>OZ034806.1:22028232-22511940 GCA_964028335.1 Altica lythri
AAAGAGTTCTTGTTACAAAAATGTAAACTGAATAATATGAAGTTTATGGTACAACAATGCCTGTTTTAAAAAAAATATTGTACGTAATACGTCCCCAAAAGTGCTTTTACTGGACTCGCCTGTGGCTCGCCCTGCAATTTGCCCACTCGTCCAGTAAAAGACCACTTTCGGGACTTGTTACGTAAACTACTATTGTGTTGGACGTTCCTTAGCAACTACCTAGTGACAATCATACATTCAAGTTCCCACAACTTGTCATTTATATCTGTTGGTTTTTATGTTCATTTATATTTGTTGGTTTTATGTTCAATAAAAGCTAGTTTCTAAAGGCGTATATTATATGTACTTTTTGCTACAATCATACACTCTATATTTATTTATTTATTTATTTAATTTTATTCGGGACACAGACAGGACTAGCCCAAAAATGTGTCCACAAAATAATACAATATACAAATATAGTTTAAAAGTAAACAATATTTTACAAAATATCTTAAAAAAGTTCACAAAAAAAAAAAATTACATATTCTGCTCTAGAAAATAGTTCAACAGTGCTTTCTTAATGAATATAAAACTGTGAAAGAAAATATCTAAATTAACTATATTCGACAACTGGTTACAAGTTTTTGAAATTCTACGAAGGGGAGCATTTAGATAGTAATTGGTTTCTGCCTTGTTGAGAAAAAAGGTATTTACATTTCTTGTTTTATAATTAGGACAGTTAAGTTGAATAAGATTAACAATATCAATGCAGTCTATTTGACAATTGAGTATTTTGTGCATAAACATTATGTCAGCAATTTGTCTTCGTGATTCTAGGTTGATCAAGTTTAAATTCGATAATACCTTATTTTCTGTCAATTGCGGAAAATATTTCTTTTGGCAATATGAAACAAATCTGTTCTGAACTGATTGCAGTTTGTCGATATATATAAGATAGAATGGATTCCAGATAACTGATCCGAACATAAGTACACTATTGACATAGGCCATATATAAGGTTCTTATGGTACGAGGATTTTTAAATTCATAGCTTGTTCTTAAGATGAACCCTAAGGCTTTATTTGCTTTTCTAGTAATATAGTATATATGCTCATCGAACAGCAGTTTGGAATCCAAAAATATACCCAAATCTTTTACCTTATCCACTGGTTGAAGAGTAAATTGGTTGATGATGTAACTGTGGTTAAAAAAAGAGTTACTACGAGTGAATTGTATATAATTACACTTAGAGACATTTATAAACAGATTATTTATTCTACAATATTCACAAAATCTATCTAGATCTTGCTGAAACAAAACCCTATCAAGTAAAGACGTTATAGAAAGATAAATTTTTAAGTCATCAGCGTACATAATGAATTTAGCAAATTTAAAACACTTACATATAGTATTGATATACAGATTAAAAAGTAAAGGCCCAAGATGAGATCCTTGCGGTACACCTGATGTAAGAGTAATGGATATAGATTTGTATTTACCTATAGCTACCTGCTGGGATCTGTTTCTTAGATAAGAATCAAACCATCTTAGTAGGTTCCCGTGCACACCGACCCCCGCAAGCCTCGATATCATTATAGAGTGATCAATTTTATCAAAAGCCTTACTGAAATCGGTGTACACAGAATCTACCAAATATCCGTTATTTAAACTTTTCAATATATATTCAATATAAACAAATAAATTAGTTTCAACAGATCTTTTTTTAATAAAACCATGTTGTTCGATATTTAGAATGTTCTTAACATCGAAAAATAGCAAGTCAAATATTAAACTTTCAAATAGCTTACTTAATAAGTTAAGTTTTGAGATAGGTCTAAAATTATCCACCTTGTTTTTATTTCCTGATTTGTGGATTGGCACAACATAGGCCATTTTCCATTTATGAGGGAACTTTCCTTCCGATAGGGATTTATTAAATAAGAAATATAGGGGATCAATAAGAGACTTTTTACACTTTTTAATGAAACAAGTGGGTATCTCATCTGGGCCTGGACCTTTATCAGGCAAAGTATCTATTTTTAATGAGATCATATCACGAGATATTTGATATTGGTTAATGTTTAGTGGTGCGTTTTGAAAACTAGTGGAAAAGTCACTAGGTCCACTTGGCACAAAAACAGACGAAAAGAAATCAGAAAATGCATTACAGATACCCTGTGGATCTGTAATAAGACCCTTGTCGGTTACGAGATTATCTGGTAAGACTGGGGAATTTTTTTTATTTTTAACATATTGAAAAAAATACTTTGGATTGTCAATAACGTTAGATTCAACACGATTTATATATTTTTTGTAATCCTTGTTAATTAAAAATTTTGACCTACCGCGTAAGATTTTAAATGTCAAGTAATCCATATCATTTTTATATTTTTTCCAGCGTCTATGAAATTTTATTTTTTCTTTAATAGTTTTAATAGTTGGTAAAGAAAACCAAGAAGGATATCTTTTACAATACTTGGGATTCTTGGGAACATGGCTGTCCAAAATATTATTAACAATTTCATAAAATACAGTTACCGATTCATTGACTGTGAGGTATTGAAACCGATCGTTCCAGTCAATAGTAGATAAAAGGTGATTTATCTCGATATAATTTGCTAAATTGAAGTCTTTATTACAGTAACTACTTACATTTAATATCTTTGTGTTGCAATCTTTGATATCAAACTCAAGAGTATTATGAGATGGGTCCTCACCAACCAGTGGAGAAGTAGATAACCTTAAATTTTTTATTAAGAAATTATTATTTAAAACAAGGTCCAAAGAGTTGCCGTTTACATTAACATTAGAGCTGTATTGATACATACCCGCCAGGGACATGGTATCCACTAATAAACTAGAACTGGAATCACTGTAATTACTTGGTTTGTAATAGTTATCGATACTGTCCTTTACCCACTTTATTTGTGGCAAGTTAAAATCACCACAAACAAGAAAGGTATCATTTATGTTATTTAAAAAGATATCGAGAAATTTAGTGCAAAATAAATTAAGCGCCACCCTGTCCCTGGGAGGTATGTAAACACAACATATGTGCACTTTGTGCCGTTTTTCGTTATTAGGTATAATCGTTACCCACACATCCTCTGCTTCAGAGGACCACGAGTCCTCAGAATAACTAAAAATATCACTAGACACTGCTATTAAAACACCACCACCATCCGATTTATTTGAGGAGCTTGATTCCCTATCACGACGATATATTCTGTATGATGTAGAAATTTCTTCATTGGATATTGATGATGAGAGCCAAGTTTCGGTTAAACAAATTATGTCATTGTCGGAATTTAATAGATTTTGGTTCAGCAAGTTAATTTTGGTTCTAAGACCTCTAACATTTTGATAAAAAACTGAAATTAATGGTTCGTTGTCCTTATCCATAGCGAGAAATTAGAAAATATTAATTAATGTTAAGCGTTAATGCGAACTATTAAACTAATTTTTCAATGTCCTTATTTGCAGATATCTTGATAACATTAGATGTATCGTTTTTGCGAACAAAGATATTGCAGTTTGACGTCCAAACATATTTATAATTTTTAGTTTTAGCAGTTTGTTTTACACTTCTTATAGAGAAAAGAATAAATTTATTTATTGAAACAAATGTTCGTCATGTATAGCACCTGCTATAATATTAATTTTTGTTAAAGAATAATTTCTTTTCATAAATTTTAAGAAAATAAAACTGCAAACGCCATACATTTTATTATCACCGAAAAGGTCCGTGGAATTTTCCAAAAACCAAAATGTGCATTGTCTTATATTTTTTTCAATTTCTCCTTAATGTCATTTAATATACTTTTGGTTGTATACTTTCTAAGAAATTTCAAAAATCGTTTACTAAAAATTCATGGTTTCGGTCTCCTAACCGAATAAAAATATAAGACAGGGTACAAAAAAAGTGAATTAGAGTTTGATATTCCAATTGTCGATTTGATAAAACTCTCTCATTAACGTCATGCTATATGTGCTTAGGAAGAAAGTGAATAAGCGTCATATGTGACATGAGTTGAATTTAACTACCGAAAAAGGATTTGATGGCTAGGCATTCATAGTTTAATTGTTAGAGAGACGGCGCGTAGAGCTGAAGATTGCAAGTTCGAGTCCTCGTGGATGCTACATCTTTTCAATTTCTCCTTAATTTCACTTAGTATACTGTTGTTTGTATACTTTCTAAAAAATTCCCATGACATATTAAATAATCGTTTCCTAAAAAATTATTTTATGTTCGGGTGTAGTTTTTCCAACCGCAAGTGACGGCTCAGCAGTTTTTTTTTTGATGGTAGACTTTACTTTTCAGGAGACTTCTAAGTGGGTCAAATTTCGACCTGGCTTGACATCATTAGTTTCCTTTTAATTAATTTTTTCGATACTGGTGCGTTAATTTTAACATTTATTTTTTTTAACAATTTGTTGATTTGATTTTATATGCTTTTAAAGCCTTTTATCACACTTTCCCGAATAAAGACGTAAAAATCGTGTATAGTTATGAGTAGAATTTTTATTTTCACTTATTTTTTGATGTTGATAATATAGTTGTAGTTTTGTAGATACTTTTGTTTAACTTTTATTCGGTTAAGGTTGGGTGTGGTGAAGAACACTATTATTTTGATGAAGTTGCGAGTAGTGTAGCACTTTACTGTTATAAAGTAATAATAAAGTAAAAAAATATCACTTAATAGAATTTATTAAAATACCTTTTGAAATACTAATAGTGCCATTATATATATAAAAATGTTATAAAGTAAAACAATTATTCTATATTAAAAATATTTACGTTATAACAATTCTCAGTTAGTACGTAATTGATAGTCTCCATTCTGCGTAATATATCTTACCCACGGTAAAGCTTGATACCCACTTTTTTCAATAATTTTTAAATACCTAACTTGAATTCCTGAAGTTGTAAAATACGGTATTTCGAATTTTACTTGTATAGGTGGTTTCCCTTCCGAATCCTCACATTCTACACTGGGAAGTCCAAAATGAGCTCGCATCAAGTATTCTTTACCTCCTGGGAATGATTTTACACTCCAAGTAATAGCATTTTGTTCGGGGGCGTACTTAACACTACCAATGGTTGTTTTAAATTTTGGAGAATCAGCATCCTGTGGTACAGGAATAACAATTTCAACATTATTAGCCGTAGATCGCCGTTTAAATTGAGATTTAGCTTTAATCATATACTCTACTCTACTATGAGCGTGTCTCTCTATAACAGACTCAATCCAAATAAGTGGCTTAACATGAGTATTCAATCTGTAAGACATTAATTCAAATTCTCCATCGGGTGGTATAAAAGATATTGTTCTATCTATTTCAAATCGGGACAATCTCACACATTGATGGAACTTAACATCTTCTAATTCAACCGATTTTGATTTACCACGCCCCGTGCTTTCGAAAAGTACTTTATCGTTAAGACCTAATCTAAGCTCAGGCATTCCAGATAAATACACTCTCATTTTGATAGCTCCAACTATCTCACTTCTTAAGACATTACCATTAGCATTTGCTAGAAGGTTTACAGATTCTATTACATCTAAAAATACTTCATTTTTCCGATATTTTATCCCTTCCGAACGCCATGATACTGCATTGGTTACTGCAACAGGAATCCGAGGTTGAATTTCTAATTTATGTCCTTCTTGTGTAATATACTCCTGTAGAATTTTGCTATCCGTTGTTTGTGGATAACCGAAATCAAGTAATTCATCTAAGAGTTCATATATTACCACGAAATTATCTCTAATACTCTCTTCTTCTAATTCTTTAAAGTATTCAGTCATAACCTGCACTATTTTATGTAGGAAAACAAATACAAGTGCAATGTTACCATTTTTCTTCGTAGTACTAACTATGTAAAGGTTGTTAGTTTTAATGTAGGAAAAGGTACATTCAGGTATTTGTAAAATAGGAGTTAACAATCCTTCTTCCTCTTTCTCCATTAGCAAAGGCATAAACTTTTCAATTACTCCTAGATCTATATCACCTCTATAATTTCTGGATATTAGGACCTTTCCTTTAACATCAAGAATATATATTGCTGAACAAGACATTTTGATATAATATAAGTTAGTTTTTCAAATTAATATTTAAATATAACTTCTTATTAACAGGAATGTTATCTACTGTGCGAACGGAATGGTTACCTACAAACAAAGGTTATTTTAAACTATTTTATAAAAAATATGAGTTACTTACATATTGGATTTAAATCAATATATTGGCCATAAAAGTTGTATTCTTAATTATATTATAAAGCTTACACGTAAGTTTATCTTATTTGCAAGGCATACGTCACACCCGCTTAAAAATGTGATAAATGATGACAAATTGACAATTATGACATGATATAATTGATCTACTACAAGTCTTTTTTCGACATCTAACATATTTTGTTTATTGTTTATTTAATTATAAAAAGGCCAATTTTATGTATTTGTTTTTATTGTTATACTAATTTAATAATAAAACCATAGACATATACAGAATATATTAAGTTAAGTTGGCTGATGGGAAAAATTTCCAAATAAAATGTTCCATCCATTTCATTTAGGCATTTGTCCGACAAAAATAGTTAGACTGATATTTGGGTTTTCTTTATAATATACAGACCCTCGATACCTTGCCTAGTCTTTTATTAATAAATCCATAAAAAACCAGAGGCAATTATGTATTACCTCTGGAACTCGTACTGATGTAGTATGTAGTGTTTTATGTAACTGTTTAAAAGCATAGTAAAGTTTAATTCTTAATAAGAAGAAGAAGTTGATAGTTTATATGAACTACTGTCATTTGTACTATTAATTATGGGATCATTTTGGAGTATTAGATTTATTTATAATATTTATAGGTTTTAAATCAATATATGTGTTATTGAATTGCAACATGAACAGAATAAAATATACTAGCCCACTTTTATTAGATGGAGAATCTACAGTTGCAGTTGAAAACAACGTTAGGCTATATGATGGTGATCAAAAGGTAGTAACTAATCATTTTATGTTTGAAGTATAGTAACTTTTAAAGTTTTATTTTTAATGCAGACATCCTTTGAAGGGGGTGAATTAATAATCACATCACATCGTATTTTGTGGGGACGTCCGGGTCAAATAGCTAGAGGTCAGACCTGTTTGGCACTAAATTTAAGTTTAGTGGTGTTTCTAGAAGAGGAATCGCCAAGTGCTTTTAGTTTTAGCCGGTCTAGAAAGATTGTATTGCATTTAACAGAAACAAGTGGTAAGAAAAACCTTTTTAATTATTGTTTAGTGAATAAATTAGTCAACTATAGGAAATATAGACTGTTACTTTTAAAAGCAATAAAATAAAAAAATGTTGCTAAACTTGGGGTATTGTATGCTTTGAGTTAAATTTTTGTTTTGATGTTACGAGTTTATAAAAAAGATTTAAATCTAATCTGATTGTGTAATGATAGTGTAGTAGTAGGTATTTTCTTATTTAACCAACGTATACGATTGTAAATTTTCTCTCTTAAGTTCTTGTTAAAGATCGATTTCTATTTTCTTCTATTATTTGAAAAATAAAGCATAGAATATTTTGACAGATTTGTCGAAGACTTTCTGTCATACATAAAATATATTTTCATATCACATGCATTGAAACAGCTAGTTTTGATCTCTGTTTTGTCAGTAGAAGTAAGACAATTTCAGACCAATGCAACTGTCAGTCAGAAAAAACGTTGTTTCTCCCCTAGGGTAGAAACAAATGTCTTTATTTCAAGTCTGTCAGAATGTTTCTGACTGACAGTTGCATTGGTCTGAAATAGTCTTACTTCGACTGGCTAAAAACATATTATAAATAGCTTACAAATAGGTATCAAAAATACCTTTGCAAACAACAAATTCGATAAGTTGATGCAAGTAAAACAAAATGTACAAATTAAAAATTTTGAAAAAATTCTGAAAAACTGTACATAAATAACTTTATCCAATACTGAATTAACAAATTCGGATCCATAAAAAGATTCCAAGATTAGATTTAATCACAAAAAATCACCCTTGGATGGAGACAATAAAAACAGAACTCGTGAAATTTTATTAAAGAAAAATATTAAAATAAATAGAAATTACCATCTAATGTAATTCAAGCTCTAAAAACGGTGTAATGGAAATCTAAATGTTACCAGGAAACGGAAACACAACTGTACAATTAATGTGAATGAAAATTAGAACTTATAGGACTAATCTTAAATTAAAATCGATAAAGATTATTATTATTATGGGTTTTTTATTTTTATTTATTTATTTATTTATTTATTTATTTATTTATTTCATTACACTATCCAACAGGTAAACCCAATTACAGGATAGGAATATATGTACAAGTGTTTTACAATTGAGTAATAGAATCTTAAGACTAAAATAACAGTTAACATAAAACACAAAACAATAAACAGAGAGTAATATCAGTGGCTCAAGAAATGAGATTTTATATCTGAAATTTTACAGGTGAATATATCTAGACAACTTAAAGAATTACATGTGCTAGTCATATTATGTAACGGAGAATTTTTCATTATATTTGTACGCGGTGCTTCGAGGTAAAATGTATCCGTATTTCTGGATGCCATGCGAGGAACACACAGGTTCAATTGTTGCAGTAAATGAGGAAAATCAATTATGTTGTTCATAATTTTAAACGTAAATAAAAAAGAGAAATATTTTCGCCTTACATCAAGGCTTTTAAAATCATGTTTTTGAAGCAATTCAGACTATTCAGAGTGTGGTGTGCCTATAAGAGGATACGCTCCATCGGTTTTCAAGCTTAATAGTTTCAGAAAACGACGTTGTAACGCCTCTAATTTATCCGTGTAAACCTGGTAAAAAGTATTCCACACTACCGAGGCATATTCCAGCTTGGACCTAATGAAGGCATAGTAAACCAATTTTAAAGTTCTCACCTCTTTAAAGTCTCTACAATTTCGAAGTAGAAAACCATACATACGACGTGCTGATATCAGAATAGTATCAATATGATTATTAAATGAAAGCATTCCGTCAAATGTTACGCCTAGGTCAGTAAATGTATCTGGCCTGTTGAGAGTCTGATTCTCTAAGGAGTAGTTATTACACAAGTGGTGATTTTTTTAAAGTGTAGGACATAGCATGACATTTAGAGACATTAAGCAATAAGTGATTAACCTCACACCAAGTTGATATTCGACCTAAATTAGCAGCAAGCTTTTCACTGTCATCAATACTTGACACCGTTGTATACAATTTAAGGTCATCCGCATAAAGCAGAAATTTAACATCAATTACATTACTAATGTCATTAATAAAGATATTGAATAGCAGAGGTCCCAAGTTAGATCCCTGAGGTACACCAGATGTAGCCAGATATTCGACAGACCTGAAACCATTTAGCTGGACATACTGCCTACGATCGGTTAAATACGACTGAAATAAATTAATAATATGTGTTGACAGGCCAAACGAAGCTAATTTGTTCAGCAAAATGGCATGATCAAGTCTGTCGAAAGCCTTAGTATAAATCACGTCAGTCTGAGATCTGCTATCAATATTTGCCGCAATGTATTGTGTTACCGTAACTAGATTGGTAACCGTCGACCTACCTTTCATAAAGCCATGCTGGTTAGTAGATATCGATTTATTTACATGACGATAAATTGACTTTTCTAGAAGCATTTCGAATACTTTGCAAAAGTTGCATATAATTGATATATGTCTGTAATTGATAATTTCACTTTTATCACCCTTCTTAAAAATGGGACATACTTTTGAAGATTTCCAAACCTCTGGAACCGTTGCAGATTTTAAACAAATATTAAGTAGTAACGTTAAGGGACGAGCAAGATTAGAGGCACAGTCCTTTAAAATAAACGCTGGAACATGATCAGGACCTGTAGTCCTTTTTGGTTTTATTTGCCTCAAAGTTTCGTATACTTCTTTCTCACTAAAAGAATCGATATGAAGATAAGGAACATTGGAAAAAACACGGTTATCATCTAAACTAGTAGCTGATGCAGATGTGCCATAGGAAGAACTGAAGAAATCGGCAAAACCATTAAGAATAGCTGAGGGACCTTCTAATGAGCTGTTTCGGTAGGACATTCTATTGCTAATCTTATTGGAACACTTCCTGGTGTTAATTAAGGACCAAAATTTTGTTGGGTTACTGGAGATCTCTTGCTCAGATTTCTTTATGAAAGCTTTATAAGATTCATTTATATCTTCCTTAATCTCTGCCCGAAGTCGCTTAAATACCTCAAAAGAGTGAATATCGTTATCTAGTTTATACTGACGCCAGGATTTAGCCTTAATACGAATTTTCCTGATTATATCTTTATTAAACCAGAGAGGATATTTATTTTTATGAATAGTAAGCAGAAAATTTCGATGAAACTATTGAATTGTGTATCACAGTGTCACTATTCATAAATAAAGTTTTTTTTTTATCACAGTTTTTTGTTGTTACATTGACTGTTATCACAGTTTTTTGTTTTATCGTAGTTTAGTAATGAATGAGTATATTATTCCAAGTCTGCATTTTCAAATCAAGCCTGTTCTTGAACTGGTTTGTGCTTGTAGAGTTAACTGTATCCTCACTTAGCCTATTCCAGCTGTATATGACCCTAGTTGTAAGGAAGTTTCTTCTAGCAGTTTGCTGGTTTTCTCTTTAGCCAGTTTTTTACTATGATCTCTAAGAATGGCCAATTGAGGAGAGTGAAAGAGATCCAAGTTGCACCCATAATATCCACTAGTGATCTTAAAGGTTTCAATAAGGTCACCTCGAAGCCGTCTTTTACTGAGTGTTGTCAGGTTCAATTTAACTAGCCTGTCGCTGTAAGGTAAGTTTCTCAGTTCCAATGGAATTTTTGTAATTCTTCGCTGCACTCTCTCAAGTGCCTTAATATCTTTGACATAGTATGGATTCCAAGTACACTGTTCATATTCGATTTTTGGTCTTAAAAAGGATTTGTACAGTTTTAAAATCATTTGAGTTGATTGATCCCTAAATGAGATTTGCACTAGATAGATTAAGGTGTTCATTTTCTTTATTATGTGAATGATATGTTGTTCCCATTTTAGATCTTCGGTGATAATTAATTTTAGATCTTCGGTGATAATTATTCCAAGGTCTTTGTTTTTGTACCCTTACCACCTCAGTTTGTCCCAGAATGTAATTCTTTTTTGGATTTGTTCGTCCTATGTGGAGAACTGTGCATTCAGAATCATTCATGGGCATATTCCAGGTCGTTGTCCAGGTTTTAATTTTTTGTCCAGTCCTCCTGACTTTGCTTCAACGGGTTGCAGTATATGTTTGTGTCGTCAGCAAAGGATGTGTAGTGGGCCTTTAGTCCTGAATATAGATCACTTAGGTACACAATGAAAAGAAGGGGACCCAAAACTGACCCCTGTGGAACACCAATGTAAATATCATATTCACTAGACAAAACTAACCGTAAAATATAGAAAATGATCATTCATTGAAAAATTATTAACAAAGGAGAATGGTTATTTAATTAATAGAACCGAAAAAAGGTATACACATCGATATGTAAATTATAATTGCAATTATTACACTTAAAAAAGGAATTATAAAAAGTTTAGGTTAACAAATATTTTATTATTTTTGTTTTAAGTGACAAAAAAGACCTCAAATAATAGAAGAAAAAAACATATATTATATTAAAAAAATAATGGTATTATTTTGAAATTATAATTAACAATATAATAAAATAAAGATATGTTATAAATTTAAAATTTGTATTATAGATGTTACAAATGGACCACAACAAACAAGCATTTACAACTTTATAAAACTATCCTTTCGCGAGGGATATACAAATAATGTAGTGAATATATTAACTGATTTATTACAAACAAAACCATGGCAACCCAAAAGTCCATTATCACCAGTACAGAATAAACCTATTATTCCTAGTATTAAACCCAGGTTAGGTATTGTAGGCATAGAAAGAAGTATACAACAAAAACAAAAAGAAACAGACGAAAGTATAAGTCTGGCTTTTCAAGATTTAGATAAGCTCATGGCAATGGCAAAAGACATGGTAAATATATCTAGAATGATATCTAATAAAATTAAAGAAAAGAAAGGCGATATTACGGAGGATGAAACTGTAAAATTTAAATCTTATTTATTAAGTTTGGGTATCGATGATCCCGTCACAAGAGATGCGTATAAATCAGATAATCAATATTATCAGAGCTTAGCTAAACAGATATGTAACTTTTTGTACAAACATATTGAAGAAATGGGAGGAATGATGTCCCTTACCGATGTGTTCTGTTGGGTAAACAGAGCCAGAAGTTTAGAATTATTGTCACCTGAAGATATTTTAAATGCTTGTAAAATTATGGAAACCTTGGATTTGCCTATTAAATTGTATCAATTTTCTTCAGGAGTGATGGTATTACAACTCAGTAGCTTAGATAGTTCAAGTATAGCAGATGCTACAGCTGCTTTGGTATGTTATTTTTTTTTGTTAAATTCTTTTCTATTTTTTAAACTAATTCATAACTCATATGCTCCGTAACAACATCGAGTTCTCTAGGATTTCTAGGATTTTTGTTACAGCCCTAGTAGCCGTCTCTATAACTGTGCATATATGAATTTATTAAAATTCATATACACTTATATAGTTTATATATATCTGATAATCTAGTGGGTTCCATTTTTGTCAATACTGCAGATTTTTGAACTCGCATAATCACCAGTTCTCAACCCGTTGCGCTATATTTAGCTTTCGTAGTACATATCCGAATTATACATCTTTCCATGTGCTGTATGTGTGTTCAGTAAAAGCGTATTGTACACAGATTCATGTACTCATCGGATCCCTTTGCATTTTGACACTAGAACTGTTTTACAAATACATAGAGTTCTTTTCGGCATTCCCATATTAGTCGAGCAGAGCACACTTGGTAACTTGGTGATAGAAATGTAAAAAAATGCCATATATTAACGGGCATGTACGCAAAAAGGATCATAGGATCACGAGTAGGAATGGTAACCGCAGACATGCATGTTTCTGGCTCGTTAGCCGTCATCAGTTCGGCATAACCAAGTAAGGTATTGCACTTGGCTAAGTTCAGTGGTTTCGGCTGTGTGTTGACCGCTGGCCTATGTGTTAATCTAATTTACAACCTTTATTACTGTTTTTGCGCGAAAGAGTAAAAACATACATACATTCATCCTCAAAAACTCTCGCTTTTATAATACTAGGGTTGTCTTTTTAGTTTTTCATATAGCCATAAAGACAAAAAATATATAGTACTTTATTCCTTTTTAAATATGTCCTACCAGGTTTTGGCATAAGTTTAAACCAATTGGTAAAACAGTTATACCAGTCTTCAGTTGACAATCGCTGTTTTCTTCTGGTGACTGGAACCGCATTGAATTCTTGATCTTTGGAAACGTGAGGTCGGGACTATACGTTGGATGGTCTAACAATTCGATGTTTTGAATCTCCAAAAACTCGATTGCCTTTTGAGCAGTGTGATCGCTTGCATTGTTCTGATGTAGGATGATTCGCCGTTTGTGTTGCTTTGTTAGAGTTTCGCGATAACTTCTCGTAAATAAACTTTTATATACCAATCAAAATTAACCGTTCTTTGATCGTCTACAGCAATTGTTGCCACATGACCAGATTTTCACACAAAAGTCGCGACCATTTTTTTTGACATGCCTCGAGAACAGATCACTTTTGTTGGTTTTTTCCTCATCGTAAAACACCCACACAGCGGATGGGCGTTTATTTTCCGGTTCGTTCGAGTAAATCCAGGATTTATCGCCACTAACAATCCTATAAACATTTTTTGAGCTTGCTTTGTTGAACCGTCCCAATGTTTTTCGACACGAATTGACGCGAACCTCTTTTTTCTCTTCTGTGAGCAAATGAAGGATCCAACGGGAAACCAACTTCGTAACACATAGTTGTTCATGTAGGATGTTTTGGATCGAAATCTTTGAAATGTTCAAATCTCCCGATATGTTACACGGTGCTCATCCTTAATTAACTGACGAACTGCATCAATGTTTTGTTGTGTGACTGCTGTTTTGGGTGGACCTAGCCTGGAACCGTCTCTGAGACTGGAGTGACCACACTAACCACGTTTAAATTCGCAAAACCAGCGGAAAATAATTATCGGATGTGGTGCTACATTTCCAAACTCAGAAAGCGAGACATTGCTGTTGGGTAATCGTCTCTGAAAATTGTAAGAAATTATTGCTACAAAATGTTCTCGGCCGACTACTTGTTGTATCGCAATAAAACTCTGGATTTGTATCAAAGATTAAGGTTAGATTGGATTCTAAAGGTTTTATTGGTGGCGCCTTCTAAGGGGCTATATGCAAAACTAAAAAGACAGTTGTCGTATTAGTAGAATTATGAGATACTTATGGTGTCGAGGCAAAAAAAGTATTTGGATTTTGCTTAGCATCATGCTTTTCTTTTTTTGTACTTTTGACCACGACACCAAATATGTATATGTTATTATTAACTTGTATGCCATATTGGTAGATTTATGTCTGGGTTTAAGCCCAATGTTTTTAATTTTAGTTCTCTTTGTTTTGAGTTTATAGTGGTGTTCCAGGCTTTGAGTATTGATCTATTTTCTTAAATTTTTTCTTCTAGTTAATGAGACTTTTGAGACTTTATGGTAAGATCTACAGTTCATTTATTATTTATTCCATAATATCTTTGACTAGTAGTAAAATTAACAAGAACTATAATTAGCAATCTTTTCGTAATGCATTGTTGAATCTCATATCTCCATAATAAGGCCCACAAAACAGTAAATCTGTTAAACAGAAATTTGTGCAAGACATAAAGAGTTGGTTTAAGTCTAACTGGAAGTTAAGGCTCAGAAAATTATCAAACGTCTTTTAGTACAGCTTCATCATGACAAGAATGTGCTTCGGTTGTACATTTCTTTGTCTGTATAAAGAATCTTTCTGCTTGCTAGTATAACTGTAGTTGAAGAGTAACGAAGTATTATTATGTATGAAAATTTTAATTTTGATTAAATTGAATATCGAGTGTTTCCCTGACTAATATGTGTATATTTTTAGGTTGAAGAAAAAGAATCGTTATCTGCCGAAGAATTATCTCAATGTTTAGGAATATCTTTAACTCTAGCGAAAGAGAGATTATTAACTGCAGAGAAATTTGGGAAGTGTTGTAGGGATGATTCTATAGAAGGGTTGAGATTTTATCCAAATTTATTTTTAACAAAGGAAGATTAAAAATTATTATAATGAAAGCTTTAATTTTTATCACATTAATATATATATGTTCATAAAATATTAAAACACATTTTTTTTAGTAATTACCTTAAAACTGAAAAATAAAACTCCTCTCAAATAATACAAAAATATATCGGGAACTTCGTAAATCCATACTTTTTTCCCCTTTTATAATCGTTACATTGAGACGAAACCAAAAAAAGAAGAGATAGAAGAGATAATTAATATGATGAAAAATAACAAAAGCCCAGGAATAAATGGAATTACTAAAGAGAATCTAAAATATGGGGGAAAGAAACTCGAGAATGAAATTTACGAATTAATATATCAAGTCTGGGAAATAGAAAAAATGCCGGAGAGATGGAATGAAGCTCTCATACTGCCAATATATAAAAAAGGGGATAAAAGGAACTGCGAAAATTATAGGGGCATTGCCTTATTAGACATCACTTATAAAATCCTAGCGACATTAATAAAAAGGAGAATAGAAGTATACGGGGAAAATTGTTGGGAGAATATCAAGCTGGTTTTAGGAAAGGTAAAGGGACAACTTATCAAGTATTCACTTTAAAACAAATAATGTCCGGTTGTTACGAATATGAAATTCCAATGCAGATACTTTTCGTAGATTTTAAGAAAGCTTACGATAGTATAAACAGGGAGAAATTAATTAAGATGCTAAGAAAACTTGGAATACCAGAGAAACTAGTAGAACCAACACAAATGACTTTAAAAGATACATCAAACCAAGTAAAAGTTGAAGGTAAAGTGAGTGAATATTTTAAAGTACAGCAAGGGCTAAGACAAGGGGACCCACTATCAACAACTTTATTTAACCTGGCCCTGGAATATATAGTAAGGCAAAGCAATATTAATAGAAAAGGAATACTATTCAATAGAAGTCATCAAAGTTTAGCATACGCCGACGATATTGCGTTAATAGCAAGAAGTATAAGAGAGCTGAAAGAAATAACATTCCAACTCATAAGAGTAGCAGAGACGATAGGATTACAATAGTATATTGTAATACAAGTGTTACAATGACAGGTTTCGTAGTACGAGTGAAGTTTGTGAAACGAACCGCGAAGCGGTGAGTTTCGCAAAGAACGAGTACTACAAACCGTCATTGTAATTCGAGTTTTACATACTATTTTTTATAATGAACTTTTAAAAGTATAAAAAAATAAATAAAATGAGAGTTTTTCGAAATATTTATTTATGTTGGCGATCTTGACACTTGACAGTTTTAATGATTTTAAATTTGAATGTTTGTCAAATTTGAATAAAATATTCTGAATTTCGCAATATCGCTGATAATGTAGTTAATACAACATAATTCTTGATTTACTACCGGGTCCCTATTCACTAACCGTGTGAATGCTCGTGTAGGAGAGCTCTCTCACAATTTAGCTTCACTGCGCAAGTCACTCCCCTAAAATTATAAAATCCGTATTCACGTTCTAAGAGAATGCTCCTACGCGAGTACTCTACTGGGTAAAACCAAGAGAATTGATACATTTTGAGAGAGTGGAGTGGACTTGCGCACAATGGGTGTTGTCTTATGACAGACATGACATGGGATTTTTCAATACAGTTTATTTTTCATTATTTGTTATTGCTAGAGTTTATGTTTGGTTCATTGCTGATTAATTAGTTTTTGTTAGTCTTTTTGTTGTTGTATTAGTGACAATTTTCTGCCAGTGTGTTGTTTTTGGGGTTATAAATTGTTTTTAAAATGGATGATGATGATTTATAGTGATGCAAATGCTAATAAATGATCTTGACGATGCGAAAAAACAAGCGGCAAATAATATAGGTACCTCGCCTGTATTTTCAACGTCAGGACCCTTTCTTGAGATTGTCCGATTTATTATTATTCTTCTCATCCCGGTGGCTGTTTATATTTTACAAACCTAAAGTACCAAATAAATAGTTCAAATGTGATGGTTAAACTTGGCAACGTTGAGCAAAAAGTAGTAGACTCGCCGATCTATCGTGAATGTGGCTTTTTAGGATCATGTGAGCGATGAGTGAGAGAGTACTCACACCGATGAGTTGTCGTACACGAGCACTCTCACAAGTTACAGAATAGGGGCCCAGGACCCCTATTTTCGAACGTGTGATGTGAAGTGAAAGTGAAGTGAGTCAGGAAGTGATCGATCCCTGACAGAACCTTTCATGGGTCGTATTTTCGATATTGCAGCGTTGCCTCGTTATATTTATGAAAATTGAAAGAATTTTCTTCAAAAAACTCTATTTTTTGCATAACAATAAGGAATCAGACCACAGATAACTATATTCTTTTATTTATGAAAGACAAGTTTCAAAACAAAACTAGAATAACAACTCTGATAAACATGTGATTTTGACAATACGCTGACGCCTGAATACATACAACGATAATGCGCATGTTTCACTGCTTCGACTGGGTCTGACCAGGCGAAGTGTGATGTGAGTTATCATAAAGTCTAAAAAGACGGATCGCTGGCTTCTCACCAGTGATGTATCCCATCACATATTCGAAAATAGGGGTCCTGAACTCTTTCATCTTTCGTTGATAATCAGTGCAGTGCAACCAATTGTGTAAAACAAAAAGTTACCAAAAACAGTGTTACAATGAATCTATTTCGATACTGTTTTTAGTGTCGAAATAGAAACTTTGTGAACGTGAATTATAAATAAAACATTGTATGGTATTTGTGTTAAAAGTGATTTTATTTTGTTCGTGAAATTGTTCAATTCGCTCCGCTCATTTCACAAACTTTTTCACTCACAAAATAAAACGACACTTTTAACACTCATATCATAAACTAGTTGTACTCGCAACGTCGTTCGCGTGGCGTGTGATTGTTGTAAAAAAAATTCTTACCCCACCCCATTTAAGGAATGGGAGAATTTTTTATATACCAGATGTTAAGTTGAAAGAAGACAAATACATCTGTGAAAACCGCATTCGAATCGAATCAGTAGTTTTTATGTGATGCGCGCACAAACATATAGACAGACAGACAGACAAAAAAATCTAACCACATTTTTGGGTTCTATTTCGATGTACCCGCGACGTCGTTCGCGTGGCGTGTTGATATTTGTATAAAAATTTCTTTCCTCACCCCGTTAAAAGGGGTAGGGGGAGAAAGTTTTATACACCAGATGTTAAGTTAAAAGAAGACAAATACGTCTTTGAAAACCGCATTCGAATAGGATCAGTAGTTTTCATGTGATGCGCGCACAAACATATACATTTCTACAGTTTTATTATATGTATAGATATAAAGATATACCTAGATAACTATTTTAACATTATATTCCAATATATGGGTGGGTAGCAATTCGATAATATTTTTAACCAATATTTTGAAAAACTGCAAAAAATGATTAGATGGATGCATTAATCTTCCTGGCCTTGCTTCTCTTCTACTAATTAAAGCATTTTCTGCCAGGTTGGTTGATGCACCCATCTTATTTTTGCAGTTATTGCAAGAATATTGTTTAAAAAGTTTTTTCATTACTACTCCAGCCACATAAGGGGTAGCTAAGTCCCATCTAGTTTCATTATAATTGTCAGAACAGGGAAATACTGGCTGGAATATAGTAGGAGGGACTTTTTCTTCTATTCTATGATAAAGTATTTAAGATTGTCAAGGAGCCCTTCGGATTCGTCCTTCTCACAGTTGGCGCCTACAGAGTGTGTTGAGGTCAAATTATTGACTCTGAGGGATTTTGAGGTAGATAGGAATGAAGAACAAGTAGGATTTACGTTTCTCACTCCGTAGCTTCTGATGCATAAGAAAAAAAATTCTACAGGATCTTGGTTAAAAACCCTCATTGAGAGGTACTTAAAACCCCCTGTAGCATCTTCCAACTGTGTAAGAAGCTACGCAGTGTGAAAACCCAATTTTTTAGGGATGGGACTGTGTGTTTTGGATTAGTGGGAGAGGTAAAGTACATGGATTGGAGAATGGGAATTGAAGAGTTCCATAGGGCGACATGAGGGGATTTATCACTCACCACACTCCGTAATCGCTTCCCATCAGGAGGCGATAAAGAACTACCGTTGACACTGTCAAATAATTTATCAAAGAATAGAAGAAACTCAGCAGTATGAGCAGATTTGGGATCTAAAAAAAAATGAAGATGAAGGTTGCCACTCAGTAGCAACCTCAGCGCGAACATACATCGCAGTTGCAACTGTGTGGCTAAATACCTATGTACAATTCTTCACCTTCATTTTTTTTATTTTATCCGGCAAAACATGCTCATCTGCGAGTTTCACGAATTGCGAGAAAGGTCCCTGTAATTTGTCTATTCTATATAGATCTACTATATGTGACCAAGAAGCCTTTTTCATTTCTTTGTTAGTTTCAAAACATAAATCTTTTGTCAACATATTGTTTCTTATATTTTTTAAGAGATGTGGCGGATCTTATACGTGAAAAACTTCTATATCGTCTAAAACGAAGCCATGGTATCGGTTTCCAATTTACTAGCAACTACATGAAGACCTGTGGCTTTAACACGACGTATTGCTTTTTTTTTATAATTTGCGCCAATTGCGCCGTTGGTGTTGAGCTTTCGCAAAATGAGAAGTAAATCACCTGTTTCCTTTTCTTTCTGATACCTTTGATTAAAAAAACTAGAGCATGATCTGCAAAAGCAATACATCGGTTAGAACCACCAAAGTCCACGAAACCTACCACACAATCCTTACTCATATTATAATGCAGCCCGGTATTGAGTGACATTAATATTTATCCAAATTTTTTAGTTTGTCCACTCTTTTTTTTCAAATGTGTAAATATATTTTTATTAAAACCGCTTCTTAATGGAATTTTTTTTGAAACATTTCCTAGAGTTTTTTTGGAGGGCAAACTAAAAAATTTGGATAAATATTTATAACCTTTTCCAGTTTTTTTGGACAATGCAAGGGCAAAAATTTTTTCATTCAAGGTAAACCTTTCGCCCTTGCAATGTCTGGATTGACCTCTAATTTGACAATTTATAAAATTTGTAGTAACATTATTCAAATTTTTACGTAATCGCTTGATTGTAAAAATTTAATTTTTTGTTTACTGTTACTTAAAAGAAATTTTCTTCTTTTAGCCAATTGGCTAAGGTATTTGATTTGTTTCTTAACAGCGCCATCCTTAAATCTTATTCTTCGCTTTAATTTTTTGCGAGTATTTGAAAATAAAAAAAAGTAGGTATAGTTTAAAATTTAAATCAAAGCAATATTTAACATGTATATGAAATAATGAATCAAAATGATTTCATTAAATTTAATATTTTAAGGAAATGTACAAAAATAATGAATTATAGATAAATTTTTTGATAATATAAGCTAATATTTATAACTACTTTTACCGATCACCCCTTTTTTAAATACCATAATACTAACAAATATCCTATTTACCATCATTTGCCAAATAATATTAAGCTTTAAAATGGAATCTAAACAAATAGTTTATTTAAAGATGTATAAATGAGACTTTCTACAGTATCTTTAAAATGTACATACACTTTAACTTTGGACCATTTTGTAAGGTTTTCCAATTGACACACGACACAAGGCTTCAAGCTATGATAATCTGATAAAAATAAAATTTTAGTAAAATAATTTTCAATATTAATATAAAAAAAAGAAGATATTTGTATATAAATTTATAAATTATAATTTTAATATATAATCGCAGAAAAAATGTTCAATCGTGTTGAATTAATTTTTGGAAAAACCGAATAAATTTTAACGTAACGAAACATGATTTTTACTTGAAAGTTAAAAAAAAATATATGTGGAAACGCCTTAACTTGTGTTTCCTTTGCTTCTATTATAAGATCAGCCTTATTTTTTGGAACTAAGTTCCTTACGGCAGGCTTGGAGGAGATAGGGATTTTGCTGCGTGACCGAACTGAAAAAAATGTAATAGTAAAAAACCGTAACGAAAAGTCCGTGGAATAAAACCGTTAAATGAGCCGGGTTCGATTCCCGGCCGATGCAATTTTTTTTTGTATATATCTACCTTTTTTTGATAAAGTAATATGAGATATAATTTTTAAAAATCTTGATAGTTGATAGTTGAAAGTCCGTGGAAAAAGTCCGTGGAATAAAACCGTTAAATGAGCCGGGTTCGATTCCCGGCCGATGCAAATTTTTTTTTGTATATATCTACCTTTTTTTGTTAAAGTAATATCATCATCAATACATAGTATAAAACAAAGTCGCTTTTTCTGTCCCTATTTCCCTTTGTATGCTTAAATCTTTAAAACTAAGCAACGGATTTTGATGCGGTTTTTTTTAATAAAAAGAGTGATTCAAGAGGAAGGTTTTTATGTATAATAACATCCAATAAATAGTGGAGAAATACTGTTATTTTTGAAGTTTCTAATGTGATGTCGTTAATTATCAATTTTTTTCCGGTTACATTGCAAACACAGGCTGAACCCTACGAGATTTATCAAAATAATGTACTAATTATTTGTACACTTTAAAAAGGTCTACAGAAAACTCCGCGATGGTATATGTCTATCTCTTATGGATATCCAACAATAACATTTTTTTTTGTCATTTACTTTTTACGACAAATAATGGCTAATTTTCGAAGCGATTTTAACCAATACAGCATTAATCCTTATCCAATTAAATAGCTTAAATACATTGTTGATTTAATATAGATCTATATGGTATACAGCACAAGATTTAAATGAATATTTTCGAAGATATTACAGATTTAAAATTGCGGGACATAGCGCTTGCGGTGGTAGGTACTGGCCGGCCGGGGCGGCGGTAACGTGCCTATAAATAGCGCATCGGAGGGCATGGAGGCCGCGATTTTCCTTATAGAACTTTGAATTTTGCAGCGATCGGACGCGTTTATTACGAAATTAATCATTATGACGCTACTCTAAGGTGGCGCAGTTGAGATGTTATAAATTTACACCTGTAATTCTTACATAACTAAGTACTATGACGCCACCGTAAGGTGGCGCAGTTGATATCTCATATATTTAAAAGAGCAAATCCTACTTACCTTAGAACTATGACGCCACCGTTAGGTGGCGCAGTTAATATATAATATACCTAACCGATAAATTAGAAAGTACTATAAATAATAGTAAAAACTGGTAACTAACTAGAAAATATGATAAAAAATACAAAAAATTAATCGTAAAAATAAAAATAAAATGAAAAAAAAACATTGTTAGGCGGTGCGAAGTTCGCCGGGTCCGCTAGTGAGATATAATTTTTAAAAATCTTGATAGTTGAAAGTGACACTTTTAATGATAGCAAACAATGTTAAAATTGATTGTTTACATGTCAGCGTGTTAAAAATACTTTTAACACGGTTTAGTTTACTTTTAACACGGTTTAATTTATTGTCATTGCAAATTCGCCCATTTCATTATCAAAATAGGGCAGTTGTACAAAAAACATTGTATGGTATTTGTGTTAAAAGTGATTTTATTTTGTTCGTGAAATTGTTCAATTCGCTCCGCTCATTTCACAAACTTTTTCACTCACAAAATAAAAAGGCACTTTTAACACTCATATCCTAAATAACTATTTTGAGTAACATTTCTTTGATAAATTTAGTGATATTTCTTTCGCTAAAGTTTCGAAAGTTGGAAATTGCACGTTACAACGACCGAAGGTAATAAAAGGATTTTACCGACAAACGAATCTAGACAAGACTGATTAAAGATATTACAACCTGAAACGAACGTAAACTACTTCCTTAGCCAACTTCTTAGTGGACATAGCTCGTTTCGGCACAATACGCACGGTGTGGGAAATGCTAGAGACGAACTGCGCATGTATTGCGGACAGCTAGACACGGTGGAGCACATCTTCGTATGTCAGAAATGGTACAGAGAAAAATCTGAAGCAGAAGCCAAGATTGTTGTTAAGGACGCTAAAAGGGGTATAAAAAAGATGATTGCTACTAAAAAAGCGTAGAAAGCAGTTATGATCCTTGCGACGAAGATTATGACTGCTAAAGAAACGGAAAAAAGAAGATTTCAGGAGGGAGTGGACTTTAGAGTGTACAGACCAATGCATCAGCCAAACCGGAAACCCTGAAATATCCTTCTCCTGATGAAAACACACAAAGATGCTGTAGTAGCAAGGAGATAAAAAAGAAAACAAAGGAAATAATAAAGACCATAACAACGAAGATAAGCAATTTTAACACCTTGCATGCTTCCCTATGTAGTAAATAAATAATCCTAAACCATCAGATTGTAAAAAAAATCAAAAAAGGATAAAAAAACAAAAACTAAATGCTGTTCGTCGCTGAAGCTAAAGCAGCAAAATTTCATTAAAAACTAGGGTAGTTTTAGTGAGTATACGTGGTCCTACACTACCTGAATAGAAAAGAACCTTGTTCCAGGTGTACATAAAGAATTTCCCCTCTTGACGCAACCTGCACTGATGTTATGTCCAAAGGCGGTCTCAGCCAGGAAGGACAAGAACGGCACACATTTTTTCATCATACCAATTTACATCTTAGTGTCGAACAATAATAATAATATAGAAAAACGTTTCGTTCTTATCAAGACATGTATATTATTCAGAACGAATCACATTTCATATCACGTTGCAAATAAATTTAGAATGCACAATTATTTACAGTGTAGAAAAATCAATTACTTTTGCAAAACTTATCACCTGGCATCATTCAATAATTTCAAATAAAGAATTGTTTAAAATACTACTGTACTCATGAAATATACCGTGCTAGTCTAAGATCCCGTTCCCCCTGGTATCTTTTGAAATTATAATAAGTAAGTACTGAAATTTGAAGGGAGGAAATAAACGGACGTAAGCCTCTTATTACATAACAGGTGACGTAATAATCATAGATAATTTTAAATGGGACGTTATGGCAAGTGATATCTTGTTTGACCGGTATTAAAAATACCTATTCAATCAAACTAATTTTGTTTGGATTTAAGCTGATTTTAATGATTTTATTTTATAAATACTAAAATAGTAGGTTCGCATTTAATTAATGAAGATTTAAGAACAGGTTATATTAAATGTTCAAAAAGTGCCCCATCTACTTCCTTACAGTAAAGTATTCTATTGCCAATCTCTTGTCTCAACAACTCGTTGTTTCAAAATGTCAATACTGCGGTTGCTGTAGCGTAAACGATAGATTTCTAGTACCCTCACAGAAACAAATCTAATGGTGTGAGGTCCGGTGATTGAGTTGGCCATTTTATCGAACCTGTTCGTCCAATCCAAGGTATTCCTCATCTAGGTAACGTCTTACTGCATTATAATAGTGAACCGGAGCACCATCTTGTTGAAACCTTATTTCCAAGTTGCCAAAGTTATTATCTTCCAGAATTTCAAGAATTACCCAACGCCCCAATTACGTGTTACAACATCTCCAGATAAATTTCATCGGTTAAGTTAATATGATTTCCCAAAATACCTTCCCAACCATTAACTTTTTCTGGAAATTGAGTATATTTTTTACGAAAGACGTGATGATTTGTGTCACTCCAATAAGTCCCATACCTCATATTCTGTTTGTTAACATTTCCGTTGAGCAAGAATGTACTTTCGTCACTAAAACAAATATTATTTTTATGTAATCTGATTGTTGGTTAATTTGATTGAAGATATTTTTACAGAATTCTAGTCTTCGATCGGGGTCATCGTTTTTAATTTGTATGGATGAAATTTGTTTTTAACCAACGCTCGGTGTATTGTCCTTTGACTGATTTCCCAGATAGACGCAACTTGGGCTGTAGAAGACGTAGGGTTCATTACCATTTCTGCACTTATGTCAAGTTTTTTAACATCACTTGTTGGTCGACCAGATCGTTTGGTTTCTTGAATTCTACCTGTTTCTTCAAACTTCCGAAGAAGCTGCCTCAAATAAGTACTCGATATAGGGCGATGCGATCGGGGTAACTCTCACAAAAAAAAACGTTCCGCTGCATGGAAATTGTTTCTACATTCACCAATTATTAATTAAGACAGCTACTACTATGTAGCATACATTCTGCCCCTATAAACACTTTAATATCTCGTTACACTTATACACTTTGGTAGGTGGTACATGGAACTTTCCATCGCCCGAGGAGGTACCACCCTGCAACTCGTTAAGATGAGGTGAAATGTTCTAAACATGTTTCCCCATTTGAGTTGTAAGTCGGTTCTTTCCCTTCCCTTCTCCCCTTTCCGTTTAACTCCAATTCCCTTCTTTCTCTTAAACTCTTTTTTAGAAAATACCATGATGAGTTCCCCAGAGGTTAAATGTTCCGGAAGTAAAATAGTTCCCCATTCGGATCTCTGGGAGGAGGGGGGAAAATCTCGGGGAAGTCATGATGGAAATAACATAGCCATCGATCAGTCTCCTAGTAGACCAACCTTTAGTACAGCCAATCTTACCCAGAAATAAAAACGCAAAACAGACTGCATATTAACATTCACTAACATCTGCGGGCTAAATGCCAACATTAACGCAACCCATCACTATTTACAGTCTATAAAACCTCACGTTCTTGTTCTTACCGAAACACAAGTTGGCAATGTGTGGTGCTACTACAGCCAGAAGTTCGTCAAATGACTTTACAGACATCCGGTAGTACAGAAAAAACCTCTCGGGATAGCTACGATGTTCTGCAAAGTTTGTGTGAAAAACCCCTAATGTTAGCCTGCTCGCAACGACAGGGTGTGCCCACCATCGCCTGTTTTTACGACGTTTGTTTAATAATAACTGCAACAACGTTAATTAGTGTACAGCAACACAACCAACTTGTACGGGATCCATAGCTGCACTCGCTGTTTAATCGCGCAGTGTAGAATGGGTCGCGTTTCACTCGCGACAAAACGGCGCCAAAAATACCGCTCGTGTAGAATGGTCAACATTTTCACGCGACTAAGCGACTAAGTAGTCGCGTTTTTGTGGTTCGTGTAGAATGGGCTTTAGGGTTTCTAACGTAATATTGAAACTGGAACGACATACTTTCGGCATAGTACAAAGAAAAATTTATTTTCTAAACTAGATTGGGATAAAATTTATAAGGAGGGTATATCACAAAGGACTGAATGAATGTAGATTCAATGCTCCTCGAGCAGCTTGGTGGGGTTGGGTTTGGGAAAGGCTTATTCGTATTATGAAAGATTTATTAAAAATTTTTTTTGAAAAAAATACTTAACTTTTGAGGAACTTTCTAAAATTTTGTGTTGCGTAGAGAGTGTGATAAACATATCCACAAAGTTTGTCATATTTTTTATTGTTTTAGTTTCTATTGTTTCAATGGAGTAATCCCGGTTATATGCATCCATATTAATTATCTAGTTTTTTTGTACTAGATCAAAGATTAAGAATTGATCACTCTGTCACGGGTGAATTTTCACCTTAGCGTAATTATTAAAATTCTAAATAATTTGTAACTCACCTGTTGTTTACTCTCAAATTCTTAGTGTATAGCTAAACGTCATTCGGGCAATTAAACAAGTTCAACCTTTTATTCTCTAATAATTTCAATATATTACCTTTCTAAAGCTTCATTTTATCTAATTTTCGCTCTAACTGCATTTTTCCTAACTTCTTATTGGCATCAAGATTTACTACTTCTGTATATTTATATATAGTTGATTCAAATAGAAGTGTCATCAAGTAGTCTCTGGAAAATTCAAATTTGTATAATTCATTCACTTCTTATTTCAATCTCAGTAGACTATGCATTTTATTTCTTGGATTGGCACTTCAATTTGTTGGGTTGGTACCTACTGTCGAAATATTGACAGCACATTGTCAAAGGTAAAATTGTTGAAGATTCAATAACGAAATATTTGATGCTTTCTTGGATTCAATATACAATGCCAAAAAAAATAAGTACAGAAATTCACAACAGCATCGTTAGATGTTATGGTATGTTTAGGAAACAAGCTAACAGCTGTGAGAGTTTTTATTTAAATCAATTGGCCGAGGTTTTTCAAGTAAGTACGATTTTATATGTATTTCTTTTAAATCAATGCTAGTCGCTAACATAAACTTATATATTTTGCATTAGATTAATTGAGAGAGGTTTTTGTAATGAATTTATAAATATGTATCACTTTTTTAAATAAAATTTATATTATTAAAAGAACACATAACCTTTTTTGACAGATATAATAAATTATATACAATGTTGTCAGATTTCAAATTTCGAAATTATACATTTTTGTAACTATAATTTAATTCAAAATTTTGTTAAATATTTTTAAATCTCTTAACTACCGTTGTGTAACTGAGGTATATTTTTTGAATCTAATTAGTATGACAAACATTCTAAATGCTTAATTTTTTTAGATCAGTGTATCGAAAATACGGAAGATTATTAAAGAAGGATTGAAAAATAATGAGAAAGTCGCAGATAAAGGATGTAAAATTGATACATTTGAGAAGTTTATTTTAAAAAAAGACTTACAGCGACAGATTTGGATGTACCATGCTAAAACTGAACATTTTACTTTAGACAAACTTTTGACTGATGCTAAACAAAATTTTGATTTTAAAGGGGGACGTACGACACTATACAAACTTATAAAATTAATGGGATACAAATTTAAAAAAGTAAATGGACGACATATTTTATGTGAACAACAACACGTTAAAATTAGAAAGATCGCTTTCATTCGGAAATATAAACAACTAAAAAGTCTTGCTGAGAGAGTTAGATTCGTGTACCTAGATGAAACATGGATCTATCAAAATGGTAGTTCAGTGCGTCAGTGGGTGCACGATTCTGACCTAAAAAGTAATCCAGCTCGTGTAAAATCCGAAGGAAAGCGATTTACTATTTTACACGCAGGGGCTGATACTGGATTTTTGGAAGGATGTGACTTGTTACTAGACTCTTCGAATACAGACCTTGACTATCACAAAAGTATGAATGGTGACCTTTTTAAAAACTGGGTTGTTAATCAACTCATTCCTGCTCTATCTGTATTTCAAGAAAAATGTGTGGTGGTCATGGACAACGCGCCATACCATTCAGTTCAAATTAACAAACCACCCTCTTTTTCCGCGAAAAAAGCAATGATGCAGGAATGGTTGATTAACAATAACATTAGGTTTGACACAAAAATGACAAAGAAACAACTGTACTCTATAATCTTACCTTATAAAAATGACGAAAAGACATATGTAGTGGATGAAATTTTAAAACAACGAGGACATGAAGTACTTCGACTACCACCATACCATTGTCACTACAATCCAATAGAACTAGCATGGGGGTTTACTAAGACATATTATAACAAACATATTACATCTAATTATCTTGACCAGGAAAGAGTTAAAAAAACTTGGACAGAAGCATTGACTAAATGTACACCAGACATGTGGCAAAATTTTTGTAGACATACAGACGAACTTATTTTGGCAGATTGGACTACTTACATGGGAAACTGCTCACATGACAATATTCCTCCTTTAATTATTTCATTGGAGGAATCAGATTCTGACGATTCCGATTTTGGATTTGATAGTGACTCTGATTCTTCCAGTGAAATAATGGAAGAGGATTGATCATACAAATACACCGACAACATTTACATGTTACATCTAAATCTGCATCTGTATTTGTTTTTATTTGCTTTTATGTAATTTATTAAAATATTTTTTTCATTGTATCGGTTTGAAATGTCTAACAAATCTTAATTTTTCTGAAAAATTTCTGTTATAAAGAACATTATTAAAACATCAGCATATTTAAGTCAAATGCGACACCACCTGGGGCGGACCAGGAAAATCAAATTTTTACTGGAGTATAGTTTCCTAAATTAACCCATTGGATGTGAAATTTTATTATCCTACAGCCACTAATACAATAATGTTACACTACGATGCCATTTGGATGTAAAATAGAAGACTTTAAAAAAGATGGATACCTATAGACTTTGAGTACTGTGTTTTTATGTTAAACTCAAAACTGATGAAATAATTTTTTTTACCACTGCTTGAATAATTTAAAAGTTTTATTATACATTATTTGTAAAAAGGATCTTTTACTATTGCTTGAGTAATTTAAAAGTTGTATTAAACGTTTTTATTAATATATGTATATGTGCTACATTTTGAATTTTACTTATATTATTTATTTGTAATAAAATGTAAATATAAAAGTATATTTTTCTACAAGCATGCGTAAAACAACACTTTTTCGCACGCGTTTTAATTCAGAAAATATCTCTTTCTCTTTTTTTATTAAATGAATATGTCCTTCAACAACTTTTTGGAAAATTATTGTATTATTACTTTTATGTTGTTGTACCTACTACATACAAATAGTAAAAAAAAGATTATTTTGCATAAAAATAGAGATTTTTAAAATGTTTGTTCTTAAAAAAATCATAATTTATTAAAACACCTCTGTAAACGTTACTCAAAGCAACAACAAACTTTAATTGTCACAAATTAAAATTTTGTTACATTGTTAGGAGTTGAAAATAAAATTTAAAAAATGAATAAAGTACCTATCTTTTTTATGCTTGTAAAAAAAATATTGATCCTAACTCTTGCGGGAAAGTATAACTTTCCGCACTTGATAGGATAATAACTATTTTCGTTCTAGATCAATAATATAATATGATAATTGACTATAAACAGGGATCTGTTCTGTGCAAAGGAATGTGTTATTTTGAATATCAGTCAAAATTCATGTGAATTTAAATAGACCATTCTTGGATATTAATAGTACCTACTTGCAGCGAAAACTGACGTATCTACTTTAGTACCTATTCAATTTAATATTAAATACATTGACTTATTTTCGGCAAGTTTTAAATTTGGTTTGCAGATTTAATTACTTAAGATATTTGTAATGAATACACATATTTTTATTGAAGACGTGACAACATCGTATTTACAATTAATAAGACCACAGAACAATATGAACAGACGTGTATTATACTGGGCGAATTTCATGTAACTAACAGAGCCTACTGAGATGGAAATAAAAAGTGAATGGCTTTATAGTGGCAGCACCCATATGGCAGCACCCACGTTTGGTGAAATTTGAATCGCAATATTAGCCAGCTTGTGATCAGATTGCTACATATGCTCAATATAACTATAAACATTTTGACATATCGCGATGACATATAATTCCCTAACTAAAGTTCTGTTTCTATTGAATCTAGTAATAAAGTTAAAGATGATCTCACACGTACCCAGCCCACTTGATGACACTTCTATCTGAATCGACTTTATTAACATTTAATATTATGATATTGATAAGCCGAATATTTTAAGATGTAAACAGTCAGTTATGTCAACTTCTTCTTCTATTTTTTTCTGCTATATCCGATCTAAGACTGAGTTGTCTATCATTAATGCAGTAATCATTTAAATTAACAATAGAATAGTAAAAGGCCTTCTAGCAGTTACTTCATGCCAACGCGTTAAAGCAGTAATCATTAAATTAACAATAGAATAGTAAAAGGCCTTTTGGCGGTTACTTCATGCCAACGCAAGTGACTTCGGGATTTCCTTGTCAACTATCTGGTTGTAAAGTACTGAAAGTGTGTTTATTGGAGAAATTTTGTCGGGTTGGATTTTAATCACGGAGCATCCGTGGCGCTTAATTGTGGATTTAAAACCAAACCCTTATTTCCAACTGGGCCATTGAATTAATCTACTTTGGTTGTTATTTTGTTGATTATCTTTGTGTTCAGGAGGAAATACCATGTGTGGGATTTGTACAAGATTTTCTGTCGATTTAACATCAGTACATTATAAGGCGGCTTTTGGGGTATAAAAATTAACGTCCCGAATTATTGAATGTCCTCGAGGTAGAATACCCTTTTTCCACCTAGGGTCCTTGGTATAGGCTTACTTCCTTGGTACAGACTTACTTCCTTGGTACAGGCTTATTACCTGGATACTGGTTTATTACCTTGGTACTGGTTTATAACTTTTGTTGGTATTAGCAGTATTTAAATTTTGGAACTGGCAAGTGTTCTTAGTATCGGCAGTACTTCTGGAACTGAATTTGTTTTGGAACTCGCAGTACATTGTGTTGATCAAGAACCAAACAGCGTTAGATTATTGGAGATTGGAAGCTACCACCGCCAGTACAGATAAGCATAACAAGTCTTTGCATATTATAAAATTATTTGGAATTGTTGTTTATAATTTAGTTTTAAGTCGTGCGTGTGATCACACTAAATTCTTACTTTTTTTATTGAATTTTAACATTGAGGCGCTAGTGTAACTTGAAGTTTGTATTTTGCGTTGACCTCAAACATTTGTTTTCACATTAAAGGAGGGTCTAGTTTTGAAATTGATTTGTTTTATTTAGCTCACTTTATTTTATTTCGTAGGATTGTGTAAGAGATGTTAGTGCCTATTAAATCTAGGGGTTTCCGGCTGGTAACTTCGAAGTCGGTGGCGCGGCCCACTTGTGTATCATCCCTCTACGGCTGAGCTCGGGCATAATTTGCCAGTAGAGTGACCACTCACAACCCTCGCGCAATTCATCTATTGTTGATATTGGATTTGTCTTAATTATTATTTTATTCTTAAATGAACCTTAGCAGTTAACTAAGGAAAAACCGTGACAACTCCTATAATTGAAATAATGAATTTATTAATGAGATTTATGCAGATTATAAATGTTAAGTGAAATTTTCAAGGGGGGAGACATTAATTTTAACATTATTGTTACGGGTTTTTATTCTATTTTTTTCCGCTACGTCCCTCTGTGCTCTGAACTGCTGCTGGGTTGGGGTACTATTTTTCTGTTACCGATTTTTCGTATTAACTCCTGAGGGTTTTGCACTCCGTTGGTCTTGTTCTTTAGTTATTGATACTGTGGGGGTTCCAGGAACACCTTCTTGTTGGAAAATGCTATCTGCAGGTTCGTCTGCGTTTTCCAGCTCCTCTGGCGTATAACTCTTAGCATTAACGTGTAATTTGTTCTCTTTAGTAAAACAATTTTCTTCCCTGTTTCCCCTAGCCAAGTAGAGATGTTTTCTAAAGATATGATTTTATTGACGTTGTTTGACCGTTAAATCTTTAGCTATAGAGATATTGGTGTCTTTCAAATTTCTTGCATTCTTCAAAACATCTGTTTTTTTGAAAAAATATGTGATAGGAGGATAGGAGGATTTTCTGTTTTACCCAATTTATAAATATTGTTGAGATAATTTTCAACAATGTTTACATCAACAAGATTTTTTATTTCTTGTTTAAGGTATTCGAATGTTAATTCTTCTTTTCTGGTTTTCAATCCGAAGATGACAACATTATTTTCTCTCAATTTTCTATCCAGTCTTTCTATACCCTTAGTTGTTTTCTCGCTTTCTAGTTCAATATTGCTAAGTCTTCGATTCAAATCTTCTATTTTCAACGTAATTCTTACTTCCACTGCTTCCATAAATGATTTCAACTCCTGTCTGATTTTTTGTATTTCTTCCAGAATATTTTCATTCGTGATTGTTATTATCCAGGATCGCAATATGTTCAATTTATTTGCTTTAGGTGTATGGTCTCCTTTAACAACGGTTCGCTGCTAACAAGCACTCTTTTGCTCCTAGCAAAAAAAAGAACCTGTGTTGTTCGTTTTTATTATTTTTCGCACAAGCCAAATGTTCTATTTCACGCTTTTCGGAATGAAATTTCGTGTTACTTTCTACGTCGATTGTACAGTGGCAAATTAATTATAGGTAATTTATGTAATACCTAAAAAGCTTCGTTTTAAGCAATTTTAACTGGAACAACTACACTCAAATTCATATAGCTAACGTGGCCACACACACCAATTCATTGATAACAGAAATACTTATTCTTAACCGACTTCAAAAAAGGAGAAAATTCTCAATTCGACCATTTTTTTATGTTACCGAATATCTCCGGTATTTATAATCCAATTTGAAAAATTCTTTTTGCAATCGAAAGAGTAGAATTTCCCATTGGTCCAACAGAAATTTGGTTAAGGTCTGGTCATCAGTGTAAAAGATATTCCAGGAAATAACACAAAAATCAACAGAATAAGCTCTGCAGTTAAGTTAATATGTAAATAATGATGTATAACATAAAAACATAATAATTAGCCCGTTAATGTCACACTCTTAAGCCAAAGACCTCTTCTCACAAGGAGAAGGAATGAGGATATAACCAAGTACCAACTAATAATGATAAAATAAAAACTTTTTTTAATAAATTTAACCGTCTTCAAAGAAAATGCACTAAATCTAATCTAGGTTTCAAATCTTAGTAACTCAAATCTTTTACAATGATATAAAACCATTGGAGCCGACTTCAAGGAAATCTCAATCAGATGCCTAGTTGGTTCCAATTTTTTTAAGAAATAAAGACTTTATTTCCGTCTTTTGAGTGCATTTTATTTATATGCTGTAAATGTTTATGAGCATAAGAGTTTATGTGGATCTATATTTGTTTATGTAATTATCCTTATATGTGAGGCCTAAAATATTAGTAGAATAATATACATAACTTATTGAAAGGAAAAGCATAAGTGTGAGAGTAACATTATGTTCAAATCTGAGATTTTTTTTAATGTATTCTCACACAATTGTTTTCATTCCTTAATTAACTGCAAACAAAAACCATGATGATAACAGTATTATTTTCATTTTATATACAGGGTGTTTTGTTTGTTTTCTCTTAAAACGCAAAATTAAAACTGTTTTCGAAATAACTTTATTTGCAAAAATAACTTTTAAAAACGTGACAGACAAGTGTAATAAGTAAAAATCGAATAATACTCAAAACTTCAAGCTTCTTTCTTGTTGTCAGTTGCTGCGCATGGCAAGACGGACTTGTCTCGCATTCCTCCACCGTTGCCGGTTTTCAAATTCTTCCGAACATTCACCCCCCTTTGGCTGGCTTCGTCAGGCAAGAGTTGGTCATCCACAGGTAGTGGACATACCCTGTCCCATGCTCTCGTGGTCTCACCATTAGCGGTTTTCAACGAGACAATTCTCGCAACACCATCTGCCCCATAATGCACCTTGGTTATTCTACCCAGTGGCCAATACAAAGGTGGACTGTTTTCATTTTTGATTAAGACCAAAGTACCTGGTTTTAATTCATTAGGATATGATCGCTTCCACTTGGAACGTTCTTGTAAAGTAGACAAATATTCTGAACTCCATCTCTTCCAATATTGTTGCACAAGGGCTTGTAATCTCTGGTAATAACTTAATTTGTTGTCTGGAATCTCTAATACTGAAGCTTCAGGAACAATATTCACCACATCTCCAATTAAGAAATGGTTAGGTGTTAAAGGACTAAGGTCGTTAGGGTTATCAGATAATGGAGTAAGAGGTCGGGAATTCATTATAGCCTCGATCTGAGTGAAAACTGTTGACAAACCTTCAAAATTCAATACAGCCCTACCAACTATTCTTTTTAAGTGATACTTGGCTGATTTCACTGCCGATTCCCATAAACCACCCACGTGAGCAGACTGTACCGGAATAAATTTCCATTCTATATTATTTTCACTTAAGTAACGATTACATTTAACGTCAGAATGCATACTAATTAAAAACTTATAAATTTCCTTTAGCTCTCTGCTAGCTCCAATGAAATTAGTACCGTGGTCAGAGTGCAAATATCTGACCAAACCGCGACGAGCAATCAACCTCTTTAGCGCATTCAAGAAAGACTCGGTAGTCATATCGCCAACTAACTCCAAATGTACAGCCTTTGTGATGAAGCATACAAAAATACAAAGATAACCTTTTACTATTTTACTATTACGTGTTTTGCCATCCTTGATGTGGAACGGACCAGCGTAATCAACCCCAGTAGAATAAAAGGGACGCGCGACTTGAACCCTTTCCCTTGGGAGTTCACCCATTAAAGGTTCCTTCGTAATAATCGGCCTTGCTCTGAAACACGTCATGCACTTACGTATGATTCCTTTAACCGTACTTCCGCCCTTAAGTGGCCAATAGGAATGCCGTAACATAGCCAAAGTTAATTGCGGACCAGCATGAAAATTTCGTTCATGTTCATGATTAATTATTAAAGTAGTTAAATAGTGTTTATTAGGCAGAATAACTGGATGTTTTTGATTATAATCTACCAATGAATTTGAAATTCTACCCCCTACCCTTAATAAGCCTTCACTATCTATAAACGGGTTTAATGTCAATAGTCTACTTTTACTTGGAATTGGCTTTCCCGTATTAATTTGCCTTATTTCGTCCGCGAATTCAGTTGACTGACATAGCTTAAGCAATAGAGTAAGCGAACGTTTTAACTCAGCAACGCTTAATTCACCGTAAAATTTATCATTTTTATTTAAAGCGTTATGTTTGTATCTTAAACAATAAGCTACGACACGATTTAACCTTATTAAGGACGAGTAATTTTTAAAAATACTTTCGTATTCAACATTCAACAAATTGATTTCAACCCCCTTTTTAAATTCAAGTAAATCCATATTTTCTACATTTTTTACTTGCGTGATTGGCCAATGTTCATTGCTCAAATTTAACCAAGACGGTCCTGACCACCACAAATTATTATTTACTAAATCTTGAGGCGCACAACCACGAGATATAATGTCCGCAGGGTTTTCCTTTGAACCCACATGCCTCCAAGTACCGTATGTTAAACCCTGTATCTCAGTAACCCTATTTGACACAAAAGTTTTTAATTGATTGGGAGTAGTCGATATCCAAGCCAAGACTATACTTGAATCACACCAATAGCAAATATCCGATATTGATATCCGCAGACATTTTCGTACCTTATCAATCAATTGAACTAACAATAATGCTGCATTCAACTCTAATCTCGGTAAAGTTATGGTCCTTAACGGCGCCACTCTTGATTTAGAGCATATCAAAGCTACTCTTATTTTACCTGACGAATTCACCGACCGCAAGTATACGCAAGCGCCGAACGCTTTCATAGACGCGTCGCTAAAACCATGTAATTGTATATTTTTCGAATTAGTTATTAACATATGTCGCGGTATCGATAAATTGGATAATACAGAAAACTGACTGCTTAAATCTAGCCACTCCGTGTATATATCCAATGGCACTGATTCATCCCAGTCGGACTTCAATTGCCATAAAACCTGTAATAATATTTTTCCTTTAACGATGACTGGGCCCACCAGACCCAGTGGATCAAATATTCTTGCTATTGTCGAAAGAATTGACCTTTTCGTAACAGCTTTAGACCTGTCAAACTCGCAATTATGAACGATTTGTAAAATATCCGAATCTGAATTCCAAATTAATCCTAACGTCTGGATTGTGACATTGTCGCTTATTAAGTGTTTACAAGATTCCGATGTACTTAAATCCGATAAAATCGCATTATCATTAGCAATCCATTTTCTTAGTTTAAATTTACCCTGTTCTAAAATTGCATTTAATTGATTTTTCAACTCAATAACCTCATCCAACGAATCAGCTCCACTTAAAACGTCATCCATGTAAAAATCATTATCTATAACTAAACATACCTTCGGATATTCATCCTTGTTCTGGTTAGCTAGCTCATGTAAACATCTCGTTGCTATAAAGGATGCTGGAGACGTTCCATAAGTTAACGTATTAAGTTCAAAAATCTTGATCGGTTCTGATTGATCGCTGCGCCAAATTATCCTCTGTAATCGCCTCTGTTCTTCAGTGATTAAAATTTGCCTATACATTTTCTCGACATCCGCAGAAAATGCATATTTGTGAGTTCTAAATCGTACGATAATAGAAAATAAATCATTCTGTATAGTTGGACCTGTTAACAACGCATCATTAAGTGAAATTCCGGAACTAGTTTTTGCGGAAGCGTCGAACACCACTCGCAATTTCGTCGTAACACTAGAATTTTTTACTACACCATGATGAGGCAGATAATAACTTGGTTCCAGTGTAGACGAATCCTGTTCTTCGTTACATTCCTTCATATGATTCAATTCTATGTATTCAGACATGAAATCCAAATATTGCTTACGAATAACTTCATCCTTTGCCAACTTATGTTCTAATTTCGAAAATCTTTCAATTGCATGGTTTTTTGATTCACCCAACTTGTCTATGATTCGCTGGCAAGTAGGTAATGTGACAATAAATCGTCCATCCACGTCCCTTCTTATTGTTTCCGTAAATTTCCTTTCACACAACTCTTCCTCGTTTGTCAATTTTCGTTCAGCTTCTACCGATTCGCAATACCAAAATTTTTCTAACTGAGTCGAGATGTTATTTTCTAACGCAACATTACACCTTTGCTTCTGAATATAAGATGCATTAAATTGTATCGGACCCGCAACTATCCAGCCTAATTTCGTTTTCTGCAATAATGGCATTCCTGGACCGATAACAATTTGTCCGACGCATAACAACTCCCAAAACACCCCAGCACCCAATAAAACATCGATATTTCCTGCTGTGTGAAAGTCAGGATCAGACAATTTTAAATTTTCCGGTATTTTTAAATTAGATTTATTAAACGATATACTCGGAAGCTTGTCAGTAATTTTATCAATAACCAAAAAATGTAAATCCTTTTCGTACGCATTATATCTAGATTTAATTTTAGCGACCATACTATATTTCATATGCATTAACGAGTTACCGATACCAATAATTGGGACATTAATTTCCTTTAAATTCAAATTTAACCTTTCAGCCATGTTTTTACTAATAAAATTAGTGGTTGAACCGCTATCCAATAACGCTCTACAGTACACATCCTTTTTATTACGATCCTTAATAATAATTACAGCCGTCGATAACAAAAATTGCGATTGATTATTCAAAGTTGAATGCATTACCAAACCTTGATTTTCTAAGTTACCGCTGCTACCGCTACTACTAACAGATTCACGATTTGAGTCCGTCGTTTGTTCCAACGACGTCGAAGGAACCGGTGCGGCGGCGTTTCGCTCCGAACACTCTTCAAAATGAAGCAAACTATTGTGTTTTCTTTGACAGTACCTGCAGGGTCTTGAATCACACGCAGACAGAAGATGCCCGGGGCGTAGACAATTTACACACAATTTCCTTTTTTTAATTTCATCAAACCTCAATTTTATAGGAATTTTTAACAAATTTCGGCAATTATAAATGGTGTGAGACCCGTTACAATAATGGCATTTTAATGTACGAGAAGTTAATAGCGTTGTTTGAAATTGTCCGCTGGTAAAAGGTTTTTTAACTTTATTTTTATCAAATTTGACGTCTACTTTATTCGTAGTCTCAATTTCGCCTTTGTTCGACTCTATATTACGCAATATATTTCTTTTTTCCTTAATAAAATCCATAAATTCCTCAAATCTTATATCATTTGATTTTGCTAATCTGGTTTCCCACTCGCGTTCGGATCTTTTATCTAACTTTGTACTAAACAATTGCACCAGCATCGTATCCCAAAATTCTGTTTTTTCGCCCAAATTAGCTAATGCCCTTAAATGCTTTTGAATATGATTTATTAAATTATTGTATTCATTAAATGTTTCATTTTTTATGCTCGGTGTTTTAAATAACGCGGATATATGTGCTTTTTTGATCATCTTTTTACTGCTGTAAGTTTCTTTTAATAAGTTAAAGGCATCTGAATAATTTTCATCGGTTACTTCAATATTTTCAATTACTTCCAACGCTTCTCCCCTTAATGCTCCCGTTAAATAATGAAATTTTTGATAATTATTTAATACTGAATTATTGTGAACCAAAGTGACGAAATTATTTTCGAAGGATGACCATTCGTGAAATTTCCCGGAAAACGTTGCTAACGGTATTTCAGGCAATTTTAAATTTACTTGACCAGTTGGTCCGCTCCCTGAATCAAGGTTATGCTGATACACATTAAAATTCGGTTGAATATGCTTATTATCACATGCGCTAAACATGTCCAAAGCCCTCGCTATAGTATCGAAATAATCATTTTCTAATTCCTCTCCCGCATTCTGCTCATCACAACTTAACTCTTCAATTTGAGATTGAATTGTTTCAAATTCCGCCCACGATTGTTTTAAATTGTCTAATCGAGTTTGAATTTGATTAATAGATTGGTTTTGTAAGCTAAACGAATCCATAAAGGACTTAAATTTTAATAACTTTGATCCCAATTTACTTCTACTTTTTAAAAGCTCCGATAAAATGGCTTCTTTATTATCGTTTTCATCAGAATCCGACATTTTAATTTATTTAAATTACTCAGATCGTAACTACAACTACTATTAGGAATAGATAAATGGAAAATAGGACTAACCTGGCGAACTTGAAGAATGGGAAGACTGCTACGCTTCGTTATAATTAAATTTTCGGATTTCTTCCTGCTTCGTGCCGGTCGTACCTCGTGTCGCTGATTTATTTATTCTTTGTTTATTTATTTCCGGTATCGAAGGACCAATGTTTTGTTTGTTTTCTCTTAAAACGCAAAATTAAAACTGTTTTCGAAATAACTTTATTTGCAAAAATAACTTTTAAAAACGTGACAGACAAGTGTAATAAGTAAAAATCGAATAATACTCAAAACTTCAAGCTTCTTTCTTGTTGTCAGTTGCTGCGCATGGCAAGACGGACTTGTCTCGCATTCCTCCACCGTTGCCGGTTTTCAAATTCTTCCGAACACAGGGTGTCTCATTATATTCTGACAGTTTTTAAGAGCTTCGAAACGGTTCTAGATAATAAGATTAGGTTTTCACAGTTAAATTAAAAATTACCGTAATTTTTGTTGTGACACATTTATATAAATGGCATACAACTGGTTTGCCCGCTAGAAAAGTGGCGTATTTTCAGAAGACAGTAGATGTAATTTTTTAAATGAGAGACCCTATATATTTAGCAATTTTTTAAAAGACGTATAATTTTACTTTATAACGGTACCTTAAAGTTTAAAATTGGTGCGAAGAAAGCGAAGTTAGATAAATTTAAATTTAAAAAATTACATCTACTGTATTCTGAAAATACGCCATTTTTCTAACGGGAAAACCGGAAGTAGGCCATTTATATAAATGTGTCACAACAAAACTTACGGTAATTTTAAACCTAACTGTGAAAACCGCATCTTATTATCTAGAACCATTTCGAAGATATAAGCTCTTAAAAAGAGTCAGAATGAACTCAATGGCATTAAATCCTGTCAATAAAAATGAATTATTAGAACATATAAACTCATTAAAAAATAGCAGTGCCCCAGGCATTGATGGAATTACATCCAGGATGCTTAAAAGTTGCCACCAATACATCACAGAGCCTCTGATGCACATTATAAACCTAATCTTTACAACAGGTGAGATACCGGAAGAACTTAAAATATCAATTGTAAATCCAGTTTTTAAAAAAGGATCTAAAAAAGATGTATCAAATTATAGGCCGATTAGTTTAATTACAAATTTTGCAAAACTGTTTGAAAAATGTCTTAAAAAAAGATTATATGATTATCTAATTGATAAAAAGATTTTAAATATTAAGCAGTTCGGGTTCCAAAAAGGTATTAGCACGTGTGATGCTATGTATGAAATGGTATCTACTATAAAAAACAGTCTTGAAAATGAAAATAAAAATATAAGTGTTTTTATTGACCTCGCAAAAGCTTTTGACACTGTGCCTCACAAACATCTACTAAATATTCTTGAACATTATGGCATTCGAGGAGAGGTTTTAAAACTTTTTGAAAACTACCTTCATGAAAGAACACAGATAGTTAAAATTAGGAAAGAATTTAGCGACCCTATTAAAATTCAAATGGGTGTGCCACAAGGAACTGTTCTTGGTCCAATACTTTTTATAATATATATCTACTTTTTTTTAAATTTAGATATAAATGGTACAGCAGTATCTTACGCAGATGATACGGTTTTAATATTTGAAGGTAAAACCTGGGAGGCTGTAAAATCGAAAGTGATTAAAGGAGTAAAACTCATTAAAGCCTGGTTGGACTACAATAAGCTATCTTTAAATATATCAAAAACAGTGTATATAGCGTTCTCCCTAACAGATACGAACAGGCCTAACTTCAAACAGATTTATATTGAGGATCCCACATTTATCATTAAAAAAGTGGAAAACACAAAATATCTGGGAATAATAGTTGACAAAAATCTTAAATGGACTTAACCTGCGCAGTACCTAACAAACAAAATTAGAAAACTTATATATAAATTTTATTTAATTCGTAACATTCTAAATAAAAAACTATTTACACTTGATATATATCGCTCTCATTGAATCCTTAATTAGATATGGCATAATTGTATGGGGTGGTTTATATGAAAATGCCCTACATCCTCTTAATGTAACTCAGAACTATATCTTAAAGATAATTAATAATAAAAATCGTCTGTTTTCAACCACCCATTTGTATAACGAATCTACTCTAAATGTAAGATCAATATACTTTCAATCCTGCGTTATGTTCTATTACAAACTGAAAAATAAAAATTTCGTAAATCATTCTTATATGAGCAGAGCACAAAAGAAAAGAATGCTAAATATACCATTCTATAGATATGATGGAAACAAACGATTTATTGCTTCAGTAAGGCCAAAATTATACAACTCTTTAGGCGAAAATATCAGAAAAATGAAAAACATAAAGACTTTTTCTAAGGCAATTAAAAAGTTTATACACGAAAACTATTTATACCTCTTAAACTTATTATAAGTTTTTATATTTATGTCCTTTTTACAACATCAAGCATTTAAGTTATAAGTATAATTAATGTTAATTTTAGTATTAATTCTTGCACATACAGATGTTCAAACATCTAGGTGCATAAATATTTAAGTTAATTCTTATTATAAATTATTGTAAATGTAATTATTTGTAACATTTATGAGTCAAAATAAATAAATAATGAGACACCCTGTATAATATGTCTTATATTTTGTTGTATCTCAATTTCTGAAATGTATTATTTATTAGAAAAGTTGAATGCTCTTCGCGTAATTGAGAAAAAATTATTTGTATTTTCATTTGTTAATAACTAATTAAATAATTAATTAATAATGTGAGCAATTGCAGATTATAATTGAGCAATTGATGAGCAATTAGGAGCATTTAAGAAATATTGGCAATTATTATACTTCTATGCCAACTTTTTTTGGGTGCACTAATGTTATGTCCAAAGACGGTCTCAGCCAGGAAGGACAAGAACGGCATATGAAAAAAAGTAGGTACATTTCAGCAAAACATCAAGATGAAAATTACCAAGATTCAAAAAAACAAAATTTCTTACACAAACAACAACAAAACTATAATCAATAATCCTATTTTAGGAAACTCCAAAGTTATCTATAGTAAACAAACATTTTTTCATCATACCAATTTACATCTAGAGTCGAACAATAATAATAATATAGAAAAACTTTTCGTTCTTACCAAGACATGTATAATTATTCAGAACGAATCACATTTCATATCACGTTGCAAATAAATTTAGACTGCACAATTATTTACAATGTAGAAAAATAAATTACTTTTGCAAAACTTATCACCTGGCATCATTCAATAATTTCAAATAAAGAATTGTTTAAAATACTACTGTACTCATGAAATATACCGTGCTAGTCTAAGGTCCCGTTCCCCCTGGTATCTTTTGAAATTATAATAAGTAGGTACTGAAATTTGAAGGGAGGAAATAAACGGACGTAAGCCTTTTATTACATAACAAGTGACGTAATAATCAGATAATTTTAAATGGGACGTTATGGCAAGTGATATCTTGTTTGACGGGTATTAAAAATACCTATTCAATCAAACTAATTTTGTTTGGGTTTAAGCTGATCTTAATGATTTTATTTTATAAATACTAAAATTGTAGGTTCGCATTTAATTAATGAAGATTTAAGAACACGTTATATTAAATGTTCAAAAGGTGCCCCATCTACTTCCTGACAGTAAAGTATTCTATTGCTAATCACTTGTCTCAACAATTCTTTGTTTCAAAATGTCAATACTGCGGTTGCTGTAGCGTAAACGATAGATTTCAAGTACCCTCACAGAAACAAATCTAATGGTGTGAGGTCCGGTGATTGAGTTGGCCATTTTATCGAACCTGTTCGTCCAATCCAAGGTATTCCTCATCTAGGGAACGTCTTACTGCATTATAATAGTGAAACGTTATTTCCAAGTTGCCAAAGTTATTATCTTCCAGAATTTCAAGAATTACCCAACGCCCCAATTACGTGTTACAACATCTCCAGATAAATTTCATCGGTTAAGTTAATATGATTTCCCAAAATACCTTCCCAAACATTAACTTTTTCTGGAAATTGAGTATGTTTTTTACGAAAGACGTGATGATTTGTGTCACTCCAATGAGTCCAATACCTCATATTCTGTATGTTAACATTTCCGTTGAGGAAGAATGTACTTTCGTCACTAAAACAAATATTGTTTTTATGTAATCTGACAGTTGATTAATTTGATTAAAGATATTTTTACAGAATTCTAGTCTTCGATCGGGGTCATCATTTTTAATTTGTATGGATGAAATTTGTTTTTAACCAACGCTCGGTGTATTGTCCTTTGACTGATGTCCCAGATAGACTCAACTTGGGCTGTAGAAGAAGTAGGGTTCATTACCATTTTTGCACTTATGCCAAGTTTTTTAACATCACTAATTGTTGGTCGGCCAGATCGTTTGGTTTCTTGAATTCTACCTGTTTCTTCAAACTTCCGAAGAAGCTCCCTCAAATAAGTACTCGATATAGGGCGATGCGATCGGGGTAACTCTCACAAAAAAAAAAACGTTCCGCTGCATGGAAATTGTTTCTACATTCACCAATTATTAAGACAGCTACTACTTTGTAGACTACAATATTCTGCCCCTGTAAACACTTTAATATCTCGTTACACTTATACACTTTGGTAGGTGGTAGATGGAACTTTCCATCGCCCGAGGAGATACCACCCTGCAACTCGTTAAGATGGGGTGAAATGTTCTAAACATGTTTTCCCATTTGAGTTGTAAGTTGGTTCTTTCCCTTCTCTTCTCCCCTTTCCGTTTAAGTCCAATTACCTTCTTCCTCTTAAATTCTTTTTTAGAAAATACCATGTTCCGGAATTAAAATAGTTCCCCATTTGGATCTCCGGGGGGGGGGGGGGCAATCTCGGGGAAGTCATGATGGAAATAACATAGCCATCGATCAGTCTAGTAGTAGACCAACCTCTAGGATATACAATATGGTTTTATTATTCAACTTGATTTCCCGCGACTTCCTGTGCGTTTGAAAAATTATGATATAAATGCTAGAAATCAATTTTCAAACGAAGTATTAGAGACACAATCATCGTTATCAATAGCCCGCTCTCGCATTTTGGGTCAGTACGACAGGCAGCTTTTGTGATATTAAGTTGTTGGTTAGAGAGTATTCTAAATTACTCCTTATTGCATCAGCTATCTGCCAGTAAAAGTCACGTCAAAATCTTACTTAGAAAGAAGCTTCAGTTGCAGCTTTACTTTGCTCAATAGGCCCAGAAAACATATATTTTCTTGCATTTTTAATTGCGATTTGATTCTTTGCAATTTCGCTGTTAGGTCGTAAGTTTGATATTTACAATTCATTGTGTTAAAATGTCGCTCTAAGAAAAGATAATCACGTGACAATACGGCGATTAAAAAATGATACAAGATGATGTGTCCACAAGTTGATAATATCTTTTCGCAGTGTGTTCTATGTATTTATATTTTTTATCTTGACACGATCGATTAGACTAATAGTTGCGATCGACCGGTTGGCCACCCATGGTCTAGACTTTTAAGAGGCCACATTAACATTTTGCTTGTCTTTGATCTGGTGTGTTTTCTAATAGGTTGCACTGAGTTCCTTTATCCAACTACGAATTTTGAGATGCCACAGAAAGTTTCAGGTCCTATTTATAAAGGGAGGGCTAGCTGCTTCTATTACGATGCTATCAGCAATCTTGTTCTGACAATCACTATATGCGCAAACCTTATAAGCAAACTTACTTTGTTGTGTGTAGCCTGTTGTTAAGACACTGTACGCAGGCTGTTTTGGATTAGTGATTAATTGTAGAGCCTTCAAAGCAGCTGAGTTATCGAAGCAAATAAATATTCTGTATTAATTGAGGCGTTTTTTAATGCATAGGTCTATTATTATGAAAAATTAATTTAAATTGGTACACAATCCAACATGACAGAAAAACAAAAAATGATTAAAATATTGATATTATTACTGTTTTAAATTAAATTTCAAAATCAAGTTCTAAACATGGTTTAATGAAAAGATGTTTGGCCATATTTGCACCGTCTATCATTGAGGCGAATGAGAAAGTAAAAAAATACATGCTACCTCTTTCGCACGTTTTTTTTATTGCTCTCTTGAAATTTTCGACTTCTCTTCTCACTTTTTGAACTACTGTGTTATCTTTTCTGATATCTTTACCCTTTTTCTTTTTGTGATCGAGTATAACTGTTGGTAGCTACCACTTCAAATACAGCCACTTCTTATGAGATTCAGTCTGAAAGAGCAAATCTACAGCTAGTTAAATAATATCATATTGTGTTTTCCTAATATGTATTTGGTATTGGGTTTTGTAATAAAAGATATAGAGAAAATAAATATAGTTGCCAATTTAGTTACTTAAAATATGTAATACACATTTTTTCTGCATTCTTAAACAAACCAAAACTGTTTGTTTTATAAAAATATTTAAGCATTAAACATAAGCTGGTATGATAAAAATTTGCTATTATTAACTGTGGCAAATTTATTCCGATTATTCTGTTTAATAACAAAGATAAATTAAAGAAAATATTTTAATCAATTATAACTAAATTGTCAACGTTGTTATTTTGCCTGACTAAATAGACAATTTTCTATAGATTTGTTTATCTAATACTGACCAAATTAAATAATATTTACACGGAACAGTATGGATTTTATCAGATTATTTTTATATAAATTAATTCAAAATAATATTTAATTGGGTTGACTTGATTTTTATTAATAGATAATTGTGCAAACGTTTTAAGACCATTTGGATTTTTTCAATGAAAGAAAACATAACAACCAGAAAAGAAGAAAAGAAAAAATATATTTTTGTTATAGCAACCGAACTTATAAGTGCACTTATCCACACACCAGGAGATTTTATTGATTGGAAGGGGTACCAAGAGGAGTAATTCCGTATCAATTGGCGCCCAACGTGGGGCTTCGACAATGTTGGTAAGAGATTTTTCTTTATTTGTCAGGTAAATTTTAATAGGAAGTGTGTGATTCATGGGTAAAAAGAATAGTATATAGTGCGACATTTTTTTTTATATTCTACATCTAAAAATTAAAAAAAGTATATGAAATTAAGAGAGGGAATGAAACAATGTCAGAGCAACGAAATAATAGTGACAATATGAATAAACAGGTAGGTACAATAAGGATAATCAGCAAGGAAATAGTCAAAATAATCAGGTGGAGTCATGTGATAGGCAAAAGAAATATCCGATTATGGAAATGGCAATAGGAGAAAAAAATAATAAAAATAATCATTCAATAAAAGAAGAAATGATATAAAGGAGAAAAATGAGTCAAAAAAGAAGGAAATGGCGGAGCAAATCAAGAAATATATAAAGGAGCAGAATGAATTAATGAGGTCAGGCATACAGGGAGTTAAGAAAGGAATGAATAAATGTACCAAAGAAATGACTGTTATGAGAGAAAAAATGGAAAAAAAAAAGTATTCAAAGATGAGATAAACAAGAATATGGGTATGACTATAAAAAAAATGAAAATATGAAAACAATTTATGATAAACCTAAAAATTATAAGGACAATAAAACTAGTTCTTCTGAGAAAAAAGTTATGTGGGAATTGTAACGTTCGTTTTTGAGCATATCCTTTTGACTATATTTTTATTTATTTCAATTTTATCGCGCCGGTGCGGAAGGTTTGTTCGCGTCGATTTGGTAGGAGAAAGTTCGTTACTTCATTAGAAAATTATTTCAATTCTTTTATTTTATCTTCGATTCTTAATATATTCAGAATTATTTCCTGATTTCCTTGGCCCTTCGGTTATTGCCAAATCAAAGAAGGGCCCTATTAAGGATTATCTTAAAAACAGAAAAGATAAGCTGACTACCGACAGCCATTTTGTTCCTTAGAAGTCGACACAAGGTGAAACCATTCCCGGGATTGGACACAAAAGCAGTTTCCTTGAAGAAAAAATCACTTCCATCCACGTTTGGATTTAGAGCAGTTCCGATCCACAATAAATCAAGCTCCAACAGGATGAATCCAAATAAACTAAAGATAAGAGATTAAATTAATTAATTTTTTTAAATTTTCACATAACTTTGAATGATTAAAATAAATCAACTTAAAACTGATTATTTGTTTGTCTGTACTTGGAGCCCTAAATTATTGTTTGGGAAGGATTGATAAAGACTCAGAAGGAAGCCACGAACCCAGGAGCTAGCCTAGGGTAATTTAAGGGTTAAAGAATATAATAAGTTTAAATCTGAATATGAATACATATCTGTATTACCAGAAAAGATGAAATTGAGACTTACAGAAATGAAAATAAAAATAAACCTGAAGATAATATTTCTTTCAATAGATTTCTGGGAATGTGATTCGCCCTTAGAAAAACGGTTGCTAGTTTTTTAGTTTTTATTTTTGTATAAATAGGTTTCTATTAAGTTTTTGATTTGTATAGTTTGTATTGTTACAAGATATTATTGATTGTCTTAGACCACATGTAATTGTTGACCAAGGCAAGGTCGAGGTTAACAAACATGTGGTATGAGGCTTTACTTTTTACAGGTCAAGGTGTGTATACTATTTTTCTGCCACACGTAGGCTGAATGTGGCAACTTCGTTTAGTGCAGCGGCCAGAAAGTTGCCACTTTTCGGCCGGAGGGCAGAAAAAAAATTGTTATAGCAATTGAATTTATAAGTGCAGAATCCACGCACTCGGAGATTTTATTAGAATTTGATCTGCTACTCAACTTTTTCTTTAATGTATTGTAATATTATTTAAGTTTAGGGTCATTAGTAATCAAATCACATTTCATAATCATGAAATAAATAAGTGATTTTAAATTATGTATTTTGTACCAGGACGTATTAATGATAGAATTTGTACCTATTTATTTCCGAAAATCTTATTGATTTATAACCTTTAACCTAATAGGTTTTTGTGGTTTTTTATTTATCGCTCTTATAAGTAAACATTCGGTTATTCATTTGGTTTTGGTATTAATTAATATAGAGTCAGATCCGTATTCTATTTCAAATTTAGTGTATATGCATGTGTATATGCGAATTAATGTGAATACAGATATAAAATTCAGACATTCAACATTTATTTCTTATAGACGAACAAAATACAATAAACATTGTTTTAATTTGACATATGTATGTCCTCTTTTCACTTTATTAACTTAATAGACGGTTTGGCGTGGAGTCAACATATTTTTTATAGTTTTCTGTAATTTACGGATACCGAAACCATATCTGCGCAGTCTGGCTTTCACAAACACCCACAAATTTTCAATTGGATTGAGATCCGGTGAGTTTCCTGGCCATTCAAGGAATGTTATATTTTTGTCCTTGAAATATTTCGTCATCATCTTGGAGACGTGGCAAGGAGCTGAATCTTGTTGAAAAATTGGTTGATCATTGGCATCCACTTTTCTTAGCTTTCCTCTCTTTGTTTGTTAGAATTCATCATGCCTTCGAGTGGTACGAGGGTTCCGGTACCTTTATAAGAAAACCAATCCCGAAACATCCTCTTCAGAGGATGTTTAACTTTTTGATAAATATAAGCCGGCGTAAGTTTTTTATTGGCATTTTTTCTGTCGAAACGATACCCTTGTCTTCGTACCAAAAAGGGGCTCTCATCTGAGAACAAAACTTTTCTCCAATCTTCAACAGCCCAGCTCTTATATTTTTTCGTCCAATCATACCGTTTTTTCATCATTTTAGCAGTCAATAGCTGTTTCTTCTGAGGTCTTACTGCTTTTCTTTCACCTTCCGAAAGTCGTCTTCGCAACGTAGAGTGCGAAGTTAGTATTTATGACTCTACGGTGCGAAGACGACTTTCGGAAGGTGAAAGAAAAACCGTAAGACCTCAGAATAAACAGCTATTGACTGCTAAAATGATGAAAAAACAGTATGATTGGACGAAAAAATATAGAGTTATCTAGCGCGTGCTAAATTTTTTTGAAGATCTTGACTTGTTTTTCTAGGGTTTAATTTTTAACACAGTTAGCCATGACCTTACTCTTGAGTGTTCTTGAAATTATAGGTTTTCTTTCTTTATTTAAAACGTATTTAACTGCAAGGAAAGATAATGTAAAAAGTGAAAAGCAAGACATCGAATATGGTGTTCCCCTAGGTATTATTTGTTCCAAGTGCGCGCGGATTGACTAATCTTAACAGCTACCTAAGCCGACACTTTAAAGCTGAGGGCCGTAAAAGGATCTATATTATACCAGCAGGTACGGATGGTTGTGTTCAATTATTTTACTAAATCGCGGCATAAAAGTAAAAAAGTTTTTTTTTCGTAAACCCAATAAAAGACTACAATTTTTCAAATTTTTTTGGAACGATCGAATCGACCCGTTCTCGATCTCGGGCGTTGGACAGTATAAGGATGCATAGAGTTGCCACGTCGCGTTGCTCTGGCTGGTCTGACAAGTGCAGGCATTATAGAGCGGAGTTCTTATGAGCAAAATCCGTTTATGTATCGGTAAAACAAGGAAAGATCAGCCACTGCTCTTCGGTGGGATAATTGGGCTAGGTTTTTAGTGATACTAGTGTCGTTTATTAGTCGAGCTGCTCATCTCTGTATTGCATCAAGAACTCCGGGCCTTGACCGAGCCGCCGAACCCCATACTTGCGAGCAGTATTCAAGATTAGGGCGTATTTGGGCCTTGTAAAGAGGAAATAAGTTGGATGGAGAAAAATATTTCCGTGGTCTAAACAGAAAGCCTAATTTCTTTCCTGCTGCAGTTGCTATGGATGCAATATGTTCGGTCCATAGTAAGTCCTGGGAGATCGTTATACTGTAACGTTTATTTATTTTTATTTTCACAGTTTATTATTTAATTTATTTATACAACTAATACACTTAATTTATGTTATAACACAGTTTATTTACAATATACTAATTTATATGAACACTGAACATTGATTTATATAAACACTTATTTACTTAGACTCAACTCAAAAACTAAACTGAACTATATTTCAAAATAAAGTCTATTTATATGCGCATCGAGTGATCGAGAAACACCTCGATCACTTCGCGTAAGGGCAGAGATCTTTCCAGTCGTATGTGTAAGTCCTGGAATCTTCGATATGGTTCAATAGAACATTCCACGGCGTCGCCCGCTGGTCGGATTCGCCCATATGGCCAGTCAGGACAGAGCCGGAGTCGCATTACAATACCAACCAGCGTAATGGAGTCACTCGCTACCAGTGTCTGATCGTTGATTGTAATGGATGAGTCGCATGTTTGCCTCTTGTTGGACAGGCAACATGTCTTTGTCTTGGAAGCATTGAAATTAACAAGATTCTTTCTTCCCCACTTGTCTACAATTCTCTAATCTTGATTGAGAGAAGCCGTTGTGGATCTTCTGTCCTTTTCCAGAATATCTAAAGGCATGGGACGGTTGTGCGCTTTGCTACAGTGTAGGTTGCTATCATCTGCAAAACAATGTATTGGGTTATTAGTGGCTTCTAGTAGATCATTAATGTGTAATAAGAATAGAGTAGGAGCTAGAGCCGATCCTTGAGGAACTCCAGCGTTGATCTTGTAGAGGTTGGAAGAATGTCCATCTACAGCAACTTGGATGTGCCTGTTGGAGAGAAAAGCTGTTGAGCTCTGCTGGCGAAAACCATATTGCCTGTCACTTAAAAGGTTGTGTGTCTCAAGGTAGCTCATGATCTCGTGATTGAGGTATTTCTCCATAGTTTTGCTAATAACAGATAGAAGAGCTATAGGTTTGTAGTTAGAAGGCTGGGTTTTACAGCCTTTCTTGGGGACTGGTTGTACTCGAGCAGTTTTCCAGGGTTCTGGAAAAATACCAGTATCATATGATAGTTGAAATAGCTTAGTGAAAACTGGCGCTAGTTCAGAAGCACAACATTTTAAGAGTAAAGCAGGTATTCATCAAGGCCGCTTGTTTTGTTGGTATTTAGAGTAGCAAGGACTCTCTGCACAAATATGATATTATTCATTGTGTGGGGAGCCCATGGAATATAAGGTATTTCCATGTTGTCCGGTGGGTTAAGTGTCGAGTTCGAAGAGAATATTTTGGCAAAGAGTTCTGCCTTTTCTGTGGAGGACGTCATCTGATGTGAGTGGAGGGAACGAACTATTTGTAAAATTGTTCTTGATATGTTTGGCGAGAGTCCAACAGGACCGGCTTCCATAAGGGTTTGACGTTACTTTCTCTCTCATTCGAGCGTCAAAGAGACTTTTGGAAGTGAAAATTTTTCAATGAAAAGGTTTCAATTATTAATTTATAAGAAAATACCTGTAAGCATTTAAGCTTTACTTGTTTAACATGTTCAATGCAACTTATCCAGTTTTGATTATCTATTGCAGCGATTCACTTTCTACCAACATTATCACAGATGTACTTTGTTTGGACTTGCTGGCAATGTTCTTGTCTCGTACTTGTCCTAAATAATGCATTTTTAAAACCTTTGAAGAACCGCAATCAACACGCGTTTTTTTCCCGTAAAGTCCATTTTTATCAAATTATATACGGTGGTCCGTGCCATTCTTGTAAGGGTTACAGAATGGTTTCAGCATCTATGCTACACATTATCCTTCATACATGATTAAAATTATTTTCTGACTACCTTCACTATAAAAAACGATAACTTTTCTTTCACCTCTTTCGACACTGTCGTCAACTTCCACCATTACATCATTATCACTCGCATCCAAAAAAATATTGTCCTGATTATCAGTTTCTGGTGTAAGCCACGGCTACCACATATTGATCGAAAATAATGAATAATATAAAAAAAGTAGTAATAAAACAAAAAACATAACACTAATAAATAAAATAACAATAACATATGAAGAAGAATAAATATCAACACTAAATAGCAGAATTTTTTCGAAAGCTCTGGTCGACGACAACAGTTGGAAAATATGAATCCCAAACCTGTAAAGATCAACACCAGGTAATATAATACAATGGAAGCGATCACCAGTAGTAGTTAACCACTTATTAAGATAAGATCAGTCCTAACGAACTTGAAAAAAATTAATGATTAACAGATGTTTATTTATTTATTTATTTATTTATTTATTGTCAAGTATCTACAGCAAAGCCAATTACAGATACTAACTTAAATTAAAATGTAAATAAAGATTAAAAAGTTAACATAAATAAACTTAACCAAATCTAATTAAAACTTAGTCACTACTTAATTTTAAACTAATAGTTTCTTTAAACTGGCTTAGGCTTATAAGGTCAATATCAATATCTGATGCATATAAGTTAAACAGATTACACAAGCTATAGATGGGAGAATTTTTAAACAGATTAGTCCTCGGACAAGCAAGGTAGAATACATTTTTATTTCTGGAGTTAAGTCGGTTGACCGCAAAGGGCAGTTGAGCAAGTATATCTGGACAGTCAATGTTCCCTTTAAGAATTTTAAACATTGTACAAAGAAATATTTTTATCCTTCGTTTATCCAAAGACATCCTGTCAAAAACTCCCAACAGATAGGAATTATCACAGCCACGTTGAGGGTATACATTAAATTTTCGAAAATACAAACATTTTAAAAATTTTCTCTGCACTCCTTCGATAATATTTTTCCAGAATACATACTGTGGAGACCAAATGATACTGCCATATTCAAGGATTGGCAATACAAGACTGTCAAATAAGTAAAGAGCAATGTCAACACCAAAACCTCTGGAATTTCTCATTATAAAGCCCGCTATTTTTTGAGCATTCATGACTTTTGAGATTATATGGTCAGAGAAAGATAAAGCAGAGTCGAAAATTACACCTAAATCTTTTTGCTCCTTAACACGTTCCAATTTATTATCCTCCAAGGTATAGTCATAGAGAAAAGGTTTTTGATTGCGTGTGAAAGACATACACGATGTTAATAATTCACTGCTTTTAAATATTTTTTCTTAAAAATTACAATCCATGAGTATTTCAGTATCAATTACCTAATTTCTTTGATTCCATAGCAATGAATTTAATTATTATTTATATAAATAATTATAAGTAGTCAGCATCTAATGAAAAAAAGTTTGTTGCAACATGCTATGCTGAAATATACAAAACATTAACTGAAAATTTGTCAAAAAATATATTTTGAAATTAATTATTTTTCTATAATTATTGATTTTTGTCAATTAAATGGCCCCTCAATTCAATATTTTAGATGATTATAATTATTAAAGAAGCATATATTGGACTCCCGACAAGTTAAGGCAAATCAATTTTTTATGTATGCATTTGATTAGGATTATTTATTTATTTTTTTGGTTGTATTTATTAATTTTTAGTTGCTGTTATATCGTTGAATAATATGTAAATATGTTGATATTACATTATCATAACAAGTCTTAATCACTTAATAAGGTACATATTTTTTAGAGAGGTATCTAATGCACTTTGCTCTAAATAAATATTATTGTATAAATAATAATTACTATTAAACATAAAAGTAATTTTAATTGAGTAAAGTAGTAAACAGGTTTGAAAAAATTAATAACTTTAAGTAATAGATAAGAATATTTAGACATAATTTACATCGTCTTAATTAATATATATTGATATGGATTTTTCTTCGTGGCGCACGTTCTATCAATGGAATTTTCAATGTGATCTGCTATTTGTAACTTGGTTGTATTTTTTTATCGAGGTGGTATGTTAAGTTATTTTTGTTGGTATTAATTTGTGGGTATGAGGATTAAGTTGTAATTAAATTTCGAAAAAGATGTAAATGAAAAAAAATACAAATTTAAGAAGGAAGGAGCCAACAGGTATAGAAAAGCAAAGAGGCGATAGTTGGAAAGTGTTAGAGAGCAGAAAGAAGAAGCTTACAGATGGAGGAAAAGGTTGAGCAGAAAGGCAATAGGATAGAAAGTAGAGCAACAGAAAAAGAAGTGGAGTAGGAAGAAGAGAAAGAAAAGAAAGGATCTACGGCTATCATCTGATAAAAAAGATGAAAATTTATTCCTAAGTAAACATGTAAAAATGTTGAAGAATGGAATACTGGAAGTACTAGTGTGATAAGGGCTCAAGCCATACATCAAACTATTGTTAAACAACATTTTGATGTGACACTTGATTTAAGTTTTAAATTAATTATTATTCTTATGATTGTTATTTGAAAATTCTAATAAGGTTATATTTTAATATTTTAGATAGATGTTAATAGAAATGTTTAGGCCAGAATTGTAAACATGTAGCTGCTGTCATTAATTTCATAAATTTTGAGACTGGTGAATCCAAGACAAGTCAGCGGTGCAAATGGAATGTTCTTTCAGTGTCGAAATAGTACATTACGTGACGAGTGCGGAAAGCAGGTAATCCCATCACGAGTTGCGTATTCTATTTTTCATCAGCCCGTGAGGAAAGCTCTTGAATTTATGTAAAATAAAAGGAAAGAAGATAATAAAAGTAGTATTAGGTAGCTTGAGCCGTAGGCACTGAGTAACGCGAAAAAAGAGTTGGTGCTGAACACTGCATTTCACTAAAATACGCTGTAAACATTTCTTCCGCAAAGGACGGGGATTTTTTGTTTTTTCTCCATGTTTTAAAAGCACTATATGTAACTGTATATCGTTGTTTTGACTTCTCCGGCAATAAACTTAACTGTACAGTTTCTGCAGTTTCTCGTACATCTTCCGGTATTACATCCGGATAGGAATCAGAATTACTCATTGTAAATTAGATCGGGATATTCACTCACTATAAGTTATATTTTACTCTACATGCGTTTACAATACGACTGAAATTATTTGTAAGACTCTTTGGTATGCCGGCCAATATTTTACAGGTTTGAACAAGATTAATATAATACCTGAATATACACTCAGTGCGTGGAAGTTTTACATTTTGAAACGTTGCTTTCCGCACGGTCCTGCATGGTCGAAAGCAGTACTTTTCGCACGGAGTGATGAAAAATAATGAAGAGTATTCGAAAGGACAGAAAATAAGGGACTTAATTCCTAAAAAAGGTTATCTAAAAGAGTATGAGCCTGTTGACTTAGATAATCTTAATATTTAATGTTCCTTAAGTAATATGCTAAAATCTGCGACAATGACAGAATCATCTAAAGCAATTAACTTGATAATAAATAAATTAATTGATACCGCAATCGATGCAGTATGTGCTCGGAATTGTCTGAATCTATACCATCACTTTTATAATTATCATACTTTTTAAAAATATGTTTTGGCGATTTATCATTTTAACAAGCTGTTCATGTAATTATTTAGGAAAACAATATCGTTAGTGGATTGTTTTTCTGTCATTACAAAAGAACTATCTGAATGTAAAATTTGGTATGATGAACGTGCAATAATAATATCAGCTAGAGGTGAGTAAAGGGGCTGCACCGGTTCTAGCAAAAAATTGATTATTTTTACATGTAAAACTCCATAAGAAAATCTAAGGTCCATTCTGGTCATTTTTGTCTCATTTAGCCACGCCTCCCAATCACGTGACCAGTCATAATCCAGTCATAGGTCAGTCATACATAAGTCATACCTTAGTCATACGTCAGTCATACGTCAGTCGACAGAGGTCGAGCTATTAGTCGATGAAGGTGAGAACAAGAGGGGATGGAGGAAGATCCTGGAATACGTATTCCGGGACTCAGGGAAGTCGGTTTTCTGCATGAACAGCAGAAAAACAGCAGGCTGGCAAGGACTACGGCAGACAGCAAAACAACAACGGACACCCGAGGCCAAGGCGATGAAAGGGGTAACGTACGCCGAACTCCTAGGTAAGGTTAAAAGTAATGGACATTGAGGTAAAAGGGGCCAAGAGGTCGGGAAAGGCCGAGGTTCTGTTGACAGTTAGAGGTGGAAAGGAGCAGGCCGAGAGGTTGAGGGCAGAGATAGGGGGCAAGGTGGAAGCAGCAACGGTCAGGATAAATACGGACCTGGCAATCCTGATAAAAGGCATCGACGAGGTGACCAGTGGGGACGAGGTGGTTCAACTCATCGTAGATAAGTTTGCGGCGAAGGAGAAGGAGGTGGTGCTGTGGAAGCTCTACCCGCCGACCAGAGAGGGAAGGACGGCGTTGATTGAAGTGGCCGAGGGGCTCGGGAGAAAAATCGTTGATGCAGGGAGGATTCGAACAGAATGGGGAGCCTGGACCACTGGAGAGAGGATCAACGTAATCAAATGCTTCAGGTGCGGTGGCTTCGGTCATATTGGCAGGAACTGCCAAAATGAGATTGAAGGCACACCAATAAAGGGGAGATGCCACAGATGCGGAAAGCAGGGGCACTGGATAAAGGACTGCAAGGAGGAGGAGCAGACCTGCTACAGGTGCCAGAAGCCGAGACACCAGGCTAAGGGCTGCCGCACTGCGATTAAATGCGCAGCATGTGGCAAAGAAGGGCACCGGGACAACCAAATGAGGTGTCCCGAATTTAGACAGGCCGTGAAGATGGAGAGGAAGAGGATGGAAGCCTCGAGGAGGATAACCGACGGAGAGCAAAACACGACTAAATGGCGACGAAACTAATGCAGCTGAACATCGGGAGGGCCAGAGCGGAAAACGACATCTCGTACGCCGAAATGCGAAGCAAGGGAATAGACCTGGCGGTCATCTCCGAACCAAACATTTCGATGGCCGATAGGTTTGGGTACGTGATGGATACCCAATCTTCGGTTGCCGTCTCCATTGTAAATAGAATGGTGGGAGTTGAAAGTATTAAAAAAGGAGACGGCTTTGTCAGAGTGAAGATGAGTGACTGGTACCTATACGGTTGCTACATCTCACCAAACATAAATATTATAGATTTTGGTAGAAAACTAGATGCCATCATGCAAGATGCCAAGAATACAGGTAGAGAATGCATCATAACCGAGGTCCTCAACTCAAAGTCTCCATTATGGGGCGCCCCTCATGAAGACCGAAGGGGAGAGATTGTGCACGAGTGGATTGTGGAAAATAAGCTGGTGGTTCTGAACAACGGAGAACCAACGTTCCGCCGGGGGATCCAGCAACCACACATTGATGTGACAATGGAAACAGAAAAGCTGGCCAAGCGGATTGCTAGATGGTATCTGGACAGAGTAAATGTGTACACTCACCACCATTATATTTATGTAGACGTAGAGGGAGAAAACAAAAAAACCCAAAAAAAAAATAGTAAAAACAGAAAAACCTAAAAAATTTTAAACGTTTTCAGGTTTAGAGAAGCCATAAGAAGAAAGGCAGCCATAAGAGGTGAGCAGGGATAAAACAACCACAGGACGCTCACAGAAGACATTGCGCACGCGGCCAAGGAGGCGACAGAAACCATCAGGGGAAATAGCGAGCTGACCCCCTACTGGTGGACGGACGAAATTGCAGTAAAAAGGAGAGAATGCATCAGGATCAGAAGAAAAAAGATGAGGATACTGAGAAGACTGAGACCTGATGAGGATGGTGGGGAGGAAGTACGGCAGCTGAAGGCTAGCCTAGAACAAGAAAAGAGGAACCTTGAAAAGGCTATAAAAAAAGCAAAAGAGACCACTGGAACCGACTCTGTGAGGAACTGGAAGGGAACGTATGGGGTGAAGGATACAGGATAGCAACGCGAAGCCTGGGAATCCGGACCCCATACGACCTGACTAGGGACCAGAGGGTTAAATGGTGTCAGAAGTTGTTCCCAGAGACAGAGAAGAGAAGAAGCAGGTGGACAGCCCAGGAGGAAGAAATGATTCCGTTCACTAGACAAGAATTGGACACGGTAGGAGGAAGGGTCACGGTAGGAAAGGCTTCAGGAGAGGATGGGATTCCCCCGGCAGCTATCAGGGCGGCCATAGAGGAAATACCGGAGGTGATGCTCAAGGTCTTCAATGAAAAACAAAGAGAGCAAAGAGTCCCAAAGGAATGGAAAGAAGCAAGGGTCGTGTTACTACCGAAAGGAAAAATAACGCCAGGCGAGGAGCCAAAGGGGTTCAGGCTAGGACTGAGCATGGGTGTACCACAGGGATCGGTATTAGGCCCCCTACTGTGGAATATAATGTATGATAGCTTGCTGGAAGAAGAATGGGGAAGAGGCATAACAGCGATCGCCTTCGCAGACGACCTCATCCTACCAGTCGAAGGGATGGATAAAGAACAACTGATGGAAAGAGCTAACGATGCAACAGAGCAGACTGCGCAATGGATGGAGGACCATAAATTAGAAATAGCGGCCCAAAAGACAGAAGCGATCATTCTGAAAGGGCCAAGAAACCGAAGGAACATCCATTTCAAGATGAGAGGAAAGGACATAGAGCATCAGAGAGAGATGCGATACCTCGGGATAGTAATCGACGACAAACTAAGGTTTGGTAGACACGTCGAATACTGCGCAAAGAAGGCGGAGGAAAGGATGTCCACCCTGGAGAGATTAATGCCAAACGTCAGGGGGCCCAAATATAAGAAGAGGATGGTGCTATATGGAGTAGTTCAGTCTATTCTACTATATGGAGCCCCGATATGGCATACAGTCATCTCGGTAGCGAACTATAAGCATAGGCTGAACAAGGCACAAAGGAAAGCGCTACTAAGGGTGATGAGTGGATACAGAACGGTAAGTACCGAAGTAGTTCAAGTGATAGCGGGTACCCCGCCAGCAGACGCGCTGGCGAGAGAAAGGGCGAGACTATTTTCCCGGGAAGATGGCAACACGCAACGAGCTAGAAAAGAAGAGAGGGACCATACTGTGGCAGAATGGCAAGCCGAATGGGGGCAACCGCTGCCAGCAGGGAAAAGTAGGTGGAGCAAACATCTGATCGGGAACCTTGGGGAATGGGTTGAATGTAAACACCGCAGCGCGGATTACTACCTGACCCAGTTCCTATCAGGTCACGGCTCTTTTGGGAGCTACACCAACAGAATCAGCAAAAGCAAAAATACGGCGTGCAGAGCATGTGGAGAGGAGAGGGACACGCCGGAGGACACAGTCCTGGAATGTAGCTACTTCGATGAAGTAAGGCGAAGAACGGAGGAAATCCTCGAGGAAAGGCTCACGTCGGGCAACATTATTAGGAATAATGACGAGAAATAAAGAAAAATAGAGTATAAAGCCGCGTCCAGACATATGTAATGTATCGTGTAATGTAATGCGAATTTATTTGGACGCTACCTGAGCATAGAACGAATGCAACCAGAATACTTACCGCGAATTGTCTATCCATTTAGTATTCGCGAACATGTCGAGAGAGGTAGTAGTTGCGGGAACGTCCAAACGTAGACTGCGAGCTCAGCGCCTTTGTGTTCGGGCAAAAAAACCGACATCCGATGGATTCCCTCGAACCATTCGGCGAGCGTTACACGTAATGCTCGCAGTGCCGTCCAAACGGAGAATTCGCGTTACATTACACGTTACATTACACGTTACATTACACGATACATTACACATGTCTGGACGCGGCTTAATACATGATATGATTAGGAAAATTATGGCAAGAAAAGAAGAAATAGAAAGACAACAACAGACAGAAGAAAGAGGACAGTGAAAGTCAAAGGAAGAGAAAGTGAAAGTAAAAACCTGAGAAGAACGGTACGCAAAAACATGCCGGTGAAGAAACTTCCGAAAGGAAAGTTGCCACGGGGGGTCGGAAAGAGGAAGGTTTTAGTTGGTAGGGGCCTAACAGCCAAGCCCAACACTACCCACAGGAGCACGAGCCCCTGTATCAAACAAGCATTTCCCCCTCTTAAATAAAAAAAAAGTTCGCAGTGATAAGGTGGTAATCGGAGAACAGTTATTTCTCGCTGTTTTGCCATGTTCTGGGCGACATATTTAGAATATTGCCGTCTATAAGGCTTTGTGATAGGAAGAAGTTTTTTTTGAAGTTATACTTCTACCTTGCGCTCGGCGGTAAAAATTTGTATGGGATTAAATCGCATAATCATTAGGTACATATGTAATGTCGTGAGTAAGAGAGAGAACGAAACACATATACAGGGTGTTTCCAAATTGATGCGAAATATTTCACAGGGTGATTTTTCAGCAAAAATTAAGGGGGGTCTTTCATATAAATTTTTGTTCAAAATCGCTCTCCCTCCAATTTACAGCCCCTTAAAGTTGGGGGAAAACAATTGTTTTTATTTAATATCTCCACTATGGAAGAATTTAGAAGAATGAAATTTGGCAGATAATTGATGCTAATAAAATGGAATTTTTTGACAATTTTTGTAACCCTGGAATGTTTATACAAGGGGGTGAAAAAATCAACCCTTATGATATTTTGCCTCTAAACTTTTTAATTCGTCTACATTTTCCTACTTAAAAAATTGATTTAAGAAGACAGACTTAAACTGCAACTTTTTTATGTCTCGATTTTTTCTCCTAAAATTGTTAGTTTGATCACAAAAAAATAAAATAGGTTACAATTCGATATTACTTATTCCTTTATCACATAAATCCAGAAGCGTTATTGTTTGTTAAAAACAGAGTAAGCACGTGTCAAATAATGTCATAATGGGCAGATAATTATTGCTAATGAAATGGAATTTTTTGACAATTTTTGTAACCCTGCAATGTTTATACAAGGGGGTGAAAAAATCAACCCTTATGATATTTTGCCTCAGAACTTTTTAATTCGTCTACATTTTTCTACTTAAAAAATTGATTTAAGAAGGCGGACTTAAACTGCAACTTTTTTACGTCTTGACTATTTCTCAGTAAGTTGTTTCGTTGACCATAAAAAAAATAAAATATTACTCATTCCTTTTGCACATACATCCAGAGGGGTTATCGTTTGTTAAAAAAAAATAAAGTATGCCAGTATTGAATGATATCATAATGACAAACAGTTAATGATTATTTAATTGGACCATATTTTCTACCAATAAGATTAAATGGAAACGACTACGGCCATTTCCTCGAAGAAGTGTTGCCCACTCTTCTTGAAGATGTTCCTATACAAATTAGGCAAGAATTATGGTAATGAGTACCTAATATTTAATTTTTTTATGGTCAAAGAAACAACTTACTGAGAAATAGTCAAGACGTAAAAAAGTTGCAGTTTAAGTCCGCCTTCTTAAATCAATTTTTTAACTAGAAAAATCTGAGGCAAAATATTATAAGGGATGATTTTTTCACCCCCTCGTATAAACATTGCGGTGCTACAAAAACCGTCAAACAATGTCATTTTATTAGCAATAATTATCTGCCAATTGTGACATTATTTGACACCTGCTTACTCTATTTTTAACAAACAATTTATGTGAAAAAGGTATAAGTAATATCGAATTGTAACTTATTTTATTTTTTTGTGATCAAACTAACAATTTTACGAGGAATAGTTAAGACATAAAAAAGTTGCAGTTTAAGTCCGTCTTTTTAAATCAATTTTTTCAGTAGGAAAATGTAGACGAATAAAAAAGTTCTGAGGCAAAATATCATAAGGGTTGATTTTTTCACCCCCTTGTATAAACATTGCAGGGTTACAAAAATTGACAAAAAATTCCACTTTATTAGCATCAATTATCTGCTACATTTCATTCTTCTAAATTCTTCCATATTGGAGATATTAAATAAAAACAATTTTTTTCCCTCAACTTTAAGGGGCTGTAACTTGGAGGGAGAGCGATTTTGAACAAAAATTTATATCAAAGACCCCCCTTAATTTTTGCTGAAAAATCATCCTGTAAAATATTTCGCATCAATTTAGAAACACCCTGTATATATATTGGTCGGTAAAAACAAAGATGAAATATTTACCACATGTTATTAGTCATAACTTTAAAGCCCTTTGAATACCGTTTAAACATTTAGTACATTGAAAAGAGATAGATATACAACAAACAGTCTGAACTAATGTTTTTGTATTATAGTGAAGTTATACATTGTGTTTGACAGATTATTTTATTATTCTGGCACGTAAGTTTACATATTAAGCTTAGTATTTTATATTAATAATAATATTTAGTCTGAACTCTGCCAGGAACAATTAAGTTTATAGTATTAAGTATTAAGAATTTAAATATTTAATACCAAAAGTGTTTCCAAAAGTAATAATAGAGTATTATTAAGAAGGAAAAAGTAGTTAATTCTTCCTTATTAAGCATCTTATCAAACAGTTCTCTCCCTAAACTGAGTTAAAATAGATAACAGATAACAGTTTAGTGAAAACGGAAATAAGTTAATTGTGTTGAATAATTTTAAGATTTCCAAAGCTAATACTAGCAAGTGTGGAAAAATTCGATGGATATGTTGTAACGCTAAATGTACAGCTAGAGTAGTAGTAGAGGTCAAAGGAGAACATAATCATGGTGTTGAAAAAAACTTGCAAGAAATGCAGTAGGTAATAGTGTAAAAAGGAAAGCAATTTCTGATCAAGCTAAGAAACCATCGAAATTCGAGAATTTCAATCAAATAATTTTGCGGAGAACATAATCTCAGAAGATATTAATCAAATAAGGCAAAATATTCATGCGGAAAGAAGAAAAATCTTGCCAATATTACCTAAAACCAAGAAGAGGTGTCCAATACTGTTCGAGAGTTACGTCTTAATAGAAATCGCGGGAAGAGTTTATTATGGTGACAGATCAGGTAAAAAAATAATTGTATAATATTTTTTCTACAAGCATGCGTAAAACAACACTTTCCCGCACGCATTTTAATTCAGAAAATATCTCTTTCCCGCACGGAGTGCGGGAAATACTTTTTCCCGCACGGCGTGCGGGAAAGAATTTTTCCCGCACGCATTTTTTTTTTATTAATTAGAGATGTTTTCCGATAACCTTTTTGACAAATTATTGTATTATTATCTTTATCTTGTTGGACTACATACAAATAGTAAAAAAAATTAAGATTATTTTACATGAAAATAAGGACTTTTAAAATGTTTGTTTTTAAAATTTTTTAAAAAAATCATAATTTATTAAATCACCCCTGTAAACCTTACAAAGCAACAACAAACTCACCTGTTTAAGTAGGGTTGCTATAGCTACAGTCGTGTATTTATTGACACTATGAAAGATTTAATTGTCACAATCGCATCTTTTCAAGTATCTAAATAATTTTCGAGGTGATTTTGCTTGTAGAAAAAATATTGATCCTAACTCTTGCGGAAATTAACTTTCCCGCACTTAACTGCTTGCCCGAACTCCGTTTCGCGTCGTTCGGGCATCGGCAGTTCGCGTGCGGGAAAGTATAACTTTCCGCACTTTGTCACGGGTCAAAATTTATATAGTTAAAATAACTAAATTGCTTACCTTAATTTGTTATCATTGTAGTGTTTATTCAAGTAAGAAATCGGTTGATTTAAGTTCATTTATAGTTAGTTATCAATTTATAAATATATTCTGGCCATAAATTTCCCAATGTTGTTAAATCTCTGTAAGTAATTTATTTTGTAGGTTATAAACTATTTTCTTAGGTTTATTGTACTGTCATCAGTCATTAGTTCATTTGTTACATCTTCTCTCCGTTTGATGATAACCCCGTTATTGAAATTCGATAGCCAGTCTTCTTTAAATTATATAATGTTTAAAAATAAAACCGAAAATAAAGGGGGAAATTAGGTAAGGTTTGATTGTTGTTGTCGCCTATATAAATATGATCCCTGTTTGTTCGTAAAGGGTTGGCTGAATAAGCTACGGTTTGTTCCAATAGTAGAGGCCATATCTTATTTCGACGTATGTCAAATTATTGTGACCTAAGGAACGTGGGAGACTTGCTTCCTTTTTATTACGAACGTTCGTGCTGAAAGCATCTGAGATTTGTGTTGGGGTTAATTTGTAATCTTCGATCATCGAAGTCAATTTAGTTTGGATTTACGAAATTTAACCTCGTTCATTTCCATTGAAAATTGTGTGAGAGAGATTTCTCGGAATTTTGGTGATTTCGGTGGAAAATACGGCGTAGACCGGATTATTAATCAAATCTTTTGGTAAGTACTAGTTTCTTTATACATGTGGTTCGTCGATACTCATGGTTTCTTTCTCTCGTTTCTTTGAGTGTAGGTGGTTTAACGAACAAACAAGTGGTATTTTGGTAGTAAGACTGTTCAGACAGAAAATCGTGGTCAGGATTCCTCATCCTTGCAGTTAGCAACAAGTGGTTGTCAAAAGGTTATCGAGTAAAAGAACCCTATTTTTTTTAAATAGGTAAGTTATATAATTACATTTTTAATAAATTAATGACGCCATAAAATCAATCGGGTAAAATTTCTATTTTATATGAATATTTCTTTTGTATCGTCCACAGGGTTTTATTTTGTTTAACTAGACTCCTTTTTACTATTACAAATTAATTTTATGTGAATTTTGATTTAAAGTTATTGTTATAATTTTGTAGTGACTAGCCAGTCAAAATTAAGTTTGTTAAGCACATTTTAATTATTAGTTTTGATCATTAATTGTAGATTCAGAGAAATCAGCTTCTAAAATGTTGTAATACTCATTTAAATTCACTTTTGTTCTTTCATTGTTATACAAGTATCAGTCAGTGTGTTTAAATTGTATTTAAGTCAGTAAAGTAGAGTAGTGTAATTAATTCAGATTAATTCAAGGAGTCATTCAAATCTTTTTAACCTAATGTTAATGCTTAATTACGATTTTAGGGTTTTTAGTTACCGGCTACATTTTTAGTTACGGGCATAAGTCTTGGATATAGGCTTCTTTTGTAAGTAGGCCTGATACTTGGTTCGAGCATACGTTTTGTGTTTGGTGTAGCCTTTTGGTTTTGGATAAGGCTTGATTTTGGAACCGACCCAAGTATAAGACCAGCCGAGGACTGCGAAAATTTATCAATTAAACAGATAAGCTATATTAGTCTTAAGTCGTAACTAGTTAGTTAAGAGTTAGTTTTTCTTATACCTTTTTTTCATATTGCGTGTGATCACACATATTTAAAATTCTCTTTTAATATTATTCATTTATTAATTCTTTGTTATATATAAATATTGTTAGCGTTGTCAAGTGCGAGACTTGACAGTTGTGAAAATTTAAAAGATTGTTCATTAAAGAAGAGTCTAGTTGACATTTTGGTTTTATTTAGCTCGCTTATCGTTATTTTTAGTTGTTGTGAAATTTAATTGGAACCGTTAAATATTCTAAATTTACTTGATTATCTCCAGTGGGTGAAGTAGTGCCTGGAACATCAGGGGTTTTCGATTTTAACCGTCTAAATCGGTGGCGCGACTCACTAGTATTTGTTACTTACCTCTACGGCTGAGCTGGGCACTAATTTGCCAGTAGAGAGACCACTACCGAACTCAGCTGGAGTTGTATTTGCTTTAGTTGGATTTCCTTATTTTTCTAAATTTGATTTTTGTTTTAAATTCATTAAAATACGTGGCAAATTTTTGGCGCCCAACGTGGGGCTGATTTTGTTAATTGGGGCCGATTTTGTTGATTGGGGCCATTTTGTTAATTGGGGCTGATTTTGTTAATTGGGGCCGTTTTGTTAATTGGGGCCATGTTGTTTATTGGGGCTAATTTTTGTAATTGTGCCAATTTTGTATTTTGGGTGGATTTAAATTCCGGTAGTTGTAATTTTTGTAATCGCGTTTATATAAGTGAGCTAGGTAATAACTGTATTTTTAATATTTATAATCTGGCGATATTAACTTTTGATCACACCAATCGCGGAATAACTTTTATATTGAGTATGGATTTTAATACTTTTGGTAAGTTTATTTAACATTTGCCATCGTTGCTAATTGTAACTGAACCACAAGTTGTGGCCTATTTGTTGAAAGGTTCGTAGTTGTCACTTATACGTTTGTTGTTGAATTCGTTACGTTGTGTGAGTTTTATGATGGATTTTGTTTGTTGTGATTTATTGTATCTTTTAGGTTATCGTAATTTACCGTATATCAACTGTGATATTTTTTATAGTTATCTTTGTTGGGATATAACTCACACGTTGCGAGTTCAGAACCTGTTTGTCTTTGAAGTTTGTTGTACGTTCTTTTACACTTTTATTGTTGTATCTTTTTGATGTTTGTTTTTTTTCCACGCCTTGTGGCTGGAGGCGTAAGAATTTCACCACCCGGGGATACTCCAGGCGGGGCGGGTAGAAGTCCCCCAACCTAACCACTTTCTGGATCCAAATTTCGTTCTACCTTTAGTGAAACTTATCTTTACCTTATCTTATTTAGTAACATCGTTTTCCTGCTCCGTTGGCTTTGAATTACCCTCATGGTTTGGGCCTTTTTTGGCCGTGGTGCTATTTCACGTTTTGTGTGGATTTCGAGACCAAACCTTTTATTTTCCGACTGGGCCATTGGTTGTTGAGTGTCCGGTGGAAAAACCATTTGTTGGGATTTGTAGAGGAATTTTTCGGAGTTAATTTAGTAGGGACTTAGGTATTGTTAACTATAGGTACTTTTCGTTGCTTGGATTCAGACCCTTGTCAACACGACCATCGTTGACTCCTTTCGGCCTTGTGGCTGGAGGCCTTAGAATTTCACCACCCGAGGATACTCCAGGCGGAGCGGGTAAAAGTCCCCTAACCTTAACACTTCTGGGTTCAAGTTTCGTTATACCTTGGGTTGTTTTACTGTTATTCCATCTTACCTATCGTCACTTGAATCCAACCTTTTCAACAATTCCATCGTTGATTTCTTGTTTCGGCCTTGTGGCTGGAGGCCTTAGAATTTCACCACCCGAGGATACTCCAGGCGGAGCGGGTAAGAGTCCCCTAACCTTAACACTACGGGATTCGGAATTTCCGTTATCTGTTTTCCATTTTATCTTGTTTCTAGTCTCCGAATCCGTATTATCTTACGTTACTTCCATCAGTAATTGTATTGTGTTGCTTCCATCAGCATTTTTAGTATGCTACCGTCTCTTTCCTCCTCCCAAGTATTTTTTTTTTATGTTTTATTGATTACTGCGTTACCCTATTTGTGTCTGGAGCGAGGATTAGGCATACCGTACCTGAATTTGGTACCTTACGAGTTATAGTTTAGGGGTAATGATGTTGTTGGGTTTGTGTCGTGGATATTAGTCCAGTTTAGTTTGGATGATAGTCTTGGTTAGTTTTAGTGTCCTTTTTGCGGTTTTGGTACTAGGAGTACGTTAGGACGGTTTATTTTGTTAGTCCCTAGGTTACTAGGAATTATGTTAGTTGGGGGGGTTTCTTTTTTTTTGTGGTTATTAGTCTGGGGTGAACTTTATCACTCTGGGTCCCTTCAGGTCCCGGGCTTCGGCCCGAAATGTCCCTCCGTGTTTTCTTTGCTTTATGGCCTTAGGCTCCGGTGGGTGCTGGGGCTGCACGGGGTGTCGCCTTAAGTGGAACCGCATTGGTTACGCTCTGTCAGTGGGAGGTGGATTGCTCGCCGGCAGGGACCCGAGGGAAAACTGTCACTATGCGGGGGTTCACTACTGCTGTCAGAGTCAGATGACCTTGCGGGGCCTCCCGTGGAAGTCTCAGCAGTACCGGAATCTTTGATACCTTTTAACTTGTCCCTTTGTTATTCACCGGCGGAGGTCCGGAAGTGGGTGTGGATTGTGTTCGTTGGCTGCTGGGTGAGAGGGCTTTGTACACTGTATGGTGTGAGGTCCAGGGGTGTGTAACCATGACGCGTTTAACATCCTTCGCGAGGTCGCCCCTGGAAGTGTGCATTGCTTCCGCTTACCTAAGCGGACTTCGAATGCAGTCCTCCGAAGTGGAAGGACCGATGTCGTTTTAGTTTGGTGCAGCTTTATTGCACTGGGTGCATTTGTTCCCGAGTATTACTCAAAATTTTTGTTTTTTTTTTCCTTCTTTGGGTTTTGAGGTGTAGTTAGTTCGTATTTTCTTACGAAATGGTATATGGCGTTTTATTAGTTTTATTGTTAGGCTTGTTGTCCCTTTTTATCGTGATTGTTGGCTCATTTAGCACTATTGCGTTATCGTCGAAAATCTTCGGTAGATTTTCTCCTTTCTTAGGGGAGGGGATGTTGTCACGGGTCAAAATTTATATAGTTAAAATAACTAAATTGCTTACCTTAATTTGTTATCATTGTAGTGTTTATTCAAGTAAGAAATCGGTTGATTTAAGTTCATTTATAGTTAGTTATCAATTTATAAATATATTCTGGCCATAAATTTCCCAATGTTGTTAAATCTCTGTAAGTAATTTATTTTGTAGGTTATAAACTATTTTCTTAGGTTTATTGTACTGTCATCAGTCATTAGTTCATTTGTTACATCTTCTCTCCGTTTGATGATAACCCCGTTATTGAAATTCGATAGCCAGTCTTCTTTAAATTATATAATGTTTAAAAATAAAACCGAAAATAAAGGGGGAAATTAGGTAAGGTTTGATTGTTGTTGTCGCCTATATAAATATGATCCCTGTTTGTTCGTAAAGGGTTGGCTGAATAAGCTACGGTTTGTTCCAATAGTAGAGGCCATATCTTATTTCGACGTATGTCAAATTATTGTGACCTAAGGAACGTGGGAGACTTGCTTCCTTTTTATTACGAACGTTCGTGCTGAAAGCATCTGAGATTTGTGTTGGGGTTAATTTGTAATCTTCGATCATCGAAGTCAATTTAGTTTGGATTTACGAAATTTAACCTCGTTCATTTCCATTGAAAATTGTGTGAGAGAGATTTCTCGGAATTTTGGTGATTTCGGTGGAAAATACGGCGTAGACCGGATTATTAATCAAATCTTTTGGTAAGTACTAGTTTCTTTATACATGTGGTTCGTCGATACTCATGGTTTCTTTCTCTCGTTTCTTTGAGTGTAGGTGGTTTAACGAACAAACAAGTGGTATTTTGGTAGTAAGACTGTTCAGACAGAAAATCGTGGTCAGGATTCCTCATCCTTGCAGTTAGCAACAAGTGGTTGTCAAAAGGTTATCGAGTAAAAGAACCCTATTTTTTTTAAATAGGTAAGTTATATAATTACATTTTTAATAAATTAATGACGCCATAAAATCAATCGGGTAAAATTTCTATTTTATATGAATATTTCTTTTGTATCGTCCACAGGGTTTTATTTTGTTTAACTAGACTCCTTTTTACTATTACAAATTAATTTTATGTGAATTTTGATTTAAAGTTATTGTTATAATTTTGTAGTGACTAGCCAGTCAAAATTAAGTTTGTTAAGCACATTTTAATTATTAGTTTTGATCATTAATTGTAGATTCAGAGAAATCAGCTTCTAAAATGTTGTAATACTCATTTAAATTCACTTTTGTTCTTTCATTGTTATACAAGTATCAGTCAGTGTGTTTAAATTGTATTTAAGTCAGTAAAGTAGAGTAGTGTAATTAATTCAGATTAATTCAAGGAGTCATTCAAATCTTTTTAACCTAATGTTAATGCTTAATTACGATTTTAGGGTTTTTAGTTACCGGCTACATTTTTAGTTACGGGCATAAGTCTTGGATATAGGCTTCTTTTGTAAGTAGGCCTGATACTTGGTTCGAGCATACGTTTTGTGTTTGGTGTAGCCTTTTGGTTTTGGATAAGGCTTGATTTTGGAACCGACCCAAGTATAAGACCAGCCGAGGACTGCGAAAATTTATCAATTAAACAGATAAGCTATATTAGTCTTAAGTCGTAACTAGTTAGTTAAGAGTTAGTTTTTCTTATACCTTTTTTTCATATTGCGTGTGATCACACATATTTAAAATTCTCTTTTAATATTATTCATTTATTAATTCTTTGTTATATATAAATATTGTTAGCGTTGTCAAGTGCGAGACTTGACAGTTGTGAAAATTTAAAAGATTGTTCATTAAAGAAGAGTCTAGTTGACATTTTGGTTTTATTTAGCTCGCTTATCGTTATTTTTAGTTGTTGTGAAATTTAATTGGAACCGTTAAATATTCTAAATTTACTTGATTATCTCCAGTGGGTGAAGTAGTGCCTGGAACATCAGGGGTTTTCGATTTTAACCGTCTAAATCGGTGGCGCGACTCACTAGTATTTGTTACTTACCTCTACGGCTGAGCTGGGCACTAATTTGCCAGTAGAGAGACCACTACCGAACTCAGCTGGAGTTGTATTTGCTTTAGTTGGATTTCCTTATTTTTCTAAATTTGATTTTTGTTTTAAATTCATTAAAATACGTGGCAACTTGTTAGGATAATAACTATTTCTGCTTTTCTATTCTAACATTTTTGTTTGAGTATTTTAATAAACGGAACATTCAAATTTTGTACAAAATTTTTCTACCAGATATTTACGATTCACAGTTGGGCTGTTTTTTGTTTACTGTCCGATAAAACAACGTATTCCTCCTTTTAGGTAATAAGTCTGAATCGTTGGGTTTACATTTTAAGAGATTGTTGTAGACCTTCAATTAAGTATTCACAATGCAATATATAAATAGATTGGGTGAGAGCTTATTCTTTTGTGTTGCAAATTTCATCTCTGAGTGTACAGTGTTTTATTTTGCTTATTAAAGAAATACCTATCAAGAATATAAAATAAATTCAAATCATTTCTTATGTTTTATATAGTGTTTTGTATGTAATTAAGTACCACATATAAACAATGCTATTAACTTTTTGAATACCTACATTGATAATCTCTTGATTGGTTTGTAAAGAACCTAAATAGGAAGCTAATCTCTAATATTGTAACCCGTGGCAGATTAGCTAAATCATTCCACATAAATTTCTAAACCCGGGCGCGTGCATAGAAGTATAACTTCTACCGGCAGTCCCACTGACTGCCACACCCGTTTTTTTACCATGTTTTTCTGAAAAGGTATATTTTTTTGCTTCATCCAGTTTTTTATGTCTTTCTTTTGCCAAGAGCTGCCCGGAGTTTTTTTTTAAGTTTTCTGGAATGATAACTTGCGTTATCCATAATTATAACTTCGAATACATCGGCATTCATATCCTCATGGTAACCACCACTACGGTTGGATCCAAAAGTAGACGAAGGGCTCCTTCCTTCAAAAAACCATCAACGCTTCCCATGGGTGTTATAATAAATCTTTTTAATCATTCTCGAAACATGAGCCAAGCGAAGCACACCGACCACCGCAATGGAATATATTGATATATTTGTTAAGGAGGTAGCATTGATGACCATGATACGCTTTCGCACGGTTGGTATCGAACCCACTGTAGGGACCGGCACCCATAGCAGTCTGTGGAAGGAATCGCTAAAGGCGATACCACACTTACAGGCAGAAACGGATCCCGTCGTTGACAAACCCTACAAAATATTAACAAAGACGAGAGCAGACCCCGACCTAGTGAACGCTCTGAGCGCCTATACAGATGGATCAAAAACGAAGCAAGGTGTGGGATTTACTCTAGATCCTTGAACTTAAAAGTGAAATGGGCTATGGATGGATTGTCAAGTGTTGTTTAGTCAGAACTCACAGGCATAACCATAGCGACAAAAAAATTAATTAATGGGAACATCACAGGCAGGAATGTAAAGATTTACACAGACTACCGACAAGAACTACTAACCTTGAATAGACCATGTATAACTTCAAGTTTAGTACTAGAATCTCACCAAACTCTAACTGAGGCCAGCCAGAATAACGTGGTCACTGTGAGCTGGATCAATGGACCTGGGAACTCTAAAGGTAACCGCATTGCGAACTATTTAGCAAGTAAGGCTGAGGGCTACAAATATGTTAGCCCTCGCCCATCTACCAAGCTAACAATGTCAGCTGTCGTGGACCTTATCAAACAGCACTCTCACCAAAATTTTATATAGTGCTAGGATGAAACAACGAACTGTAGACTGACCAGAGAGTTATTACCTCATCCTGGCGAGGGAACAGCAAAAAAATTTAAGGCATTGACCAGATAAAATCTCCGAACAGCTTGGGGAATCTTAACAGGAAATCAGGAAATTAGATGATCCGTGTTGGGAGCCTCATCACCTATTATTTTAAATCTCTAGGCCTGATGACATTCTGAAGTGGCTTCAGTGCTGGCTCCTCTCCAAATTTCCATTTCCAGATAATCCTTTTTCTTTTCCTGAATGTGATTTACTTCTGTTGAATAACCATCTAAAAATATTTGGCCCAGACTAGTAACATTCTTGTCGTCCCTCTTTTTATGTACAATATAACCTTGGTGAATCCAAGTCTCATAATGCACATTTTCTTCTCCAAAAAACTGGAAACAGATCGAGGATGCACTTGAAGAAGACATAGTTCAATTATGATTACTCTTGTAAACTTAATCACTTCTGGAACCCAAATAAGGTAACCCCCAATAACATTATATTATATATACCTACCTACTATTAAGACACCATGCACTTTTCTACCAGGGTTTTCAAAATAAGCTTTTAATGAACATTTGTTAATACTGGGAATTTCATGTAATTAGTATTAGATTAGAGAATATCTATTTACTACATTCAGGTAAAATATCTACTCTTAGGCTAAGTTCAGATGCAACGTGCGTTAACGCACGTTTTCGAACCGCACGTTTAGATATTATAGTGTTTATTTACAAACAATTACATGAACGCACAAAAACTGACGTTACCAAGCGGTACCGCAAGCTTACGCAAAAAATCTCAAGACGTTGTCAAACTGACGTTTCACTTGCGGTTTGAAAGATCAACAAAAGCAATATTGTTGTTCAGTTGTACGCGCGTTTCTGCAGTTATCACATGGTTTTTGCATAGATATCGTTTTGGTTTTTGAGTGAAATTTTGATATCTGATAGCGTTGGGAGATGCGAGTTCATCCCGGATGCATTCTAACAACTGGTCAAATGATTTGATAGACATTCTGAAGTAAATAAAGAATATATATCTATTTGTTTTAAATTTAAAGGTATAATATTGCAAACAAACTTTTTGACAGTCTGTTTTGCAAAACTGGGTGAACCCAATATCTCCGTTTTCTGGTATTTTTATTTTTCTTATAATACAACCACCAAATAATTGGTTCTTCCACGTCCATCTTCCAGGCTCGAGTGAATCCGACTAACCGCACCGCACGTTCGATTGTCATTTGAACTCATCGTCATTTTAACGTACGTTGACGTGCGTTAACGCACGTTGCATCTGAACTTAGCCTTATACGTATCTACGTCTTTATTTATAATACACAGGTTCAAAAAATCCTAACTTTCTATTGCCTCTTTCTTTAATATTAAATAATTTTTTGTACTAATTGCTTTTAAATGCGTATTTTACAGTTATCGCCGGAGTGCGTAAAAGTTACTTTTACGCTCTCGTGCATTTAATTTGTTTTAAACAGTTGGCAACAAAACTGTTTTTATAATTATGTTAATAAACATAATTTGAGCATTCAATAAATGCTCCAGAGAGCTTATACTACTTTGCTGGTCAACAAAATGCGTTAGCATAACATTTTCATTAACATTCTTGACTTTTTGATCCATAAACCAATCCAAAATTTTTTTATAAGTTTTTTCATAACGGTCTCTACTTTTTTGAAGAAGCAAGTTATTAATTGCTAGTTCTGCTTTTTTGTTAATTTCAAGAACTTCGCTATCACTGCTATTACCTTCTCTCAATCAATTTGATAAATTTAATATTTTTTAAAATTTGTGAAAAATGTCAAATAATTTAAATTTGACATATCATATTATTGTTACCAACTGGTGTAATAGAAAAAGAAATTATAATCTATACATATATAATAAAACCGGCGGAGTCGAGTTGTCTCCCAAAATAAAAATATTACCTGCTCTCAAAAAGGTGAGGGTCGAATTGTCTCCCGGATGATTTGAATCCGTAATTAGCATAAGTACTTATAATACCTTAAAATCTAAACGTTGTTGCCAAATCGATCTTTCTTATATCTTGACGAAATATTTGGAATGGTATTTCCTAATTTTGTTAAAATAAAACAGTACGTAGGAAATTATAATTATTTTATTATATAATATAAAACAAAATATACTCGATACAAATAAGTAAACAATAAAAAATTAAGTTCGTTACATAGGTATCCTCTTTATAGGTAATAATAAAACAAAGGAAAATATACAATGGTTTGCTTATACAGGTAGCGGGTTAAAATACGATATACTTAAACGTTAATAAAGTACAATACCTAGTCAATAAAAATTATTAATGTAAAATTATTTCATTTCGTATCTTTTATATTAACGGATATATTGTATTTCAAGACAATACCTAATGTTTACAAAAATGATATAAAAACTTTTTCACTGTACACACTTATAATACAAATTAAATTCTGCATTTAAAAGAAATATTTTTTAAAAATTGAAAATTGGTAATGCTGCCGTCTTCTAATTTTTTTAAATTATCGTCCAAAAACTTTTTTTTCATTAATACTTTTCGATCATATACTTTGACCACGGTATCAATACTTTGAAGCTTAATATAGGTATCTATTTGAAAATCTAGAAGAACTTTTATGAACTGGTTAAAATTTGGGTGTGTATTATAAAATGAAGCATTATAACGCGAATGAAAAGATTCGCATGCGTTTGTTGTCCTTTTAGAAGAAGAAGAAGAAGAGTTTTCAGCCCAAATGTTAGGAGGAAAGGTAGAAATTTCATCTATGTAAGTTTCAACTAAATAGTCATTAAATTTAATCACCCTCTTATCATCTGGTTGAATTGCAACGAGATCAAGAACAAAGCAATCGCCAACGTCTTCTGCTTTAAGGAATGGTAAACCAAAAATATAAGTAAGGTATTTAGTTATATCTGTTTCTAAATTGTCTTTTAACTGATACTCGGTAGAAAGTCCTAAAGTTTGAATTTTTCTATACCAACTTTGACCTAGGTGAAATAGACATCCCTTAATTTGTGTTTTTGGAAAAATTTCGCGAATCTAAGGATTATTTTCTTACTTTTCTATTTCAAGGTAGTTAAATGATTCTTATATCCTGAGAGACATTTTATAAAAAGAAAAAGGTATCAATAGTTTAACGTACTTTTATAAATAACAATTTTGATTTGGCAACAACGGTGTAATTTGTGAAAATTAATACCTTTTAATGTATATTACCTTGGGAGACAACTCGACCTATGATGGGAGACAATTCGACCTATAAAAATACTACCTGCTCAAGACGGGAGACAACTCGACCTTGCCCAATAAAACTGTAGTTTATGCGCGCATCACATGAAAACTACTGATCCTATTCGAATGCGGTTTTCAAAGACGTATTTGTCTTCTTTCAACTTAACATCTGGTGTATAAAACTTTTTCCCCTCACCCCTTTAACGGGGTGAGGAAAGAAATTTTTATACAAAAATCAACACGACACGCGAACGACGTCGCGGGTAAATCGAAATAGAACCCAAAAATGTGGTTAGATTTTTTGTCTGTTTGTCTGTATGTTTGTGCGCGCATCACATGAAAACTACTGATCCGATTCGAATGCGGTTTTCACAGATGTATTTGTCTCCCATTCCTTAACTGGGGTGGGGTAAGAAATTTGTATACAACAATCACACGCCACGCGAACGACGTTGCGATTACAACTAGTTATATATAAATTTTATTTTAATTTTAAATTATTCGTTACAAAAAACATTGTACCTAACTTTTTTGGGAAGGAATTTTTCGCATTCGCACTAAATGCAACTTTCCAATAAACTTTTGTTTATATAAAAATTTGTAATTTTCAGTTTGATTTTATTACATTTGGTTTTTTTATATAACGTGCAAAAATGTTGTAAATATATATATAATAAAACGAATAAATAAATGTTCAAATGTATATCAATTTTCATTATTATTGATAACTAGCTGTACCCGGCGCGCGTTGCTACTAACAACTACAACTAATAAAATCAATTTAAGAAAAATAAAAGAGAAGAAGAGATAGGGAAGGAAAGACAGTTTATAGTTTTGTTTTACTTATCGCACCAACAATATATTTTAAGAACTTTTATTTGTACGAATACGTATAGATATCTATTAAAATCAGTATTGAACTTGATACATGTAAGTGCCATCTGGTGGTAACTTCCATTAATACGAATATCATATTCATCTTACCCATTAAAAATACATCATCATACTGATTTTCGTGACAATCGGTTGAACGGAGCAGAAGTTGCTACTCTGCAGCGCCACCTGGTGGCGAGTGGCATCAATGAGCGTATTATACAAATCTTCTCCGTGGAAAAATACATATACATACCAATTTTCATGACAATCGGTTGAACGGGACTGAAGTTGCTACTCTGCAGCGCCACCTGGTGGTGAGTGGCATCAATGAGCATATCATACAAACCTTCTCCGTGGAAAAATACATATGCATACCAATTTTCATGACAATCGGTTGAACAGGGCAGAAGTTGCTACTCTGCAGCGCCACCTGGTGGCGAGTGGCATCAATGAGCATATCATACAAACCTTATCCGTGGAAAAATACATACACATACCAATTTTCATAATCATCGGTTCAGCAGTTTTTGAGTTCATTGAGTACATACAGACATACAGACAAACATTCATTTTTATATATATATAGAAGATAGAAGATAAATATTTAAAGTACCTAATGGGCTATTTATTTTTAACAGTCTGTTTTGTACATATTATGTTAATAATTAATCTCTGGTTATATGACAATAAAATAATTATATACTGACTTGTTTATTGATGTTAAAGTGTTTGGTGTTTGGTTTATTGTTTATTTACTTTAAAATGCCACACACGATTCTGATAGTATTTGTTAAAGATTATTTTTCTTATGAAATGTTGGAAATTTGCATAGTAATAAGATTGTATTAAAGTATTAAAAAACAGTATCTACTGTGGTACCAATCTTTATTTCGAGTATCCTCTTAAATATAAGTAGGTATCATTAAGAATATTCTAGTGTTACTGTAAACATATATATCACAATAAAGCAGACGTCTCATCTCGAAACTCTAGATTCTAGATAAATCTATAAGTAGCTGTTCTTATTCTTTATCTTAATCAAAGAAAAAAATAAGCTAAAAACAATAAAGATGTAAACGAAAAAATCTTTGTGTCATAAAAGTATTATTCAGGACCGGCACCTCTATCATATAAAGATATCATTTTCTTTTCCAATCAAACAATTTTTTCATAAGCATTAACAAATTAATATATTTTTAATTTAGGTATATCCTAATTGAAAGTCCATGTCTATGGTTGTCACTTTTAATGTTATTTTTTTAGAATGACTACTGGCTATCGGCCATATCTCAGAAACAACTGTACATAGAAAGTTAAGAAAAAAATATTATTATAAAAGCGACCGTGAAAAAATCTTGGAAATTACCACGAGAGGGCGCAATCGAAAGTCAAATATTAAAATTTTTAATTTCCCCGAAACTTTCCAAGTTAAGAAAATGATTAGAAAGCTAAGAGAATTAGCTATTAAAAGCGTAATCCTTTAAATCTTTGTAACCACTAAACGACATCCGATTTTAGAAAACAAGCTAGTTTGGTAGAAGAAAATAGTTATATTAAACCGACGGATTCATTTACATCTTAAAATCTTCAATAACTTTCCTAGAGGGCGCAATTTGTCACAATAACAGTTTTTTTTTTAAATTTTGATCCAAAAATTTGAATCATACGATATATGTTTGATGGGAAAGTAAATTAAATTTGCAACAAAAAATATTAATACCACAATTCGAACACTTTTTTCGTTTCAGAATTATGGTGAGAAGAACAAATTTGTTCCATTTAAATTTAAACAAATTATTTCTATCATGGATTTTTTTTTCACGGTCAATTATATCGGTACGACGCTTCAGTACCTACCAATTCTGGTTTTGCAGTTCGTTGGCAGTGTGTAAGCGGTGTGAATGAAACGTAGTTGCCAGGTTTAACTTAGAAAGACTTACTATCTTTGTCTTATTAACGCGCAATAGAAAGAGATATTTTTAAGTTAAATGGCAACCGGTGCCAGCGTAGTTCGTTCTGTCATTCAGTGATCGTTCAGTGGCGTGTTCTTAGGTTAGTTGCCATTTAACTTAAAAATATCTCTTTCTATTGCGCGTTAAGATAGTAAGTCTTTCTAAGTTAAACCTGGCAACTACGTTTCATTCCCACCGCTTACACACTGCCAACGAACTGCAAAACCAGGACCCCTATTTTCGAACGTGTGATGTGAAGTGAAAGTGAAGTGAGTCGGGAAGTGATCGATCCCTGACAGAACCTTTCATAAGTCGTATTTTCGATATTGCAGCGTTGCCTCGTTATATTTATGAAAATTGAAAGAATTTTCTTCAAAAAAACTCCATTTTTTTGCCCAACAATAAGGAATCAGACCACGGATAACTATATTCTTTTATTTATGAAAGACAAGTTTCAAAACACAACTAGAAAAACAACTCTGATAAACATGTGATTTTGACAATACGCTAACGCCTGAATACATACAACGATAATGCGCATGTTTCACATGTGTTTCACTGCTTCGACTGGGTCTGACCAGGCGAAGTGTGATGTGAGTTATCATATAGTCTAAAAATACGGATCGCCGGCTTCTCACGAGTGATGTATCACATCACATATTCGAAAATAGGGGTCCTGGTATACATATTTAAACCTATTAAAAAAATGGAAGAAACTGTATAACCCAGTAAAATTGATAAACTAGCTGTTATGCATCTGAGTATACCAAAATAAAATTTGCTGATTTGTCAATATAACAACTTCAAACAAACAATATAAAATGGTCTGTATCTTAAGTATAGTTCTACATCGATCGATGAATCGACAGTTACTGAATAAGGGTACGACACTCTAAGGGCGCGCACCATCAGATGTAAGATTATTTTTTTCGGGATTGCCAACTCCGCACAGTGGGCAATTAATACGCGACATACCGCCCCCCTTGAATGCACACCGTTCAACACTTATGTTTTAATTGTCAATGGTCAAGAGACAGCACCTTGCTAATGCTCTCTTAAAAACACCTTGTAAAGTTTTTACAGTCACCACTCTGCAAATATTGTCCTTTCCTGGGTGAAGATCTGTATTTCTTCCTAGTGGAGGAAGACCATCTTCTTCAAAATAACAAGATCCCTAACCCGTATTTCAGCCTTCTCCTTGTACCATTTGCTTGGTTGCTGTAGCTGACCCAAATACTCCTTTGACCACTTGTCCAAAACCATTGAAACATTTGGGTTAAAAGTTGATATCTTTTTAATCTGTTCATGTGACATCCTTTTAAATCTGCTTGTAGACACGATGAAAAGTAAGTATCAATAAGGAAATGGCCTGGAGTCAAGTAATCTAGGTCTTCAGGATTATCGGAAGGAGAAGTCAAAGGTCTACAATTTAAGCATGATTCCAGCTGTATTACTATAGTGTTAAATTCTTCAAAACTTGTTCTCCGACAACCCGTACCAAATGATATTTAGCCGATTTCACCACAACTTCCCATAGACCCCCGAAGTGTGGCGATCTTGGAGTAATGAAATGCCATTTTATACCCAATTCCGAAAAATATTTATAAAACCCTTGCTGAACCAATTCAAATGATTAGAAGCACCAATAAAATTGGTGGCATTATCTGTGTAAATATGTGCACACCATCCGCTCCTCAAAATAAATCTTTTAAAACAGTTTAAAAAACACTCCTTTGTTAAATCGCTAACAAATTCTAAGTGCACTGCACGTGTCGCAAAACATACAAATACACATAGATATGCCTTTGTTATAACTGACCCTCTAATTTTATTAACCCTAATATTAAATGGCCTTGCATAGTCAATTCCACAAATACAAAAAGGTCGGGTACAAAACACGATGAGTTGGCAAATCTCTCATTATTTGCTTCATTACTTGAGGACGAGATTTAAAGCATACTTGACACTTAGACAAAACACTTCTTACAAATTGTCTACCTGAAAGTATCCAATATTTTTGTCTTATATGACCTAATAATGCTTGCGGTCCTGCATGCAACATTCGCTTGTGTTCATGTTGCACAATTAATTTAGTAATATTTTCTTTACCTGATAATATGACTGGATATTTCTGATCAAAATTAAGTTGGGAATTATTTAAACGCCCTCCAACCATTATAATCCCATTTTTATCCATGAACGGTCTAAGACATAACAATTTACTATCGCGTGGTCGATTCTTGTTATTCTTTAATGCTGAAATTTTCCTGTAAAACTGATTGAGTCAACCTTAATATGGTTGACATGGAATTGTCCAATTAATCAACTGATAGTTCACCATTCACCTACGGCTCTTATATCTAATATTATAAATAAAACAAAGAACATAACCTAATTTCCTAATACTAGAATATTTGTTTAACATATCCTGACCTAACTGAACAAAAAAAAAATTGACGAATGGATTTGCGTTCTGGCATTTCCACAATATTAGATACCTTCTTGCAAGGCAACGATTCAACATGTTGACCTAACCAATCTGGGCCCTGCCACCACAAAACCACAATTAAGTAGGTCAGTGCCACTCTTTCCTCTGGATATGATGTTAGCTGGATTGTCTTCTGAACTGACATGATTCCAACATCATGTTTGTGTCAACAACTAAATTTCTGCAACCTTATTTGCTACAAAGGTAGCCCATTGAGACGGTTTTGCTGCCAACCGTGACAACACAATCTCAGAATCACACCAGAAATAAACACCATCGGGTCGTAAATTCATGGATTCTAAAACCGAATCAACTAATTTAGCTGCCAGTAAAGCCCCTTGGCAATGATACAACCTTTAATGGAGCAATACGTGATTTGAAGCATAACAATTTTACAAAATGATTACCCAAGCTATCGATGGATCTAATATAAATGCAAGTTCCATATGTAATATTTGAAGCATCACAAAAGCAGTGTAATTGTACAATAACTGGATTTTCAATTACAACTCGCCTCACTATCTGTATATTCCGCAAGCCTAATAAATCACTCTTCAACTTATTCCATAGTACTTTTAATTCATCCGAAACCTTATCATCCCAGTCATATTTTCCTTCCACAACAACTGAAGTAATAATTTTCCGCGAACAATCACCGTACCCACCAACCCTAATGGATCAAAACCCTGCGGAACCAAAGACAAAATCATTCTTTTCATAACCAAATCATTCTTTTCGTAACCTGTACAGTTGTCTGGATATCTATATTAATGTCATAGTGTAATGAATCCTCTATTGAATTCCACACTAATCCCAAAGTTTTCGAAGTATCTGATTCATTAGTTATGTAATGATCTACATTATCAAAATTTTCCTCTTCAGACAAAACCTCCCTCGCATTTGATGCCCACTTCCGCAAGATAAAACCTCCACTTCTTAATATTGCATTGATCTCACGTTTAAGTCTTTTAGCTCCTTCTACTGAGTTGGCCCCTGACAACAGATCGTCAATATCAAAATCGATACTGATTATTCTGTTGGCTTCAGCAAATTTGTTTCATTCTCAACACCCAACTGTTGTAAACATTTAACAGCTAAGTAACCAAGTTATTCAGTATGTGATTGTCTTCAATCTATAAATACCCATAGGTTCATCTAAACAGTAACGCCACAAGATCCATTAAAAATCTCTGTTTCATCCCTAATTCTTACCTGACGATACATTTTTTTCACATCTGTCGATAGCACAATAAAATATTCTCGAAAACGAACTAGAATACAAAAAAAAAACTTTCTGCAATTTAGGATCTGTCAAGAGATTATTATTCAATGACAACCCATAACTAGTTTTTGAACTAGCATCAAATACAACCCTCAATTTGGTGGTAGACAAGTTTTCCTTACTCACACAATGATGGGGAAGGTAACAAATACGAGATCCTTCAAGTGATTTAATATCCAAATTCTGATTGTTTTCCAATCTCGTCATGTGTCCCAATTCTTCATATTTCCTAATAAATTTATCGTACTCAACCCTATGCTTGTCATTTTTCCTTAATTTTCTTTCCAATTGAATAAATCTTTTGTAAGCTATGTCATATGAAGACCCAATCCCCGGATTCCCTAATCCGAATGGCAATGAAACAGTTAACCTTCCGTGCGAATCCCTTATAGTATTATCATTAAACATATTCTCACACTGTTCTTCCTCCTTAGTTAATAATTTTTCCCTGGGATACTATTCAAGTTCCCAAAACCTTTGAATCTAATCCTGAATCTTCATGTTTATACTTAAATGACAAGAACTGATCTTCCCTTTGGAACAAGTTTTATTTGAAGCAACTGGCCCAGATACTATCCATCCGAGCTTAGTGTTTTGAATAATAGTTCCTCCTGCACCAACTCTCAATCTTTTTTCTAATAAATCCCAAAAAACATTAGCTCCCAATAAACGTCTATCTTATTCACCTTTCCGAACAAAACATCTGCTAAATTGATATCGTTAGGAATATTTAATTGTTTAACATCAATAGATATTGACGGAATGTTCTGTGCAGTATTGTTTATTACTAAAAATGATTCCTGAAATTCATACCCTGTTACAGGAGATCGAACAATGACACTAGAACAGCAATTTACATAAGTTGATCCAGTCCCTATTCCTCTAACATCAATGTCTATGTGCTTACTTGAAAATCCCATCCTTTTATGCAACTCTTGTGTCATAAAGGACGATTGCGAACCACAATCCAATAATGCCCTAAAATCGAGTAAATTTCCGAATTTATCTTTCACCTGAATCAACGCTGTGGATAGTAATACCTCTGAAACACCTTGTGAACCAACCGGCAGCGCTGCAACTATGGAATGACCATTAAAACTCGCCCCTGGTTCGTCTTGACCAGTAATCAATCCTGCCGCTGCCTCATCATTTCTTTCTAGATGACATTGAATCATCGATCCACTATTTCCAGTCTCTGCTGGTGACTGATCATCATGTATTAACACATGATGTCGTTTGCTACACTGCGTGCAACCCTTTCCACTACAATTCCGAGCCCTATGTTCTCCCTTTAAACAATTATAACAGAGATTTTCCCTAGTAATCACCGCTCTCCTGTTGACCCTGGTCATATCTAAAAACCTCTTACATTCGCGCAAAACATGTCCTGCCTTCTTACACAAAACAAATGACCCCGATATGTTTTTATTATCCCTACCCTGTTTCCCATCCGAAAAATGAACCTTATCAAGTGACTTCTTATCCTTTTCAGCCTCCAATAATTGTTGGCATTTATGACTCAAAAAATCAATAAAACTTGGCAAGTCAGAAAAATTATTTAAAGGTATAGTTTTCTTCCAGTCTTTTCTTGTTACTGGATCCAGTTTGGATTCAAGCAAATAAATTAGAATAACATCCCAACTATCTACAGGTAAATTCAAGGTTTTTAATGAACGTTAATCCTTGCATATCTGGTTTAGAAATTTTTGTAGTTGATTATAAGACTCTTTAGCCATAGCAGGAAACCCTAATAATGAATCTAAATGACTTAAGCCGATTAATTTTTTATTTTCGTACGTATCTTTTAATATTTTCCATGCTTCATTGTAACCTGTCGTAGTGTTTTCTAAAGTTTGCAATACATCAGCTGCATTACCTCTTAAAGCTATCTTTAGATAGTAAAATTTTTGTGTGTCTCCAAACGAAGGATTACAATGAATGACCGTTTTAAACAAATCATGAAACTCCAACCAAGTTTCATATGAGCCATGAAAAATCGGCACCTCTACTGCAGGTAACTTTATTTCATTACTGTTATTTGTGTTTTGCGAGACTGCATTCCCACTATTTATTGAACCAGTATCATTGTCATTTTAAGAAATATTTAATTCATTTAATTTTCCCAAGATATCAAAATTATTATCTAAGAAAGTATCCCTCTCTAAATTTTGAGTATCTACATCTACATCATCATCTGATGTTTCTATTTGAAATTGAATATCTTCGAATTCATTCCACAATCGTTGTTCTGCTAGAAACCTGTGGTTTTTTCTCCTCTGTATAATTATTTAAAAAGTTCCCCCGTTTTTACCTTCCGAACAGCAACGCTGTTAGATGAAGGTATTGTGATCGCGAAAAATTTCGATCTCGAGTTTTTAGCGGAAATACGCGTTTTAGGGTTCCTTGAGCCTAAAAAACCCAAAAATAAAAAATGTCTGTCTGTCTGTCTGTGTCTGTGAACACATTTGCGGCTAAACGGCTAATCGGATCGGAATGAAACTATAAAATCTTACTTATAATCACCATCAGAGGAATCTGATAGAATTTGAGTAAAATCGGCCGACCGGAAGTGGACGTTTACTCTTATCAAAAAATGGAATTTTTTGAAAATATTGGGTTTCATATAGTTATAGGCAAAATATTTATACATTGTGGAAAGAACATGTAATTTCCGACATTTTTGAAAGAATACATTTTTTTGATATTTTCATTAGTTTTCGAGATATTGAGACTTTTATCAAAAACTGGAAATATGTGAAATAAAAATTGTGGATTCGCTCTTGTTCGGAAGGTCGTGTGGTGCCCACACCAGATTTTTTAATTCATTTTTTTTATTATTATTACTTTAATTCAAACTACAATTTAACTATTATACTTGTAATGTATTTAGTAGAATTCTACCCAATTATAAAATATGTACCAGGTGGAATGAAAGAAAGGAAATTAGTACTTACCAAATCCCAGTTGCAAATACTTTTTATTCTGATCACAGATTATATACTAACTATACCATTCCCACCTCACATGCAACGGAACTATTTTTATTTGAAAAATCTCCTCACACCAGGTTCCAAAATCCAATGACAGGTTGCCGGTGATACCGACAATAAAAATCCCAATACGGCTGTTGCTAATAACAGTAATAACTCTGTTTCCACTTGCAACGCTGTTAAAAATTACAAAATCCAAGGAAAAAATAGAGAAAACTTGTATACAAACGAGAAAATATAATAAAATTAACAAAAACGATCGAAAACTCTCGCTCTGATCGTTTTATCATTTTTTACCTTGCCTAAGGTTATATACAAGATGCAAAGCGACCACTGAAGTACCATTTTTGGAGTGAAGATGGAGCCACTTGCGACTGTTTATCAGTTTTGCAATTTGAAATCTATAGATATCGTTCAATTTATAGCAGGGATGTCTCTTGATTAGTGACTTGAAAGACATAGCCTGTACTACACTGATGAGCTCAAAATAAGAGCGAAACACGTGTCTGTAGTTTGGTTTTGCCCTGATATAGGTTGAATGATATTTATATCTATTTATATCGCAGCATCCAAGGTGTCTTTTAAAGTGTTAGAAATTTCTAACCGACACCATTTCAGTTCAAAACTGAAATTATTACTTTTGACAGTATGGCACTAGATACGTTATGTATCATCTTTAACATGTTGTTATATATATATATATATATATATATATATATATAATTCTTGAAAGCGACAGTCGCAACACCTTGACGTGTCAGTGTATGTTGTTACAATAAAAAAAAACCGAACTGGTCCTTTATTTTCAACGGTGCATTTATGGGTTTAAGAGATTAAACGTGGTCATTTGACTAATCCTAAAATTACTGATAGCATAAGCATCTCAGATGAATGAGTTCTCCATATTTTACACGAACAATTACATATGGATAATCTATTCGAGATGTTAATGCCGTATTCGTTAACAATTTAACAAAAACTGAATCGAAAACAACTTTCTCAGCGTCATTTGGAGCATTTTAAGCAGAATAAAACAATTTTTTTTGTGTAGTTTAATAATTATGAACAAGATTTGGTTGGATCTACCATCATGAACCTCAACTGTAAAAAAAACGATCACAGTGGACTGAAGCTGGTTCTTAAGCATCAGTTTTTTTTATGCAAATGGGGTTTTGTTGATTGATTATTTTAAAAAAGGCAAAACAATTAACTCTGAATATTAATACTACTTTTTGGACCAGTTAGATAAAATAATTCGTGAAAAAAAGATTTTCATCACTCCGTGCGGAAAGCTATGCTTTTGACCATGCAGGAGCGTGCGGAAAGCAATGCTTTCTTCAACCTTACCAAATATAAAACTTTTCATCACTCCGTGCGGAAAACACTGCTTTCGACCACGCAGGACCGTGCGAAAAGCAATACTTCCTTCAACAGCTACAAAATGTAAAACTTCCACGCACTGAGTGTATATTTAGGTATTATATTAATCCTGAAAGACGGTGCGTCGGCGTCGTGTTGTTTATGTACACATATATTTGTTTGTTTACATTTTTATTGTATACTACTTTTAATTACTATATGTATATTCGGCAAGACGCCGGCGCCGCGCGTCAAATACACAATTGTAATAAATTAATATACAGGTATACCAAATACGTAGTTATTTACATCTTAAAAAATTAAGGACCGGTTCTGTCAAACTATTGTTTTCAATTCCCATATTAAAAGGCCATAAAGTTATCATTAAGTTCAAGCTGAAAAAGGTCATTGATATCATAAATAAATACTCAAGTATTATTTGCAATCAGGTTAGTCTAACATAAACCAACTCGGAGATTATACATAATCAGAATTTTTTAAACGTTATAATGTTTGTGACACACAATTTTTCGATTGACGAGGTGAATAATATGAACAGTGAAAGTTTCGTAAGAATATTTGGAAATGTAGTGGAACATTTTCCGGCTGCATCTATTGGAATATTGAAATGCAGACCATTTGAGGACACCAATCACATAGTTCAGGCTTTTTACGATTTTTTGGATAGTTTAAAAGCTCATGGTAAGAATTTCACAAGATAATAAATAAAGTCATTTATGCCGACACTGATCTTTAAAAGACTTCAAAATAGGAAGAGGTCCTCAATTTGACCGTATTTTTTTCTAGTTTCGGTGAAGTTAAGTTAAGTTTCTTGTTATTTTTTCAAAATTTAAAAACACTTTGATGTAACTCATAATTTTATTTTTTTATAATGTAAATACTTATACAAATTTAAATGGTACCTATTTGTAAGAATAAAGTAATTTTGTAAAATAACGTAAATAATAGTACGGATTGTGAGTTTGCGAAAAAGGATTTAATATTTTACTTGTATGAAGTGCTCTTGCAAGTCTTACATAATATCAAAAATATATTTTTTTGTCATATTGTTTTAAAATGAGAGTCTAAATTTTTATTTTATATGGATTTCGCGTTTTGCTCAATTAAGATTAACTAAATTGATAGTTAGATAGATATTATTTACACTATTATACATATTGAATTTTGAACCAACACTATATGTTGTTAGTAGGAAACGATATAGCTCAAATTACAAAACGAGTCCTCACTTATCCTACTGGTGGTTGTAACACATCATAAGGAGTAGTTGTGGGGTTACAGGTCCTGATGTTAGGCTCTCAATAGACCTGGGAAACACTTCAAGGATCTCCCAAGCGGAGCTCTCAGTTATAGACTTGTGCCTTAAAAAACGCTTCATTTCAGACAGCCAAATTATTGCTTCCGATAGCCAATCTGTGTTGGAGGCTTTACAATCTACCACATTCGATTCCAAAAAACAGCCTGTGATTGCAACGGGCTAAATACATTGTCTCTGGGTACCAGGACATAAAGGATTATCGAAAATAAGACTGCTGATACTCTCAGAAAAAAAACTGGTACTTCTTTAATCGGACTTAAACCTTTCTGTGAAGTATCAAAATTACTCTTAGAGCTTCAGAAATCTGAATTTAGAGTAATTGCAGAATTTCTCACAGGGCACTGTTTACTTAGGTACTTTTGTAAAATGGACAAAGTAGGCAGCGAAACATGCAGATTCTGTGAGTATATGGAGATGAAACGGCAAACATATTATCTGTAACTGTAGAGTAAATGTCCGTCCTATACGGGTAATTTTCTCTAAAGTTCAAACCTTATTGACCTTATTATATATAAATGTAAGGTCTACACAAAAGATCTTCTAGGTCAGACTGTAGTTAAGTCACCTGGTCAATCGACGTCACTTACAATCTACTGTACATATAAAAATACATTTACAAGTGGACAAAAAAGACAATTAAAGAAATCGTAAAATATGAATAATTTATACGGATAAATATTTTTAGCTGATTCGTTGAATGGTTTTATTTACATAATTAATTAAAATTAAATAATTATTTATAAATTATAAAATGGATAAAAATAATCATAAAGGTTACTTCGATTTACGATGAAGGCGGTGTTGTCGTCGAATGGTGAAAGGGCGTATATCTTCTGCATTCAATTGGGTCCTTGTCTTTGTAGAATTCGTTGGCTTTTATTGGCTTAAACTTACAGTTATGATTGATGTTGTCAGAAGCTTTCGGAGAAAGTTTGATGTTAGTGTAACAGACACTTCCTGGGTGCCTGTGGAAATAGTGAAATTTTAAGAGATTCTCTGTTAAAAGTTATCTCTTCATAGCACTTTGCACATGTGTGTGCCACTACTTAAACTCACAAAACTTTCACAAAGAAGTTATTAATAAATACAGTACAGAATATTAACAGATAAGAAGTATGATTTATAACAAGTCGGTAATTAATTCTTAGTAATAATGGAGAATAATCGGACAATTGGTAATCGAATTTTAAAAACAAACAAACAATATTAGCTTTAATGTAATTAACTCAGCAACATCAAAAAAGTTTTAGAGTTACACTTTGCAGAGAGACAAGTTTAAAACTGAAGAGGATTCAGGAGCAATAATTTACAGCAATGACCCAAATATAAAACTTTCTATCCCTCTGCCTAAAATAATATGTCAAGTATTTCTATATCAACGTAAGGTATGTTACAAGATAAGTCATTAATTTAGGCTTCAAGATAACTCATATCTAAAATTGAAGACAGTTCAGGAGCAAAAGTTTGCAGAAATGACAAAAATGTGCAAATTTTTGTCTTACTGAAGACTGAGACATTTCTCAGTTTTATACAAGAAACCTTGCAATGAGCAGGAAAATGTGCTCGAAGTGAAACTCACAGTATACGAGTGTCGAGAACAACCCGATGCTCTGGCGGAACATACCGATGTTAAACTTGTTTGGGTGCCTGGCGGTAGAGGAAGGCAATTAGCAAGCTGGGAAACTTGCAAGAAATGAATAATTTTACGGTCTCTAGCCAGTTCTGGTGGTACCAAAAAGTACTCTTCGAAGCTGGATGAAAAAAATTATCCCTAAACAACACAACCGTTATTGGGCCTGGTTAAAATGTTTTTAATGGAAACCTCAGCTGCTAATTAAGCAGCAAGAAATGGTCAAACAAATATATTGTGCCATTGAGAAACAGTGGTTAGTAGGGGATACTCAAATTTCAGAGTTACTCCGTAAGCATAAAGTGCCCGTCTTATAGAGCTGTAAAAATTAGTACAAGATATCCGGATCTCGGAATAGGTACCATAAACGAATGAAGATGTTTAATATGACTAATTAGGTTACCTACATTCTGACCGATGAGAAGTAGCCTAGTGAAAATAAGTGATGTTAGTTTGAATATTAATATTTTAGTGGGCAAATCTCTGACCTGACAGTCATTAAAAAATTGTTTTAAATCCCTTTTTTCTTAAAAAATGTCAAAAAATCGGTATTTTCTAATTAAAATAAACAGCCTGATGTTATTCTTCTCATATTATATGGTATTAAACCTAGTTTAGAAAAAAAATAAAGCGAAAGTGAATCTTCGCTTAAATGAAATTTTTATTTAAAAATATATACCTCAACTATATTGGGTAACATTCGCTGATAACACAAATTTTTATTTAAACCAATTGTTGATTATTAAACCGGTTAACGACCTTAAAAAATTACCCAATTATCTTCTAATGGTATGATAAGAATAATGTATTAAACAATAGAACACAAACTCTTGAATTGAGTACAATAGGAAAATACCAGTACATTGTACTATAATCTGGCAAATATTTAAGATAAGTAGGTACTAACTTATGCCTCACGAATAGCGTTTTCGTAAATATAAATTGTCAAAACTCAACTGCCAACTTTTGTTAAATGTCAACATTCAAATATTAACTGTTAATCTTCAACTGTGAAAAAATATACACGACTGCCATACGTTATATGTTGAATATCAAATGTCAACTGTCAAATGTTAACTATTGAATGAGAACTGTCACACGTCAACTGTCAAATATTAACTTTTACATTCCAACTGTCAAATTTTATCTGTTAAATGTTAACTTTCACTAGTAAATTGTCATTTGTCAATTGTAAACTACTAAATATTAAAATTTTTATTTTAGTACACCAAAAGCTTCCGATATTTTTCCCACAAAAAATGTTTTAAATAATAAACTCCTACGTTGCTTTCTGATATTTTATATAGTACTTGGATAACCGAGCTTTGCTCGTGAAACATCTCAATCAAAAGAGCTTTCTGTTCGTACAATTTTAGCCAAATTTAGCAAGGATCTTACTTTAGTAGCTCGAATTGGACATCATAATTTTGATCATTTGCATTAAGGTTTCTTGAAATGATTCTTGATACGCGAAGTTTAAGAAATCTGACATGTTTGTGTTTCATGAAGATTTTCTTTAAGGTGTTCTTGAGACGGGTCGCGGCTTAGTTAAATTAAATTTTTTATAAGCAGTTCTTTTAAGCATTTAAAAAGACTTATATTATGATACTAATAATATAAGTGACCAATTTAATTTCTTGGTCTAACCTCAAACACACTGTACTAAAGTAGCTTTAGTATTGCTGTGTTAAAAAAAAATAGTAGCATTAGGTCTAGCCAATTGATGTCAGGAAAAGTCATATGTTTCAGTTACTTGTAGGAATTTCTCATTGACTGATATGCAAGGATAACATGAAACCAGCTAGATCAATTTATCGTCTTTGAAACTCCCTAGAAAACAAATTAAACTAAAATCTTTGAATCCTTAAATATATTAGATACAATTTAATATAAAAGTGTCAGTTACACTCAAATCGAAATTTTTACTCATAACAGATGTTTTCTCAATCTGGTACGTACTATAACTGAATGTCGTCTACCTCTGTTGCGTTTTCTGAAATGACACCAGAGGACCAGAGATGCCATATATACTGTCTCGCGGTTTCGGCTGTCCGTCTCCGTAACTGTAACTACAATACAACGAAAAATAAAGTTATGCCACAATATACATTTTATGATAGGTTTATATGCGTCGCAAGACTCGGCAAGCTTCCACAAACACAAGAGTGTAAAGGGGATGTTTGCGTGGACTTGCGTGAGATGGGAAGAGCTTATTGCCGATCCAAGCCAGTATCAGTTTTCAAACACAGATCAAAGGACGCTTGCTGCAAGCGCTTGCGATGTATTTACACGTTGGCGCTTGTTTAGTATCAAGCCAAACGTAAGTGCTGAAACAGCTTCGACGTCTAGTCTGTCATGTTAACCTGTAAGCATGTAAATGACATTCAAGCGTTTATGAAGGCATGGAGCTTGTGGATGCTTGCGGAGACCAAGCTTATGAACCTACCATTACATGTAGGTTTCATATGTTGTCTCTGTTTTTATTTTGTACCAACCGATTAATTTCTAACACACATTAATTTGGAACAAACTACTGGAAATTTCACGCTCTTTCGATTCCCGTTGTCATGTTTCTATTTAAAAAAATTAACCTGACCATTGCCTGACCATGATGGTCATAGTCATGGTCAAATCCATCTTAACTATCTGATAGCCAGGGAAAAACCATAAATTTTATATTTTGCAAGTTTTTTTCTGTGACCCATGGTTTTTAAGTTATCACGGGGTTTCCATACTTTTTCCTCACCCTGTATATGTACTTAAAATTTAAAATAATAAGGAGTTGACAGTTATTATGCAAGTTCACTGTTATCTTTTGTCTCTTATTATAAATCCTATTGTTGTTATTCCTAAAAGAAAATCTCTCTTATGCCTCCATTTTAATTACAGCTCATTAAAACTACAAAATCTTATTTTTTTCTCATTTTTTACAGATATAGCATTAAAATTGTTAAAATTAAATGTATGATATGTTTGTACTTAAAAAATTATCTTTATTTACTTTGTTATAAAAATACCTATCTTTGTTTTAAGAGAGGCACTTATCAATTTGAGATTAAATAATTATTATGTCTGTGTTTTATTAATTATGTAAACAATTAACAAAAACAGTTCGACATACGAAAAAAAAGAACGCGGAGATACTTGCTCTGTTGTGTTTATCAAGATGGTGCAAATATTAAGGTCATGAATCAGAATGATATTGTTTATATGGTACCGATTGCGTAATATTGAACGAGGCTATCAATTTGACAATTTAACTCACTTATAGCTATCATCGATTGACCTAGAGTTGTCAGCTAGAACAACTGAAAATTATATATATATTTAGGAACTAGTTGTACTCGCAACGTCGTTCGCGTGGCGTGTGATTGTTGTATAAACATTTCTTACCCCACCCCATTTAACGAATGGGAGAGAAAATTTTATACACCAGATGTTAAGTTGAAAGAAGACAAATACATCTGTGAAAACCGCATTCGAATCGGATCAGTAGTTTTCAAAAGGATGGCTATTGCTTTCATACCAGAGATATGCTATATAACCTAAAAGTTTTAACATTAAACAGCGTGTGTTCTGCAGAGGTCTCTAATTTCGAATACTAGGTAGATTTAGTAAACGATTATTTGAGATTTCTCTCATGGGATTTTTTTTTCAATTTCTCCTTAATGTCCTTTAATATATTCTTGTTTGTATACTAGGTAGATATTTTAACCAAAATTGGTCACTCTTCCGATACCACGTAACGAAGTCTAATCTCGGATACCAGAAGTGTTAATCGACAGAATCTCCATATAACCCACAACCAAGTACCGTTTACCCGCATGCCTCAACCTTTGACTTGTCATGGTCGGGAAATTCCCTTCCAGTTTCGATCGCCACCTCTTGACTTTTATGGTTCCGAGGCGGCTATTCCCTAGCACTCTGAGATACTCGTGTCTCGGTTGCTGGTATAAATTACGCTAATTAGATCCCGTCACCCTTGATTCAAATGGTGGAATACCAAGAACCATCGAGTTTCACAGTACAGAAATCCATATGCTTTACTTTACCAGTGTTAGACAGGCATTTGTAATTTCAGCTGCGGATTTTGCCGATAAAGCCATGGTAGGTTGCTCTGACCTGGTCCTTAACTGATAGACACGATCCACAATACGCCTTTTTAGTAATTTAAGATATGGCGTACGTTTTGTTTCATTTCGATGGTTTCTATAGTTAAGGGAAACTAGTACTTTTGGAACAAGAAGTTATTATTTTATATTTTTGCTGCTTTTAATGATCAGAAACCAAACAAACTATAATCATAAAATAATTTTGCTTGAACTTTACAGATTTTAATAAATCTACTCATATTAACTATTGTCACTCCAAGGGGGATTAAGAGATTGTGCCCAAATGTTTTGGTTTAGCTTTACTAGTGGCACTTCCAAGCCAGGTCGTGGTTATCTAACCACCTAGTAGGTATCCTGCTGAAGGCAGAAACCTAACCAAGTGGAAGATGAAGTTAACAACAGAAAACAAAGAACAAATACATTAACCAATAAATAAGCAGTAACATTTAAGAATAAATAATATGAATATGAAATAACTAAATACAACAATTTTAACTAATCTTACCAATGAAACTACATGGTGGCACGTCACACTTAGTCATGAAATATATGTCAAGAGTCACAAAGGTCAGATCCAGGGTGTTTTAGAGCATCCCAAAGGGTAAATCTTATAGACAACCTCAGACGCCGGACTCCTCGTGTCTGACCTCAACGACTGGCTTTTATCCAATCCATATTCTACGTGAAAATAAAAATTAAAGTATTAAGGCGTCGAAATCTAATGTACTGACTTTGACCGAGTTAAATTTAATACAAATCAATACAGAAAAATATAAAACTAATGAATTAATATGTTTCGCAAAACATTGAATGTGACATTATTGTTAGTGTTTGGTACTCTCAATGAAATTAGTATTAATTGTTCCATTTGAATACGTTTTTTACTTGTCTCGTCAATTCTCATAATTGTTTTTGTTTTGTTCTAGAAAAAGAAAAAATCTTCCAGCTCTACCCAGATATATTGGATAGTACAATCTGTAATTCTCCTTTGATATTGGAAGAACCCCACAGTTTCTGCAAAATAGACTTAGATGAAAGAAGAAGAGTACACGAATTAAACGCAAAGTATAAAGAAAAATTTGGCTTTCCTTTTATTACAACAAAATCTGACATGTCCAATTTGTATTCAGAAATTTTATCTAGAGTAGACAATATTAAAGATGATGAAGTACAGAGGACGATGAGGGAAGTTAAAGCTATTGTTTATATGAGGGTGCATGAGATTGTTAGCTAGTTTTTTTTATTAATATTATTATTAATTTGAATTCAATGGCATGTTAAGCAATCTGAGAATGTTTATGAATAGAGACGAATGACGATTATATTAAGTAAAACGCAATTTATGTTTATACAATATTTATTTTTTTAGGTGAACATATTTTTGTTATAAACTTAATAGATGGTACAACAAAGTCTGAATAAATATCATTATTTAATAATCTCTCAGAAGAATATAAAAAAATATTTGTAAGAAATGACATAACTAAATCAATGTGTTTTCTTAATATTAATAGAAATTTATTGTGTTTTTAAGATTAACTTGCTTGTAAATTTTAAAGTATGCTAATAATACATAATATTTTAAATATCTGTAAATATTTACAAGTTGACTATTAATTTTCTATGAAAATCGTTGTATTTGTTATATTGCTAATAAAGTAAACGTACGACAAGTTTATGTTATAAATTTAAGCTAAACTACATTCAAAATCCAAACCCCCAACCATACACAATCGGACTTAAGAATACAATTACATAATTAAAATTGCACTGAATAATATCAGGGATTCCCACGAGTTTTCTATTTCATTAAATTGGTTAATAGAAAAATCGATAGATTATTAGAAAACAAAAATAAAAACTAAGAGTAGGCACTTCTGAATCGATATATCACAAACTAAATATATTTTTAACACGCTCTTGTATCTGTATGTATTTGTTTTTTTATGCAACTTAATTTTCATGAATGATAAGTAATAAAATGGATAATTTAAAAGAAAATGATTAGAGAAATAAAAATAGAAAGTGTTGCCAGCACTTAGTCTGCAGCAATCTATGGGTTGCCAGGTGTAAACATGTATATTACTGTTAATTATTTACAGTTATGTGTTATTTATAAAATTAAAGTTCATTTATTTCTTTACAACCCAAAGTAGCGCTCGTATTTTTTCTCTCTTGCTTACTGTCATCCAGATTGGAAGAAATTGTTTCAAATGATGGCAACCTGTACTTGCGGCATTTCAGAAAACCATGTGCTTTCATGTGGAGAAATAAATAAAGTTTAATTATATGTAACTTCATGAAAAATAAGTTTCATAAAAAAAAACAGATACCTGCAGATTCAAGCAGCCGGATCTAGGATAAAGTAAAACAAGGGTTCTAATAGCAGTTATTTTGACGTCTATTGCGCACTAACAGTGGCTGAATGCAAATTCCAGTAGATATTTAATTTCGGTTTTAAAAATATATTTTGAACTATGAACAAAAATGTTATTTGAAAACTAAACACACATCTTGATGTGTAAAGAAAGTTAAAATGTCATTTAATCTTATTACATTAAATAATTTTTATTTAAGAATGAATGAAATTGTTTAAAACACACATTTTTTATAAGCCGTTAATATTTTGTATTTATTAATAAAATAGTGCAGTTAAAAATATTATTGTTTTAGATGTAGATAATAATAACGCTGATTTTGTATATGTAATTGTACATTTATTTGTATATTTAGTATTATTTTTTTCTACAATTGTAATTATTTATTTTTAATAAAGGTTTTAGTTAAAAAATCATTTCTTTATAATATAAAGATCTTTATATTAATAAACAAAAAGCCTAAATATTTTTATGGGCATTACTTTTAGAATACAGCAGTCCAGAATAATGTCAGGTACACGCCAAAACTAATGGTGAACAGTACAGCTCAACAGATATAACTGCAACTTTCAAGGTCAATTCATCGATAGTGGGAGGAGCCGAGAGTCAGTTGCATTCAAGCGCCCGATGCGTAAACATCCGTATACTTAACATTGTACTTCAATTCTAGTGCGTTTGCTACGTTGTCAGATAACTTCGTAAATCGTGAAGTAGTTATTGTTTGTTGAATTTTCATATTAAAAACTAAGAGGTGAAATAATTTTTTATTAAAATGAATCGCGCAAGTGCCGTAAAAAATCCGATTCTGAGTGCACAAGCTCGTGAAATTATATACTCGGTTTTAAATTTTACGCAACAGGAAGCAGAAGGAAATGTTCTTCTTATACCTCTAAAATAATATTCGATCAGGCATCACCGCATCAACCAACGTCTGTCGTGTCCGGTCGTGTCAAATCGTCACGGTTGCAGTTATATCTGTTTAGCTGTACTAATCCACGATTTTTTAAAATATTCATTGCTTTACTGATACATTGTTTGTTTCTTCTTCGTATATTTGCTTTTACCCTTAATGCAGGACACCAAATATTTATACTTTCTAACGAACGAATTAAGAGACCACTAATATTTATACTTATATGCGCCCGCCCGGCATTGGAAATTTGTATTGAATTAAATGGGTAAAATCATTAGATTAGGTTACATATGTAATGGCATGAGTAAGAGAGAGCCCGAAACACATAAAGGTATATTGTTCGGTAAAAACAAAGATGAAATATTTACCAGATGTTATTAGTCATAACGATAAGTTCTTTGAATACCGTTTAAACATTCAGTACATTAAAAAGAGATAGATATACAAAAAAAAATCTCAGCTAATGTTTTACTATCAAAGCGACGTACCACATTCTGTTTGGCAGATTATTTAATTATTCTGTCATGTAAGTATACATATTAAGTTTAGTATTTTATATTAATATTAATATTCGGTAATGAGTATTGTATTGTAGCCTATAGTACCGTCACATGGTTGCAGTATAGGTTATATCTATTATATCGTGCACTATGCTTTTGAGATTGTTGGTTAAATAAACAGAGTTTTTAAGAAATTCATTTTAGTTATTTTTTTGGGAAATTATAATGTATTTCCACAAAATCAATTTAAAAATTATAAATATTTCTTTACTTATCGCATTATATTATGCGTATGTATCATGTTGGACGTCATTCCAACATGACGTTTCATTACACACAACTGTGCGTTATAGCTTACTTACCCTGCATGGTGACAATAAGTATAAATAACATTTATGCACGACCGGGCGGTAAAGTACAGATTATTACATACATTTAGCGGGCGTAAAGTGCCACTTTACCGCCCGTGGACTACTTTACCGCCCGCCGGGCGATAAAGTGTAAATGGCGGGCGGTAAAGTAATTTTTTTGTCTTAAATATTGAAATACTTGCAATCATCTAAACTGACAATGAGTCTAAATAAAAATGGCCACCACCTATTTTGACTTTGTTGTAAGGGTAACGACAACATAGGTATATAGATTATTGTTTTAAAATATTATCTCTAGCCTCTGTGCATATTACTTTCAATCAAATTATTTATTTTAAATAACGAATGAATACAAATTATTAGGTGAATGGTTATACAGGGTAAGTTGTTAATAATATCGAGGTTCGAGGTATAAATTTCATGCAAGTTGAAATGGCATTTATATCAAATTGTTCACAAAAAAAAATATCCTTTATAAGTTTTATTATTAAAACAATCGTTGACATTGACAGTTGACATTTGACAGCTGACAGATAATATTTTACATGTGACAGTAGAGATTTGACATTTCAAATTTGGCATTTGACAGTTGGAACTTGACAGTTGACGTTTGATATTTGACCATTGACAGTTAACATTTGATAGTTGCCATTTGGCAGTTGACAGTTGACATTTGACAGTTGACATTTGACAGTTGACATTTGACAGTTGACATTTGACAGTTAACATTTGACAGTTGACATTTGACAGTTGACATTTGACAGTTGACATTTGACAGTTGACATTTGACAGTTGACATTTGACAGTTGACAGTTGACATTTGACAGTTGACATTTGACAGTTGACATTTGACAATTGACATTTTACAGTTGACATTTGACAGTTGATATTTCACAGTTGACATTTGACAATTGACAGTTGGCATTTGACAGTTGATATTTGACAGTAGATTTTTGTCAATTGACAGTTGACTTTTTTCAATTGACAGTGCAGTTTTTTTATAAATGATTATTAAGTCGGTCGTGCATAAAAGTTTGTATGTATTTCGGGCGTAAACAGCGTTTATGGACCTTACGTGTTAATAGCCCTCGCCTGCGGCTCGGGCTCTTATTTACACGTTGCGGTCCATAAACGCCTGTTTTACGCCCTTGATACATAAATAACTATTACTGTCAAAGGAGTAGATAAAATATAGATTACTTGTCTAATGTTATTTTTATAAAAAAAAATGCCTGGCACTAAGGTTGTCACTTTCCTTTGCCGGCTTTGCCTACAAAACGTTCATTTTTCGTCCTCTTTCGGATGACAGTTACCCATTGGAAATTTTGAACATAGATTACCTATTTAATGTCACTAACAACCCACCAATAGACAAAGTATCACAGTTCTCTTATCTGGGAACCATAATCAATGAGAATTGTGACCACTCACATCAAAATCAGATAACTCCAATGCTATATTTTGCCAATCAACAAAGCACTGATGGAAATAAAAAAGAAAAAGGAATTTATAAACAAATTTTTAAAAAGTACTAACGAATTTATTTAAAGTTATTATATCTAGGATTATCATAAATATTCGGAAAGAAGAAAAAATGCTCGAAATGAGATACTTGAATATCAGGAAAACGCGGTTTTATTCGTTTTTCTAATGTAAAAAATAAAATAAAAGTGTTTTTGTACAACTGTCATTAAAAGTGACACTTTTATGATAGCAAACAATGTTAAAATTGATTGTTTACATGGCAGCGTGTTAAATAGTATACAGGGTCATTCAAAATGAGTGGAACACCTGATTTATGGCTTAACTATAAATTATACGATAATTTGACTTAGATAAAAGTTTTTGTACATTTAATGAACTATTTATTGATCTTTTCACATTTTCCGAAAAAGTAATAGTTTTCAAGATATGACGTCAAAGGACAATATTTTAAATGGATCACCCTGTATTTATATTTTTTTTTCGAGTTGGTAGGACCTGTCTAAATTCATTAATGGTACATTTAGTGGGTCTAAGACTTATGGTTTTATAAATATCAATTTATTAAAAAAATTATTTGACACCAAATGAACCATAATAATTTGAACAACGCCTACTTCAAATAAATGTGTTTTATTTAAGTTTAAATTATTACCTATGGTTCATATGGTGTCAAATAATTTTTTTTAATAATTGATATTTATAAAACCATAAGTCTCAGAGCCACTAAATGTACCATTAATGAATTTAGACAGGTCCTACCAATTTGAAAAAAATATAAATACAGGGTGATCCATTTAAAATATTGTCCTTTGACGTCATAGCTTGAAAACTATTACTTTTTCGGAAAATGTGAAAAGATCAATAAATAGTAAATTAAATGTACAAAAACTTTTATCTAAGTCAAATTATCGTATAATTCATAGTTAAGCCATAAATCAGGTGTTCCGCTCATTTTGAATGACCCTGTATTATTCAACGAGCGTATAATAGCCATTATACACGAATAGAATACTATACTTTGTCCACGACGCAATTGCTATAATCACAACTTTAAAATTCTAAATTTATGCTATAATTAATGTAATTGAAGTTTCAAATGTATATGACACTAACTACGATCTAAATTTAAAGATTAAAGTGTGTGTGTGTAGCTTAGATGTAGTGGTAAAAGGAAGGTCGGTTCTTTATACATGTGTTTTGTTTGTTTACACCATTGACATATAAATACGGATTGAAATGTCAAAGGAAAATATAAAATTTGTCTAACATGAGTTATTCTCTTATAAAGTTTGGACATACGTTCTGTTCACTAGTGAATAATAGGTACTATTATTCTTTATGAAGCACTAGTATAATGAACGTTTTGTAGAACAGTCGTGGACAAAATACTTTTAACACGCTTCAGTTTACTTTTAACACGGTTTAGTTTATTGTCATTGCAAATTCGCCCATTTCATTATCAAAATAGGGCAGTTGTACAAAAAACATTGTATGGTATTTGTGTTAAAAGTGATTTTATTTTGTTCGTGAAATTGTTCAATTCGCTCCGCTCATTTCACAAACTTTTTCACTCACAAAATAAAACGTTACTTTTAACACTCATATCATAAATAACTATTGTCACACGGTTTTTAATTTTAACTGAATGATAGTTTATGTTATTAAACAACTTTATACACGATACCTTTTACTATATATTTGAATTAGATCAGGCAATTAAAAACAACACTTGCACCATTGATTGCTTGCAGCAAACTCTCTATAATTGGCACAAAACCATTCAGTTTTGGAGAAATGGATAACAGAGAAAACACTAGTGGAAAAAAGCTATAATAACTATAGATAAACATATTTTACTAATCATTAAAAAATCTTTTCTTTTTGAACATATTGAAGTAATAACTTCTTATGGGAGGGTAAGTCGCTTCGTAACGTAACGCGTTACGGTCTGGCTTTTCTCACGCATACGACAACGGCAGGAAGGTTCCTCCTCCCTCACTCTAACCTACAGCGCTAACAGTATTTGGGACATTTCAACTTAGATTAGTTTAGGTTATCACTTCTGTAGGGCGTCCTGAGACACACACTTTTTTTATAGGTATTTGTTACTTAATATAGAATATTAACCATTTAACAGTTATTTGTGCGTTAAAAGCGATTACGAAATCCGAAGAATAAAAATGTTATTTATACTGGAAATTTACCAAAATAATCAAAAATAATAATTAAAGATCTATTTAAAATAATCTATTCACGTTTTTAAACTATAAATATTTATACAACTATATATTAGTTGTTTACATAACAATTTGTAACTTAATCAACGCAAAAGAATTGTGAATTAAAAAGCGTTTATATCGTAAATATTTTCTTGGTCATGAATATTGCAATTGTTGATGATTTGTTAATTAATACTCACTTCTAATTGTTATTATAATTATCTTAGTTTAAACAAATCAATTTTTCTTATAAATATGTAAATAATTTAATAATCTGGCGCCTGAATTAGAGAATTGAAATTTTGATGTAAGCACTTATACAGATCGTGATGTCCTTCATTATCTAAGTGTATTGAAAAACATGAATTGAAATATTTTAAATAGCTAAGTGCGTGTGCTTTCCTCATACTGGGTAAAATACCAAATAACAACCAAGCAGATAAAATAGCGACAGGATGCTATACATTGAGACAACTTTTTGTCTGCAGCACGTGATTATGGAAGATTCCCTCAATTTATTTGCATCATGCGATTTGGAGCAGCCACAACAGCCTGCGGCTATTTCTTTTACACATACTGCGACTCGTTACGTCAACTTTTCAAATCAATTAATCCCAGCAATTCTGAGTTAACGGTAGCTGCCGCAGCCTAATTAATTTTTACCAGAAGAAGGCGAAAAAGGCTAAGACGCAAGACATGGTGTAGAGAATTATTTGTGAACAGTGAAGAAGAAAATTTTTGGCTTCTGGTGACTCCTACCGTTCTCTAATATACCTATACTTTTCTTTGGGGCTTCCACTTCTACAAGAAACGTGAACGAATCAAAATGTACCCACTGATCGGATATACCGGTTCCAAACTTTTTCTTTCTATACTGATGAAACGTCGTTCGCAAATTTTTTATTCTTTTCTCACACCTTCAATTTTTTACGATTGTCTATATATGACTGATTACGCAAATCCCACAAAATGTTTTCGCGGTAATCTTCTATCAAAAACTTTACCATCTCTTGATACCAAGCCATGTCGCCGCAGGAAAACAATCAACTGAACCCATACGTGTTCTGGGACCTAAAGCAACTAGGAGAAAAAATCGCCGCAAGCCGCATATACAGCTGTGCGCCTTCTCCAATAAATAGGGCGATTATACCGCTTGCTATCCTTTTATAGGACATGAAAGTAGAATTTATTATATGTTGTTGTTCTAAGAATTTATATTTTTAAGTCCACGATGCATAAAATATTCTTTGATTTGTCGGCGTAATAGTATTCTTATAATTTTTCCTTTGTGGATTTGGGATAAGTGATAACAGCAGACAAACAATTTATTTGTAAACACAAATAGATAACAATTTCTTAAACTAATTTACACAACTTTAATACAGTCACAATTTATAAATAACGCCATTAAAATATCTCGTACAACAATCGTACTTTATTGTCATTCATTACAATTACAATTAATTTCTCCGTAGAGAGCGGTCCTTACATACCAGATTGATTCATTCTTCTAGAACGTCGCTAACGTTCTAGAATCGATCAAAATAGAACATTTTAGAGCTACGCGAATTATCTGGATCTTTCGCAGTGTACTCGACTCGTCGGAGCTTCCGAGAATTCAAACAACACACCTCACACCTCTGGGCAACAGGTCCGGACTGGTTCCTAACACTACCCCCCTTCTTGAAGTTGCCCGCACAACATTTATTCTATATACTCCATCCCGGAGGGTCACGTCCAATAGGGGCTCAACCCTTCGATATGGACGACTTTCGGTTTGCTTCTCGGTGACAGTTGGATCCTATAGACTAGGTCGTTAATGTTCTTCTTTACCAGATAAGGTTTCTCCCAAGGTCGTTGTAGTTTAGGGCAATATCCTTTTCTTTTCTGTGGTTGATATAACCATACTGCATCGCCTTGTTTAAATGATATTGGCGTCGACTTCGTCACTTCTCATATGCAGTTTTGACCTGGCAAACTCGTGGACACCCCTTAGCTTTTTCTTTAGGTCTTCAACGTAGTCAGGCAGCGTCATTTCCTCGGCTTCTTCATCCGTTGGTCTTCCAAAAATTAAGTGGATAGGCTGTCTCAATTCCCTACCAGTAAGTAACATGGAAGGCGTGTAACGGGTGGCTTCATGTTGAGAACTTCGATATGCCAACAAAAAGAGAGGTATTAGCGTATGCCAATCTCTTTGATTTTCTGCTACGAACATTGACAAGTAATTATCAATGGTTCGGTTATGTCTCTCAACCATACCATCCGACTGAGGATGTAGTGCTGTAGTCCTAGTCTTCTTAATCCCCAGTGATTCATCATCTCCTTTCAAACATCTGATTTGAAGTTACGACCCTGGTCTGAGTGGATTTCGAGAGGTACTCCATGTCGTGCAACCACATTCTGTAGGAGGGCTTTCGCAACAGTCTTGGCTTCCTGGTTGGGTACAGCAACACCTTCGGGCCATTTCGAGAAGTAATCCATTACAACCATCAAATATTTGTTGCCAGATGTTGTCACGGGAAGTGGTCCTAGTATGCTAACTGCATTCCTTTCAAATGGATATCCTGATAGGTATTGTTTTAATTTTCCCCTAAGCCTCGTTTGAGGACCCTTCTTCGAGGAACACATATCACAGCGCTTGCACTACTCTTCCACATCCTGGCGGCAGTTTACCCAGTAGTATTTTTCACTTACTCTGGCGAATATCCTATTCACTCCAAAGTGTCCTCCAGCACGGCTATCATGGAGCTCTTTGAGCACGTCTGGAACGTATGCTCTTCGAAGAACTATCTGGTAACGGACCAGTTTTCCAGCTGGGCTTTCCCACTTCCGAGTGATTAGGTCATCTCGCATACACAGTGAGTCCCACTGTAGCCACTGGTTGACCATATGTCGCGACCTCCTGCCACTGCGGCCTTGCTCCTTCGTTGAACCATTCTCGGATTACCTTCAGTTCTGGATCCTGACTTTGTGCATCTTTCACCTTGTTCTTTGTTAGTCCGTCATCAGGGGTAGCCGTAATCTGCCGAACAGTTTCTTGCGTAAGATTCGCACATTCGTCATCAGGGATGGACCATCCGTCTTTTGTTTCTTGGCGTTCGCAAACTAGCAGTTCTTCTCTAGGCATGATCTTCTTGAAAGGCTATCAGCGTTTCCATGACTTCTTCCTTTTCGGTGACGTATCTCGAAGTCGTAGGTCTGAAGTTTCTCCAGTCATCTGTCCTTCTGGAGTTTTGAAATTAAAAAGCCATTGCAACGCTGAATGGTCGGTTCTGATCAAAAACTTCCGACCATAAAGAAACGAATGGTAATGTTTCACGCCTTTAACTACAGCGAGAAGCTCCTCACACAATAGTTTCTATCTGTCTTGTCCAACGTCTTGCTGAAATATCCAATAACAAGTTGTTCGCCACTTTGTATCTGAGATATGACGGCTCCCAAGCCATTCTAAAAAGCATCTGTATCCAGGATAAAAAGACCATCTTCTTTCGGATGTACCAGCACTGGTGCAGTAGTAAGGTGTTTCTTTAGGGTAATAAAAGCCTGCTGACACTCTGGTGACCAAACAAACGGTGTACTCTTTTCAGTCAGTGAATGCAAGGCTCTTGCTATCTTGCCAACGTCCTTTACGAATCAGCGACAGTAGCTGCAAAGTCCAAGGAAACTTCTTACTTCATGCTTGTCTTTAGGTATCAACCACTCTCGTACTGCCTTGATTTTGTCCTGGTCGGTTGCAAAACTAGCAGGAGCGTTGCAAAGTCCAAATGGTATTACTCGGAATTGATACAGCCCATTTCCGGTTAAAATGCAGTCTGCTCCTTGTCATCTGGATGGATCGCTACCTGCCAATATCCACTTTTCAAATCTAGCGTCGAGAACCATTTGCAATTGGCCAATACGTTTAATGTGTCATCTGTAATGGGTAACTGTCCTTCTTGGTAATGTCGTTTAATTTTCGGTAATCTACGCAGAATCTTGTAGACCCATCTTTCTTGGTAACTAGTACCACGGAGATGACCAGGGGCTATTGGATTCCTCGATGATTTCCTCCTGTAACACGTCCTTTGTGATCGACGTGGCTTCTTCTTGCTTAGCGAAGAGTAGCCGTCTTGGTGCTTGTCGAATGGGGGCAGCAAAACGAGTGTTGATCCAGTGAATTTATATTTTTAAGTCCACGATGCATACAACATTCTTTGATTTGTCGGCGTAATAGTATTGCTATAATTTTTCCTTCGTGGATTCGGGATAAGTGATATCAGCAGACAAACTTAACAATTTATTGGTAAACACAAATAGATAACAATTTCTTAAACTAATTTATACAACTTTAATACAGTCACAATTTATAAATAACGCCTTTAAAATATCTCGTAACAACAATCGTACTTTATTTTCAGCTATTATAAATACAATGAATTTCTCCGTCGAGAGAGGTCCTTATATACAAGATTGATTCTTCTAGAACGTCGCTAACGTTCTAGAATCGATAAAAAATAGAATATTTTAGAGCTACGCGAATTATCTGGATCTTTCGCAGTGTACTCGAGTCGTCGGAGCTTCCGAGAATTCAAAAACACACCTCACACCTCTAGGCGACAGGTCCGGACTGGGTCGTAACAGTATATTGAGCAGCAATGTCGCCGTAAGTCACAAATCGGTAAAGCCACTGTTTGTTTTTCTCGCGACTTTGCTTTATAAGATTCCGAAGTGCAATAGTCCGTACCCAGTTGAATATAACGAAATCAGTGTGCACAGAAAACTTCATCTGTACTCTTTAGGCCTACACTCGTCTAATAGTTAATGAGTTATAACAAAGGCGCATCAGCCTATGACCAGGACTGTTTCAAACTTAAATTCTGGACCAGAGCAGTCGTTACATAACTACCGGTCAAAAGTGTTTTCCTATCCTATAGCGTAAAACACAACAAATAAAAACAATACGATTGATTTTAATATTTGTATTTTAAAGAACATTGGTATATAGATAAGAATATAGAAATAATAAAAATACAGTATGTAATTGATACATATGTAAATTTTTAATTTATCGGTGTAAGCTCCTTTTGACCCTATGCAGAGGTTTCGAACAAGAAACGAAATAGAGTAGAGCATATAATGTATGACTGCTCTGCGTTTTCTGAAATTAGAAGATCCATGTTGGGCGAGTACTGGCTTACACCAGCCGATGTCAGTCTACGGCCACACCAGCAGTATTTTCACGCGCGTGAAAACCGACTCATTCCTTGTCACACACGTTGGTTTTCAGTTCTTAGCGTGTCGGGAAGCTGAGCGATTACAAAAATGAACGAAAGTACTCTTAACGAATATCACGCCGCCTGAAATTCAACCCATGTGTCAACCCAAGACAGAGGGAAAAGACGCTAAAAAATGGAACCAGTCCTATTCCTGAGCGGGAAACCTTTCGGGCGGGAATTCACGCCATGTTTGGCCGGCCTAACTGACAACAGTATAGCCCATTTTTTTGGCGTGTTTTCACGTCAAAAACCAGCTTGAAATCCCGCTAATGTGGCCGTAGCTTCCTCGGGAGTCTTATCGCCTATTTTAAATCTCTAGGCCTGATGACAGCCTGAAGTGTGTCGGCAGAGCACTTGTTCGCGCCTCTCCGAATTTCCAGATCCAGACCCGTTTTTGCTTTTATTATTTCGGTGCACAATTTTGGCATCTCTGTAACAATTTCGACAAATAATCATCAATATTCCAAAGATGTTGAACTGAAAGTAGAACACTGCTTTTTGACTTTGCTGTCCAATTTGTCCAACAAAACTGAATTGGGTTTAGGTCAAGCGAGTGTGTTGGTCAAATTATTACTTTCAGTACATTATTTCTTTCCAATCCTTTCAAATACTCTTTGCACAGCTTCGACGAATGCTTGGGATCGTTGTCATGCTAGAAGATAAAACTTCTTCCGATTAGGCGCTGGCCAGAACGTATTACATTTTCCTTTAATTTTTTTATAGCCTTCTTTCTTTAAATTTTCTTCAAGTTTTACCAGGTCTCCAGTGGCCTTCCCTCCAAAACATCCCCAAACCATCACCGTAGGGATTAGATGGATCTAAAATTCGTTTTTTCTTTGACCTCTTAGACACAAAAACCTAAAATTTTGACTCATTACTTAATAAAACTTTTTCCCATCCTTCAAGCGTCCAATTTTTATGTTTTCTTAAGCCCAATACAAATTTTTATTTTGACGCCTTAAAAGAGGTTTCTTCACTACCTCCCTTCCAAAAAGGCCTTCTGATCTCAATTTCCTTTTCACTGTATAAGTATTCAAAGGCAGATCTCTAGATTCCTTGATATGAGCCGCGATCTCTGGGCCCGTGAGTTGTCAATAACGTTTACTGATTAATACAATTTATTTTCAGCGGTTGTGGTTTTTCGAGGCCGCCCTGAGCGTTTTTATCGCCAAAGCTTCTGGTTGATGAATATTTATTTAGGTTGTATTTCACAGTATGTCGAGGTATTTATAATTTAAAGGCAATGGTTCGGTTATTTTTACCTAGCTTAAGAAGACTTGCGATTAACGCACGAGAATCCTTGGTTTTCCCATTTTAAAGCTTGCAAGTCTGAATTTGCGAAAACGGAAACAATTTGTATGCGAACTTCACAGATGTATTTATCCTCTTTTTTTTTCAGTTTAAAAACTTTTATTCACTGTTAATACTTAAAATTTACAAAAATTGGTATAACAAATATATAAATAGTCGTTAACTTCTTTTTGTTCTTGTATCTTCCTGTAGCACCCCCTCCTTGCTGAAATGGCATAATGAGGTGATTCTCTTTAGCCAGTAGGGTGTCTTGTCAAAGTTATGGTTAGTCTTGTTATTGTGGTTGTCATGTCGTGGAAAAATCTAAAAAACCACGTCCGTAAGTAAATGATTTGTTTAATATCTACACCTCTGTCGGGTGTCTATTTTGCGGTGCGGGGGCGTGTCCCCCTGCAAGTGGCAGGCTCCGTCATTTTATTTCACAAGGTTTGCGCCTGCCAATTGCCGACGGAAACGCCACCTACGTATGTCTGTTGTTGTGTTATTTAATGTTTTCCGTCGATTGTTTGTCTGTTAGTCAGTAAATAAAGGAAGTTTCTCGTGAAGCAATCCATGTCTTCTATCAGGGAGCGTGTGGGCTCTTACGCTTAAGATTTTGTTTTTAATGTCCTCAGGTAGGCTCTCCTGATAGAAATTGTTGGATGAGTTGATTATGTATTCCCTTATCGTTTCCATTTCTGCTTCACGATGTAACTCCTCTAGTCGCGTGTTTCGTTTTTTGTCTAGTATGAGGCGTAGACATCTGTTTTGGATTTTTTGTAATTTCTCTATTTTTGTGTCGCTCGTAGAACAGTATATTTGATGTCCGTATGTTAGAGTAGGGCGGAGGATTTGTTTGTAAATTAGGATTTTGTTTTGTTTTGTCATTTGGCTGTTGCGGCAGAGTAGGGGAAAAAGTTTTGAAGTCATAGCTCTTGTTTTGTTTATTCTGTCTTTAAAATGTTCGTTATAGTTAAGTCTTTTGTCAAGATAAAATCCCAAATATTTAATGTGTACTTTGCCAGTAATTTCGTGTCCTTCTATTGTTATGTTTTTAAAAATTTTATTGTTTGTTCTACGTCTTGTCATCACCAATAGTTCTGTCTTTTTGGGATTTATTGTCATTTTGTTTTGTTTTAGGTATGGTATTAGTTTTCTGTTTATATGTATGTCTATTTTTCTTGCCGCAATTTCAGCCATGTCCGATCTGTTATACAGACAGGTGTCATCTGCGTATAATGCCGTTTTTACTGCATTGTCGATCGGAATATCATGTGTCATGGTGTTGTATAAAGTTGGCGATATTACCGATCCCTGTGGGACATCCGCCTGCATAACACATTTGTCCGAAAGTGTGTTGTTAATTCTTACTGTAAATGTCCTGTTTTGTAAGTAGGATTGGATTGTCTTGACTATGTATTCGGGGAAGTTGTTGTTTAACATTTTGTAAGTTAGTCCGTCTGTCCATACCGTATCGAAAGCTTTTTCCATGTCGAGGGCCATAAGTACTGTCGCTTGATTTTGTCTGAACCCGTCTTTTATGTAGTCAATAATTTTAATTGTCTGTCCCACTGTACCCACTGTACCCTCTCTGAACCCGTATTGTATCGTCGGTATTAAGTCTTTGTCTATTAGTGTTGTATATATTCGTTTTAAAAGTATTTTGTCTATTATTTTCGCTATTACGTTTAGGAGCGATATGGGTCGGTAGCTCTCTACTTTGTGTTTGTTTTTACCTTGTTTGTGAATAGGAACTATTATTGCTTCCTTAAGTGTGCTTGGATAGTGCTGCAGCGTCATGACTGCATTTATAATATAATGAAGTTGGACCAATGCTTTCTTCGTAAGGTTTTTGAAAAGTATAGGATGTAACCCATCCGGCCCTGGCGCTTTTTTATTAGCCAGGCGATGTATCACTTCCTCTACTTCTCTAGGGGTCGTTTTAGCAATCTGTGGGACGCTCACTGCATCTCCGTTAGCAAAAATTGTCATTGTCTTTTCGATGTCTATCTGTTGTTGTGTGTTTGTTTGTTAATTTTGAAAATTATTTTCGAAGTACTTTGCAATGGCATTACATTTGTCCTTGTCATTGTACGCAGTAACGTTATTATATTCAAGTGTTGGTATTGTCATCTTTGTTTTCGTAAGTTTGTTTGTAATTTTCCATAAAGAGTTATTTGTTGTGCTTACGTTGCTGATAAAGTCATTCCATTTATGGTTTTTATAATTTTTTATAGCTGTGTTAATTGTTTTTCCTAAATCAAGTAGTTGGTCTTTGTCTTCTGTCCGTCTGTAATGTTGCCAAATTTTTCGTAGTTTGTTTTTCTCTCTAATCATGTTAGTTATTTCTGTCGGTAATTCGTCTTGGTGTTTGTTTATTTTTCGTTTTCTTGTTGTAATGTTTCTTGCCTTGTCCATGTTTTCAGTAAATATTTTGAGTTCTTTATTAAGTAGATTTATCGAATTAATATTATTGTTTATAATTGTCAGTTTGTTTATTTCGAATTTATATCTATACCAATTCGTAGTCCTATAGTCGAAAACCTGTCTTGGCTTATCAGCGTTTGTGTTTGTATTGTATATTTCAAATTGTACCGGTACGTGGTCGGAAGTCAGTGTTGTTAATGTTTCTATGTTTTGTACAGGGAGATTCTTTGAGATTGTTAGGTCTATGGTACTTGGTAATTTGTAACCAAAGGGAAAATGTGTCGGCTCGTCTGTATGAAATATGCAGAGATTTAGGTTCTCCACACATTTCACTAGTGCGTTGCCATTTTTGTTAGCATAGGTGCAGTATGCGTCCCACAGAGGGTGCTTAGCATTAAGGTATCTCATCAAAATGGCCTTATTGCCTAGGTTAAATATGTTTTGCAAGTCAGACTCTACAACACTATAAGCGGGTTGAAAGTAAGCACCCACAACAATAGTTCCTGATTCCAACTTGATGATAATATGTTCCATAGTGGTTTGAATGTTAGGAATTTGAATGTGGTTTATATTTTCTTTTATGAGAATGGCTACTCCCCCATATGCTCTGTCATTGTCTGTATGTCTGTCTTGTCTGTATGTTTGATAATATTTTATTTTAAGTGTGTCTGTCGGTTTTAAATTAGTTTCTATTAAAGTGACAATGTCATAGTTTTGTTTTTGTATAAAGTCTATTATTAAGTTTTGTTTGTTTTTAAATCCGTTCACGTTAAATGTACAAAGTTTTAGTTTTTTATGTTTTGTTTGTTCGAATTAGAAATTATATTGGTCAATGTTTTGTATGAAATTGCTGATGTAAGTTGTAAATTTGTCCAGATTTGTTTTAGCCTGTCGCATTTTGTCATTTAGGTCCCTAAGGGCCCTAGCTAGCTCATCCATGTTTACCATGCTATTTAGCTCTTTAAAGAGTTCATTCACCTCATTAAATTTTTCTGTGGGATGTTGAGGATTGGTAGGGGGTGGGAATGGGATTTGAGGGGGTGCATTTGCTCTTACCCTTAGCGGCGGAAAGTTTTCTCGTTTTTTCCTTTTTTCCCATATATTGGTTGTCGGCGCTGGTGCTGGAATGTAGGTTTTCTTTTGATTTGCGTTTTTTCTTTCTTCCAGGTTTTTATTCTTTTGATATACTCCGGACAATCTGTGTTGTTTGCCGGGTGGTCTCCTTTACAGTTTACACATTTTGCTGGGAGTTCTCTTGGTTTTAGACAGGTTTTGGTGTGGTGAGGTCCAGCGCATTTTAGACAATTTGGGGCTCTGCCGCAGTTCGCAGTAGCGTGTCCCCAAGATTGACAATTATGGCACTGGATTATTTGTCTCTTGTTTTTTCGAAGCTCCCAGAAAATTCTAGTATCCAGGACCACCTTGACATTTTTGTTGAGATAGTCCAGAGTTATATCTGGATCCATTGTTATTAGATATAGCGGTCTGAATTTTGTATTCATCTGGAACACCTCTCTCACGTCGATGTCGTAAAGGTCTTCCAGATCTTCCGCTATGTCTTTAGCTTTTGCACCACCTCCTAACCCTCTCAGGACAAATGCATGAGCTCTGTCCTTTTGGTGGGTGTAGGTGTGGTGCTCTGTCTTCTCCTCTTTTAGGGTGTCTAAAAATTTGAAATACTCCTCCTCATTTTCTATGAGTATTATAGTGGAGTTATTGGTATACTTAATTTGTAGATTTTGTTTCACCATTGTCTTTATTGTTTTCACAAATTCTTTGTGATTGTCGACAATGCCATCCAGTACAATAGGCGGACAGAAGGTTTTCTTTTTTGTTTGTGGTGTTGTTTTTGTACCAGTGTTTTTGTTTGTAATATTTCTCGTTTTTGTGGGTTTTTTGGTTTTGTTCTGAGTAGAGAAATCATCCTCATCTTCTTCTTCGCTGAGCGATTCGTATTTGTTTTTCGTTTCCACTAGTGATTCTTTGGCTTTTCTGGAAATTAGATTTTTAAGGCTTGTTGTTTTTTTGGGCTTTATGAAATTGTCATCCAGCTCTGGTGCAAGCCGTGAATTATTTCGAATCAGCTTACTTCGCCAATGGAAGGTGCTATTGGGGGAAGTAGTTTCTTTTAAGTTTTTTGGGGTTGTTTCAGGTTCATCAAGTTCCATGATCTCTGTGGGGATGTCCGAATTTTTAAAACTAATTTCCGCTGTTATGTTTTGGTTTTCATATGCCGATACGAAGTCAGGGTTTGTAATGTTTTTTAGGTTTTTGCCGTCTTCACTTGTCGTTTTAACGTTTATAACCTCCACTTCCGGGTCACTACTGTATTCAATGTCTCCTGTGTTTTTGTTTATTACCACCGGTTCTAGTTGTTGATTTTTGTTGGTTTGCGTATTATTATTTTTATTGTTAGAATTTACCCTAGGCATATTTTTAATTGGATTTCGCTCCGGAGAGCTACTTTCCTCTCTTTGTCTTTTCTTTATTTCTTCCGCGTCCGTGTTTTTTATAGTCACACTTGAAATAAGATTTATTTTATCGTTTTTATTTGTTTTTTCCCCACTGTTTTTTGTTTTCGCGATACTTTCCCCGGATTTTACCGCATTTTTGTCGGAAATAACCAAATCATAGGAATTACCCTGTATGATTTTTGGTGTTTTCACTTTCTCTTTCGCTTTAAAGTTTGTCTTAATGTTTATTTTGGTTTTTTCTGTTACTAATTTTTGTTTAAGACGCTTTGTATATACCGTTTCGAACTGATTATTATTTTCCGGTTTTTTATTTACGGTTTTCGGGATCGGTTGTTTATCAACATTTAAATCGTCGGTTTGTTTTGTGGTAATTTTATTCGTGTTAAGATCACTCACTTTTATTTAATTTATTTTTCTAAAACACACACTATTCACAGTTAAAGTTAAGGTATAAAATTCCAAGAAAAATTCGGTGTCGCTGCTCCTCGACAAGTGGGCTTACAGACCGACAGACGAACTAGGAATTCATTTATCCTCTTTCAATTTAACATAATGGTGTATAAAATTTTCTCCCGCCACCCTTTAACGGGGTAGGAGTAGGGGGAAAAATTTTTATACAACAAACACGCCACGCGAACGACGTCGCGGGTACAGCTAGTTGTAAATAATTCATTTATATCCCGTATTCTGTGTTGCAAACAAAACTGAATTGTAATGTATAGGAAATAATTAAAAAAGGTTCTAACAAAGACACTGATCGTATTGTCGATGAAGATTACGATTGTGATGAAGAACAACAAAATTAAGAGACATGTGGACGGCTAGACGAATTAAAAAAATATATTGGACAAAATAATGTTACGACTCGAGCCGGACCTGTCAGTGGAGTGAGGTGTAAGTAAGTCACCGTACGGAGAATCTTCGAGTCTACGCGTAACTGATGGATGAATCTTCCATGCTAGAAGAATTGGGATCTGTGTAGGTGGTTCTAGAAGGATTAATTTTATATATAAGGACCGGTTGGACGGAGAGAAGAGAACAGTAGTGTTTATAGCGATAGTCGGCTATAAATAATAGCGGTATTAGTTGGCGATAAATAGAATTAATTGTATTTGTAGTAGCTGGCGATAAAGTACGAATTGTTATACGAGTTATTTTAACGACGGTATGTATTATTTGTAATTGTATTAAAGTTGTTTAAATTAGTTAAAGAAAATTGTTATTTAGTAGTGTTTACTAATAAATTGTTAAGTTTGTCTGCTGTTATCACTTATCCCGAACCTACGAAGAAAAATTATAACAATAAAAAAAGGAATATTTGGAAAATTAAATGCATATGCATTGTAAACAAAACAAGTATGTAATATCTTTATAGCCCAAATTTTTACGCAATATTACTTCAGCAAATCATTATCTTCGTGCATGATACCCGAAATCACCAGAGTGGTGTGGTTTTTGATTATTAGTTATTTATAAAATATTTACCGATAATTTTTTATACATATTAATTGCTGTGTGTTTATGTTAATTATGAAAATATTGATAAAGTAATTTTGGTATTACCAAATATACATTTTTTTACTTGGTGTTGAAAATATTTGTATATTGTATATGTATCACAATCTATTGGCTTAATTATTTATTAAATCCTAAATTTCGTCTTAAAAAATTCAGAAAACAAGAGTAAATGAATCAGGCAATCCAAGTTTAATAAAGTTTGTCTTGCATTGTGATATACGTCATGTGTTAAAAAGTTAAAAAAATATCTTTCAAAATAAGATTTCATGAATTTTTACTACCCAGTTTCGGTGGTATAAATAGGAAATTGGTAATTTAACGTTTTAGTTTTACAACTAATAATATAAATTTTAGTATTATAGTTTATCTATGCACAATTTACCAACACATGATTTTTTTCAAAATAAATGAGCATTCAAGCTCTGTTGATAAAGAAAAAGATAATAACATTAATGAAATCATTGATCTAGATGAAGAAAACAAAGTATTTTCTTCATACCTCGGTCGAAAGTACGTTCTTTCGTCCCTAATTGCAGGGAAGAAAGTTTAACATTTACTCCCTGTTTACGGCGGGACGAAAGTTGAATTTTCGGCCCTGCGCGTCATGATGTTTTGTCGTCTTTAACATTTACTCCCTGTTTACGGCGGGAGGAAAAATTTCTCATGCGTAGTTACACTTGTAACTAGGGACTGTTTATTCTCGTGTCATTTCTATTTCTATCTATAACCTTAAAAATAATCATCAATGACAAAACTTGACTCTTCGAATGTATTTGATGCCTGTCCCACGACCAGCTGCACTCGCTTCGCTCGTTGCGCAAGTACTTTCGACCGAGGTATGAAGAAAAATAGTATACACTACATGGGCCAAAAGTTGAAATCTCGGTCCTGCGCGTCATGTTGCCCTCGGCTTTTCGCCTCGGGCATCATGACGCGCAGGGCCGAAAATTCAACTTTCGTCCCTTGTAGCGTAATATACTATTATTACCAGCGTTACAGGTGCTAAGGATTTTTGTGTAACTCAAAATTCAATTCTGTTAACTTAGATATGTGTAGTCAAGTTTTTAATCTAAAAATTATTTATGTTAATGCTGAGTCAATAAATAATTAATAAAACTATTTGAATTGAAATCATTTTAGAGCAAGAAAATCCTCATCTTTTTTGTGTATCTGAGTGTTGGTGTTCTGAGGATGCAATTGTCTCCATTAATTTTGAAGGTTATATTGTGGGTGATGCGTACTGTCGTACTGTAAAAATTCACGGTGGTACTATTATCCTTGTTAAAAAATCATTATCAATTAAGCCGTTCTCGTTCCTGAAAACTATTTCTGAGGATAATCACTTCAAATGTAGCGGCGTATCTTTTAATACGGGTAATAAAAATTTTTGTCTGTTAAATGTATATAGATCACCTAGCGTTGTTGACATATTCATCAACAAATTATATAGTAGTAAGGTGTTTAATAGTTTTGATGCTTTTATGATCTGTGGTGATTTTAATATAAACTTCGTAGTTGACTCTCGTGATAAGAAAATGTTAACTGATTTTATGGAAAGTTTTAACTTTATTTATTTATTATTTTACAGGAAGGGCTGAGGCAAGCCTATTAAGCCCAAATGTATAATATTAATTACAAAGTAAAAGTGCATTGGTATAAAACACTGTTGAAAACTAAACAACTAACGCACACCAAGTAAAAACCTGTCGAGTCTATTCTTGAAGGAGTTGATTGATGGAGCGGTAACAACTGTATCCGGAAGTGAATTTCATTGTTCAAAAACTCGGTTTGAGAAGAAGTGTTGCCTTGGAGTTGTTCTAAATCTTTCTTTCTTCAGTTTGAGCTCATGACCTTGGAGTCTTACATCAGCGTTAAGTTAAAAAATGTTACTTAAGTCCAGAGAGAATTGATTATTTAAAACTCTGTAACATTGTATTAGGTCACCTCTATTCCTTCTGTCGATAAGTGTTGGGAGCGTTAAAATAGATAACCTCTCAGGATATTCCAAATGGTAAAGGGCAGAACTCCATTTAGTAAACCTCCTCTGAACTTTTTCTAGTAAATTTTGGTCTCTAACTAGTTGTGGAGACCAACAAGAAACGTTGTATTCCAAAAGGGGTCGTACAAGGGCTTTATAAAGTTTATTTACAAGTACGGGATCGGGAGATTGAAAGGACTCACGTAGCAAGTAACATTTTTGGTTGGCCTTGTTAACAATGTTAGCAATATGTTCTGACCACTCTAAACTCTGATTAATGGTGATACCCAAGTCATTTTGGCTAAGAACCGTCTTCAGCTCTGTGTTGTTGATGTGGTATCTTAAGCCTGGATTATTTTTGCCAAGATGTAGAACTGTGCATTTAGCAGGATTCAAAGCTATCAGCCGTTCAGAACTCCAATTTTCAACTTTTGCAAGGTCGCTTAAAAGATTATTGTGTGCAAGAGGATTGCCAAATAGTTTTCTATCATCGGCGTAATCGGCGTGACAAGAATCCAATAAGAAACCGATATCAGCTGTATACAATAGAAATAAAATGGGACCCAAAACGGATCCCTGGGGAACTCCGGAAGTTACAGGATGAACATTAGATTGAGAATCTCCAACCCTTACATAAAACTGTCTATTAGTTAGAAAGGAACTGATCCATTGAAAACAGAGTCCTCTAATACCATAGTGGTTAAGTTTTAATAAGAGCCTTTTTTTCGGTACGCGGTCGAAAGCTCTTGAAAAGTCAAGATAGATGATATCTACAGGCGAGCCGTTGTCTAGAGAAAGTGTCCAAGAGTTTATTGATGGCAGTAAGTTGGTTAATGTGGACCTTCCTGGTAGAAAGCCATGCTGTGTTGGTGGAACTATATTGTGTGTCATAATAAAATCAATTAGTTTGTTGGCTAGAATTCTTTCCATGACCTTCGCACAAATGGAAACTAGACTAATGGGACGGTAGTTATTTGGGTCTAGCTTGTTACCCTTTTTGAAGATAGGGGTAACCTGTGCAATTAACCAGGAGTTGGGAAGTTTACTAATCGAAAAGGAATGTTCCATGATATTAGCTAAGGGTCGAGATATGGTGGAGGCACATTTAACAAGAAACTTACTTGTTATCTTGTCAGGACCAGGTGACTTGTTAACAGGGAGGGTTTGGAGTACTGAAAGTACGTCGGACTCACTAAATTGAGGGGAGTCAATTGCGAAATCTAGACTTGCATTTGGCATCTCAGGAAGCTCTCCCTGTGGTTCTACTACAAATGCAGATGAGAAAGTTGTGGCGAAGATATCAGCAGCTTCTTTATTGGTGCTAGAAATTAAACCATTTGGGTTTTGGACAAGGGGAGTGGATACTTTAGAAGAGAGTTGCGAACGTGTGTGTCTGTCGAGAGCTTTAGTGCCTTTATCAGGTAATGAGTTTTCATAGGAGGAACGCTTTTGTTTAATTGCTTTCGATAGTTCATTTGAGAATTCTTTATGTCTTGTGTAATCATTCCTGTCACCAGTGCGTTTGAACCTATGCCATAACTTTTTCTTCATTTTTAATTTATGGATTATATCTTCTGTAATATAGGGCTTAAGTCTGTTTGTTCGTTTTGTTCGAAAAGAGGTGCAATCATCCATTAGTTTAGTGATGGTGTCTTGAAAAGTTTGCCATTTATAATCTATATTATCCTTTTCTAATAGTTGTGTCCAGTTTTCGTTTGCAAGAAATTCATTTACTTTATTGTAGTCCACTATTTTTGTTCGAGTAACAATATTTTTTGAAAATTTTTTGATAACGGTCTAAATTTTGAATGAAATGACGGCGTGGTCTGATTTTCCTAACGGTGCGTTATTCTACAAATCTGCGATTAAGTTTTCTTCGTTTTTTATAAAAATTTGAAACCAACTAGGGTTGCAGTCGACCGAAAAGGTCGTATTTCTAAATATAAATTGATTATTTTTTTGTTCATTCCTCATATTTGTATACGATGAGACAGTTATTTACTTATGTTTAGGAGACCATTTTGGTCTGAAATTAATTTTCGAATACATTTTATCACCACCAAGCTCGTCAAAAAATGAACAAAGGTTACTAAGCTTTAGTAATCTTTGTCCAGCCAATCTACATAATTTGAAATTAAAACTAATAAACGAAGACTTTCTGAGCATTTTTGAGAAACCAGATGATATATAATAAATGAGACATTTTCAATATTTTTTAATATAATTAAGTATTACCTAGACTTATTATGTCCCATTATCACTAAAAAAATTGTACAAAGTCATAATTCTCGTAGGTGGATTGATAAGAATATTGCCAAGATGGGAGTTGATTTGAAGAATATGTACTGGCTTGTAAAAAAATCTAGTGACCCGACAATATTACACAATAACAAAGTACAGAAAAAGCAATATGTTAGGAAAATTAACGAAACGAAAAGATTGTTTTTCAGAATAAATTAAAATTAAAAAATCCACGTGACAAACAAAAGTTAATTTGAAATACAGTGAACAATAAAACTGGCAAACGTATTTCTAAAAATATCAACTCTGTTCAAGTGGCGCATAAAATAGTAACCAAAAAAATTGACAATGCTAATTGTTTTGCAGATTATTTTTTCTGTTGCGTCAGCATAGCTGTTGACAATCACTTTGGCCACTCTACATTTAACAATTATACTATAATGCAGATTCTTGAACAACCTGTCAAATTAAAAATTTTACAGCTAAATTCTCAATCGATAAGAACCAAATTGCAAAATTCTGATGTACTTCTGTCAGAGGAATTGCCTGATATTGTTAGTGTTGCTGAACATTGGTGCAATGATGATAATATTCAACTTATGACTACATCTGGTTTTAAGCTTGCTGCGAATTATTGTCGTTCCAATTCTATACACGGTGTAACTGCCATATATGTTATATGTTCAAACTGTGGATCTAACACATCTATCTGAAGAAATTTATTGTGAATGTAGCTGTATAAAATTATCTCTCCACAATACAAAGATAGGTATTTTGAGTATGTACCGTTCTCCAAAGGGTAACTATAAAACTTTTCTAAGCACACTTCATACCTTACTTGAATATATTTTAAATTATTTCACGATAATTTTTTTATGTGGCGACTTAAATATAAATTATCCTACTTACGATATAGAAAAAATGTTATTTGACGAAACATTAATAGATTTCAATTTGCAAGTAACTTCTTTAGAACCTACTAGGGTTTATACTAATCAGGTAGGGCATACTTTGTCTAGTAAAGTGGATTACATTTTAACAAATACTGATCCACAATTCTTGCAGTCAAGAGTTTTTGATGGTAATTTTAGCGATCATATAATTTTTACTTTAACGTATAATTTGGTATCTTCAATTAGTAAATTTATCTGATCATAACATACTACAACTTATTTATTTCTTTATTCGGGGATCTTTTTGCCACTAAAACAAACTTATAAAAAATATAAATCAATATTATGAAAATGACCCTTGCTTGTTGATCTTGATAGATATGTCAAATTTGTCAAGGGTCGTCTTTTAAAACTGAAAATGCCTAACAAAAATGAAAATAATTTGTTTAAAAATAATTTTTCTGAGCTTTCGACAACCAGATCGGTTGTCGTTTTCAAAGATAAAAATTTTTTTACTATACACTTCTTTATGCGTTGAGATTTTTAGGCATTTTCAGTTTTAAAAGACGACTCTTGACAAATTTGACATATCTATCAAGATCAACAAGCAAGGGTCATTTTCATAATATTGATTTATATTTTTTATAAGTTTGTTTTAGTGGCAAAAAGATCCCCGAATAAAGAAATAAATAGACATTATTATGCCACAAAGAAGCTATCGAGAATATTTAAATACTACAACTTAAGTCCACTCTAACTAAAAATATTTTTAACGAAATATATAATACAAGTATTGCAGACATTAACGACAAATTTGATAGATTCATGGACATATTATCATTTGCAGTAAATAAATGTTGTCCTCTAAAACGGCACCAAATTTTACATAATACTAAAGCTAATTGAGATTTTGAATAAAAAAAAAAATTATTGATTTTTTTTATGTATTTTAAAACTTTATTATTAACTAGCTGACCCGGCCACACGTTGCTGTGGCTAAGGTTTTTGTTATATTAGATTGTAGTAATCTATTTAACATCTATCTAACAGTGGGAGAACATCAGTCATGGGGACCACCATGCTTGTTTACATAGATGCCATTTGTAAAAAATATGGCGACCTCCATGACAGATTTTCTACTACTGCAACCCCTTAATACAATGAAATTATTATTTACGAATGAAGACGAAAACGTTAAAGCTGGTATAAAAATTCACTGAATTGAAATTAAGCAAAAATCAATACAAAAGAATTTTAAAATATATTATTATTTTTATTCAAGTTTCTAACAAATGAGTATATTACTGTCACGCCTGGAGAGATTTGGGAGAATGTGCCTTAGTGTTATAGGATAAGGAGTAGCTTACTAAAGACACTCCCGGCCAGGTATCCTGCTGAAGGCAGAAAACTAACCAAGGATAAGATGAGATAAACAACAGGAAACAAACAACAAATATATTAACGAATAAATAAGCAATAAGAATGAGTAATAAACATTATGAATGGGGAGTCTTACCAAATAAACTACATGGGTGCATGTCACACTTACTCACGAAACTACGTCAAGACTCACAATGGCCCAGACCCAAGGGTCTGTTTTAGGGACACCCCAAAGGGTGACCCTTACAGACAACCTCAGACTACAAACTCCTAGTGTCTGACCTCAACAATTGCTTTTAAAGCGAATTCATATTCTACGTGAGAATAAAAATTAAACTATTTAAACACGTGCCGAGATCTAACGTAATAACTTTGACCTGGTAAAATGTAATACATAACAATACAGTAAAATATAAACTAATAAATTAATATGTAGGGCAAAACTACCCTACCACCTAGGTGACATTACAAAGTAAATAACATGTAACACTTTAACTTATGAATGAGGTAGGTAGGGGAGATAGTCTTAAATCTTTAACAATAATATTTATTATTTTAAATTATAATTACTGTTATTTTCAATTTAATTTAGTACTAATCGGTGCACAATATTTTTGGTTAACCTATCTTTAGCTAACACAAACAGATTCGACGGCTATTACACGTAACTTCCTAACTATTTAATAATATTTAAAATTTATTGCTAAAAAACGAGTTGTTAGTTGGTTCCAAATAGCTATGTGTGATAAAGGATTTATTAAGGCAAAGTCTGATAATATTCCTGATGTTGATATATTTATGAAAACTATTTTTTTTTAAAGTAACGTTCGGTTTAATTCTGCTGAATTTCGAGGTGCCAAGGCAACAAGTTAAGTCTGTTAAAAAAAAAAGTGTGAGGTGTCAAGGGACACCCGGATGGAACGAAGTTCCTTTCGATTAATTAGTGATAATTAGTAATTTGTAAATATAACAGAGTGTTTACACATACATAAGCATTTATTATTGTCTGTATAAAATCTCTACTTACCTAACAGTTCGTTTCTTTTAACAAAAGTGTCCATTTATACAATACCAGAGCTTTAAATAACACATCTTTTTAAAATTACTTTTTATAATTTAAAACAGGAATTAACAATTCAATACAAAAAAATTAAAATTAAAATATTTGACAGTGACTGACATTTAAGGTAATTTGACGTAGTCAAGTTACGAACTATTTTTAAAATGTTTATGAATTTATTAATTTATAAAAACAGGATGAAATAAAATATAATACTATTATAGGTAATTATGTTTTTTTCTACAGTATTTTCTTTTTAATGTACATTTTCTTTTAATTTAAAATAGTGTCTTTTTAATTGTAATATATCTATCTATGAGAGAGAGGGAGAGAGAGTTATTTATTTTTTGGTCTGTGAGAGAGAGAAACATGCGTGTGTCGGTGCATAGTGTCGTGACAACTTTTGGTATGAATTTTTTTGGGCCAGCTCCTAGCGTCAGTCGTAACTGTTCGTAACGCGCGAAAGGGAACTTCGTTCCAATAATATAATAAATGAAAATATTTAAGTATTTATTCTCCATTATATTAGATATAATTATTTATTTCATAAATTGTGGAGCATCGCGTGAGAGTTACGGCGACAAAGTTTGATTTTAAAGGTTATAGTTTGGAGTCCAGTTATTTGTATACTTAGATAAATAATAATAAATAACAATGGTGTTAAGAAATACTTACATCGAAATGATCTTCACAACAAAAAAAATTCGATTTTGTTTTGGGATTATCACGGTGCACTGCTTGAAACCATTTATTTCGACGTTTGTCATCTTGGGGAACATTTAAAAACATTTTGTCAGGAATTGTTTTTGTAATATTCGTACATAATGGTACAAAACAAGAACGATAACTTTTGAGGTTCGACATTTTCAATATAAATTTGAATATTTAACAATGACAACAAAATTAAATAGATCAAAACACTGTACTTATTATTTCTATATCAACTGCAATGAGTGAAAACTAACATTATGAGGTCTGTTCCAACAGACCAAAAAACCGTTCTAGAACCGTTACTAAACAACTCAGTACTTCAAATAAAACGAGAATTTGTCCATTGCGCAGTGCCCGGACGGTTCTAGAATGGTTCTTTAGCCTCTTGGAACAAACCTATGACGTCAAATGCGCTCAGGTTTGTTCGGGAGCTGTTGGCGTGTCTTCGGTACCGGATTCAAAAAAAATTTTTTATTTTGAAATATTTTTTGAATTATTGCGAAAAAAAAACAAAAAAATAGTTTTTCTATAAAACTTATATATATGATCTTTCCATTTATCACAAAAATTTAATTTTTTTTCAAAAACCCAATTGGATAACACCTGAAGTAAGGCATGCTAGCCAAAAACTAAAAGATCTTTATTGGCTCTGTAAAAATTTTGATAGTGTAGAATCTCAGACAATATATAAAAACGCTTAAATAGAGTACAACAAACTACTAAGAACCACAAAATTGACTTTTAATGAGAATTTAGTTTATAATTTATTATAAAACCATTTGGAACCTAGTCAATAAGGAGACTGGTCGAAAAAAACTTCAACAAGACATTATTATTAAAATTAATAATAACCTTACTGATGACTAAGATAGAGTAAAAAAAGCTTTTGGTAATTATTTTTCAGAAATTATCGAAGATAATCTTGCTGATCATTTTGGACCACAGAGATCGCGCATATGTACTGTGTCTGACATAGAATGTCGGACATTCTTCTTTAAACCTGTAGATATTACTGAAGTTTTAGATGTCATAAAAATCTCAAAAATAAAAAGAGTAGTGGTGCTGATAACATTTCAACTAAAATTGTAAAGGGTATCGGTGAGTTTATTGCCGAACCTTTGGCACACTTAGTTAATCATTCAGTTTGTAGTGGTAAATTTTCAACCGCCCTAAAATTATCTACAATTATTCCTGTTTACAAGAAAAATGATACATATGAACTAGTAAATTACAGACCTATCGCACTTTCGAGTATTTACTCTAAGAAATTTGAAAAACTGGTATATAATCGATTGTATAATTTCCTCTCAAAATACAACATCTTATTGCAGCAACAGCATGGCTTCCAGGCAAGTAAATCTACACAAACAGCTGCTTGTTGTCTTATGGATTACATTTATAAGTCCTTAGATACAGGGAAACACGTTGCAGGAGTGTCTTTTGATCTCTCGCGAGAGTTTGATTCTCTAAATTTTGATTTTATTGTCAACAAGTTATATGTATAAATTAGAGTTTAGAGGAATATTCTTAGATTGGATTACCAGCTTTCTGTGCGACAGAGAGATGTATGTCAAAATATAAAAATCGTTTTCTGACCATCACAAAATCAACTCTGGAGTTCCTCAAGGGTCTGTATTAGGACCGTTATTATTTCTACTGTTTATTAACGATCTTACCAAATATATAACTTGTTATATATCTATAACTAAGAGTATATTAATTCTATTTGCAGATGATACATTTGTAGCTTTGTCAGCAGACACCCTTGGGGAACTTATAAATCTGATAGAGATTCTAATTTCTACTTTCGATAAATGGTGCTTTTCAAATAGTTTAATTGCGAACCTTGAAAAAACAAAATGCATCTATTTTGGTTCTCAAAATAAACAATTGCTTAACCTCAATATTAATGGCACTGATCTAACAACTACAAGTGCTACCAAATTTCTTGGAATCAATGTTGACAGTTGTTTAAGTTGGTCAGATCAAATATCGCATGTATGCAAAAAATTAAATCAAGCTTACTATGCAATATCACGTATTAAACCTAGTATGCCACATAGTGCGCTGTTAAACATCTACTACAACCTGGCCTACAGCCACTTAAGCTATAATATCCTTTGGGGAAATTCCGTAGACAGGGAAAGGGCATTTATCTCACAGAAAAAGATAATTAGGAAAATTGTTGATATACTTTGGAAAAATACATGTAAACCAACATTTATTAAAAAGAAAATTCTAACTTTGCCTTGCGTATTTATACAGTGAGGTCCAAAAGTAACGGATAAATTTATTTTCTCCGTTAATAAGCGTGTAAAAAAAAATCCTAGAACATGTCAATTTATAAATTTAAAATGATACTTTATGGCGCTAAAAAACCACCCCCCATTTCAAACCCCTTCCCAAGGGGTGAGAGCACCCCATTTTTTTAAATGGCATGAAGGGTCATGTGATACCTCGTCTGAAAGAGCATTTAATTGTCTATTCAGCAATGTAAAAATGTTTGGATTTAGTTTTTTTATTTTCAAGAAAATTCAATATTTAATACTGTAATAGGTGGTTACAGTTAAATTTCCTAATATTAAAATAATCTAGTAGGCATGCTTGATATATCAATACGACACGTTTCAGGTACATTTTATGTAACACGTTCCAAAATTGTAAATCGAATTTATTTTTTTTATTTTCAAGAAAATTCAATATTTAATACTGGAATAGGTAGTTTACAGTGAAATTTTCTAATAATAAAATAATCTATATAGTAGGCATGCTTGGTATATCAATACGACACGTTTCAATACATTTTAAGTAACACATTCCAAAATTGTAAATCGAATTTTCTTGAAAATAAAAAAATGAAATCTAAAATTTTTTACATTGCTAAATAGGCAATTAAATGCTCTTTCAAACGAGGTATCACATGACCCCTCATGCCATTTAAAAAAATGGTGTGCTCTCATCCCTTGAGAAGGGGTTTGAAGTGGGGGGTGGTTTTTTAGCGCCATAAAGTGTCATTTTAAATTTATAAATTGACGTGTTTTAGGATTTTTCCTTTACGCGCTTATTAACGGAGAAAATGAATTTTTCCGTTACTTTTGGACCCCACTGTATATAAAAGTATATGTACTGTTGATTAGAGATAAACAAAAAAAGGCTTATGAGAAACTCGGCATATCACAATTATTCACCATGTGAATCTGAACGATTCATAACAGCTATGCTTAAATCTACAAAATTTGAAATTTCTCCTACATACCTACATGGGGATTAAATTATACAATCACCTTCCTCAATGTTACAAAACTCTAAATGATATTTTATTTAAAAATCTATCAACAATCTTCTTATTACCAAAGCCTTTGGCACACTTAGTTAATCATTCAGTTTGTAGTTGTACATTTCCAACAGTCCTAAAATTATCTACAATTATTCCTGTTTACAATAAAAATGATCCATATAAACTAGTAAATTACAGACCTATCGCACTTTTGAGTATTTTCTCTAAGATATTTGAAAAACTGGTATATAATCGAATAAATAATCTCCTCTCAAAATACATCTTATCGGAGCAACAGTATGGCTTCCAGACAAGTAAATCTACCCAAACAGCTGCTTGTTGTCGTATGCATTAGTCCTTAGATACAGGGAAACACGTTGCAGGAGTGTTCATTCAAAAGATCTATCAAAAATCTTCTTATTACCAAAGCAGACAGCAATAGGTATCAATGAATTTCTATCAGATGTGTTTGTTAAGAAATTAGAATACTTTATCGTGTCGTATTTTATTAATTGTAATTTTAAGAAATAACTGTTGTTATATATCTATGTAATGTTCGTTATGTTTCTCTGACTTGTCCTATACATTTGTAAATGTCTTCACGGATTTAAAAAAAATACTTTTTACTACTTGGAAGTTAGTCCTGAAGACATTTTAGAAACAATAATTTCAATAAAAAATACTAATGCTGTAGGTATAGATTGTATTTCCACAAAAATTATTAAAAAGATCACCGTGTAGGTATATAGCTGCTCCTTTAGCATATATATTAAATTCATCCGTTTCGCTAGGCACTTTTCCATCAGATCTTAAAATTGGAGTTGTCACACCAATTTTTAAAATGGGAAACCAAGCATTATTACAGAATTATCGACCAATTTCAGTTCCAACAGTGTTTTGTAAAATTCTCGAGAAATGTATCTATAAACAAATGTTGTCATATCTTTTTAAGTTTAAAATTATTACTGACTATCAACATGGTTTTCTTCCTAAAAGATCAACCGAGAGTGCATCAATTGGTCTGTTTAATTACCTGCTTGATCGCTTGAACAAGAGAAGGTATGTAGGTGCTATCTTTTTTGATCTTTCGAAGGCATTCGACTGTAACGTTCGTTTTTGGGCCGAAATCCACCTGACTATAATAATATTTGGTATTTATTTTAAGTTGTATCGCGTCGTCGTGGAGGGAGACGGGCGAATTGTTTTCTTCGTCAGCTTATTAGTTCGATTCGTTCATTTTCACTCCGTTTCTTCACTAAATCAGAAACACTAGCTGAATATTTTCGGCCCTTCGTTATAAGTAAGTAAGATTTTTGCTTCAGTATAAATTTTATTTGTATTAAATTATCCAAATTGTGGTGAATTTGTTATTTTAAAATTTTACTAACACTTAATGTCAAATACATTTGCTATCGTAAAAGTCAGTTTTTTGGTGATCATAAAATATATAAACATATGTGAATATAATTAATTTTTTCTCGAAAATATGGAGAACCAGATAGCGAATATATTTGATTGTAAATTACTAATGGTTGGAGTTTTGATTATAATTTCGTTATGGGTAAAGGGTATTGCCAAATCAAGAAGGGCCCTAGTAAGAATTATCTTTCAATTCAATAAAGAATCGCTGACAGCAGTCAGCCATTTTGTACCTGAACAAGAAGTCGTCACAAAGGAAAAACCATCCCGGGATAGTTTATTAAAGAAGATTCTTCCTTTAAGAAAAGACCTAAACATCCTTGATTGGAAGTAGGAAAGAATTCCTAAAGATAGATAGTCAAGCTCCACCGAAATAGAAGCCAGAATAAATAAGATAAGAGAAATAATTATTTTTTTTTTATTTTCTTAACTTAATAAATCATCTTAAACTGATTTTTGCGTTTAATTTGTTTGTCTGTACTTGGCTCGCAGAATTAATTGTTTGGGGAAAATTGATAAAACTCAGAGGGAAGCCACGACCCCAGGAGCTAGCCTTGGGTAAATTAGAGTGTCAATACATTATGTAGGGATGTTTATGGGACATCGCAAATGCTGACACGGATGTTGTCAGCAACATCCCTGGAATGTCCCAAGGAAAATTGCGATTTCTCAGAGATGTTTCTACAATGTCTTACATATGTTTCTGTGATATTAGGGCTTAAGTCTTGAATTTCTATGCTCCACTAAGATCTTCCAACGATGCGTTGATATAGTAAAGCAATAATTATAAAGTAGAAAAAAAGTCAACTGCACTGCTTCGGTTACAGATTCCGCCGCATAAATTCCTGCTAAAATTAACGAATGGGCAGCACAAGGAAAATATTCTGCTAATGGATTAATCATTTCGATTCTTAGCTACACTCCTAAATATAAATCTAAAATGTTGCTTGCGTTATCATAAGATTGACCACGACAGTTCATTATGTCCAAACCATTGTTTTCGAGAGATTTTAACAGAGCATCTTTAATATCCTTTTAGCCGTATGGCCAGTATTTGGTAAAAATTCTAAAAATCTTTTAATTTCACCGTTATCACGTATATATCTAATAATTCAGCAGCGAAAATAAAGTAATTTCAAATGATTTATTTATATAAGTGTAATCTCATCAAAGATATAAAAGTAGAAAAGTATTTAGTATTTTACAAAGAAGCTTATTAACCCGACTATCAAGAACTTTACTGACGGATCTCGCACTTCAGAAGGAACCGGTGCAGGGGTCTGTGGTCCACGCAACCTCAGGCGGCACTTTAGCTTGGGAACGGAGTCAATCGTATGCCAGGCTAAAGTATTCGCCTCGCCGACCACGCCCGAGGCCGTGGCTGGCGAAGGGAGAGGGTAACTTACTTCTCAGACAGCCAGGCTGCACTGCTGCCCTTAAAACAATTCCGGGTTAGTTCCAAGCTGATCTGGGAGTGCATACAAAACCTCAATGAACTGGCTAGACACAACAGAGTTTTCTTGGAGTGAGTGCCAGGGCATAAGGGTTTTGAAGGTAATGAAACTGCGGACCTTCTGGCAAAGAAGGGAGCGGACACACGATTCATTGGTCCAGAACCTGTATTGGGACTGCCTAGAGCCTGGGTAAGGATCAAAGTCAAGAACTGGGTCTGGGAAGAGTCGATCAAACACTGGAGTAACACTGTAGGGCTGAAGCACTCGAAGCTGACGCTCAAAGGCTACTCCAAAAAACTGACGTCTGACATACTGAATCTTGGCAGGAGTCAAATAAGTGTACTAGTGGGCCTATTCACTGGACATGGACCATTCAGACTACACCTTCGAAGGATGACACAGGTACCCACCTCGTGCCTATTGTGCGCCATGGACGATGAGACGGCAACTCACATTCTATTCGAGTGTGAGGCCTTGGACCGTAAACGGTTCCTCATCTTCAGTGACACGAACTCTGGATGCTATCACCACCTTGAGGACCTGGTCACAGGACTCAAATCTCTTATAAAGGGAACTGTCCTGTGGCAACAGTAACTCAAGGAAATTGGGAAACCTGGATTCAAGCCTACCTGAAGATCAGCGTGGTGTTGATTTTCAGCTGAACAAACTCTGGGCCTGGGCCTATGCAGAAATCCATCCGTGAAAAGTTGAAAGTAAAGTGTGTACTAAATACTAAGAAAAATACCACTAATCGACGATCAAATATAAACACGTCTATACACATCAAATATCGAACGGGATACTATGCATACCTAATAATATAAAGACTCTTAAAATATTTTAAAAAAATCAAAAACTTTGTTTTTAAGTAAAAGTAACCCTTTATCTTACTTGTAAAGTGTAATTAAATTACTAATATCTAATTAATTCGATTTTGTGTAACATTTAAAATCGTATGAAGCGCCACACTAGACTGTGTATTGTAGGTTGCATAGGTACAAAAAAAGATTTTTTTTTAAACAAAGATATACCAAAAAAATATTAATTAAGTGCTATTTTTTAAATTAAATTTATTGTAATTTTATTTTAATTATTTATAAAATAATAAAATATGTGTTCATAATACGTTTAGTTGCTAGCTGCAATCCGATTGGGCGTTGTTATTGTGTCAAAAAGCTGTTGACCTCTTCTAATGTTGGTTCCACTGTATCAAATCCAATCAATGTAAACAACAACAATGGAGATGCTCTAATTTATGAATATTTAAATTATAATACACAAAATTTCAATCTACAAACAAAACAATGGACCGGTGTTCGGTTTTTATCGTAAGGTAACAAGCACCATTATTTAAAATATAAAATTAATACATAAAAAGTGAAAATTGTACTTACAGGCTATTCTATTGATCGCTATTTTCCAAGCATTTAAACTGAATCATCAGAAAAGCCTATAAAAAGTATGCCACATTACTTGTAGGTTCATATTAAACTAAACCTTACACATGCATTTTTGGATTGATAAACGCAGTCAAGGATGTGGATTTAATGCTCGACAGATACCTCCTTCACTTTCTGGTGAGTGTTTTTATTACATTCTTTTTTAATAATAATATATTTATGTTTAAAAAACTTTAAAAGTTCTAAAATCTATGACATTACTTTTCTTATATCGAATCTCAAGTACTGAATTTAATTTCTATTGAAATAAAAAGGTGTTTTTTAAAACCCAAATTCGAAACTTGGCCATCACTAAGTTTCGTTAAATCCGTGTTGAATGTATTCAGGTGGTTTCAAGTCAGTTGTTTTTTCTGATATATGTAATGATATTTGAAAACAAATCCATTTTGATATAAAAAATTACTTGAGATTCTTGTACTCTAAAAATCTTCCTCTTTTGCGATTCTCGGCACACAACATACTTTAATATTTTAAATATTAATAATATTTAATTTAAAAATTGTCATTTCAATATGAGATCAATTTACCCCTTTGCTTTTTTCTTCACTTCTTAGGTTATTCGCTGAAAACATGAAGAAATATCAACATTATATACAATATTTTTTAATATGTTTACAACACAACGTCTCAAAGCTAATCTCTATATAATTTTAACATGTTTTATTTCTTAAAAATTATACATTATCTTTGTGTGACTCCAACGGTCTAGGCAGTGTACGCCAAGATAGCTCTCAGAGAGCAGATTTTTTTTTGCCTTTCTTGATATTTATCGTAATATTATGACCAAATTACACAAAATTATAAATTTTAGCCAATGTCTTATCCTGATGTATAACCTTTATTACTCTAAAGTTTGAACCAAATCCGTTTATTAGTTTTTGAGTGAAAGAGTCACAAACATACATACATCCATCCTCTCAAACTTTCGTATTTATAATATTTGTAGAATAATTATAATTAAAAATAAATAAATCAATAAATTTTAGGTTACGGAAGAAACCAGAGGAATTTATGTGCTAGTTTCTATCCTAAACCGATGGTAACTCCGGTTCATAGATTTCAGTCCATAGAAGGTGGTTTACGTAATGGTAGATCTGGGTATCATACTAGATTACCACTGCATTGTGCGACATCAGTGCATTATAAGTAAGTTTTATAAATAAATTATTCTATTATTTAAGACATGTTTAACTTTTACAATAAACAATAAAAAATAATAATAATACAGAACTTAAGTCACAATATTATTTGAAATTTAGTATTGACGTATGTTAGGTATAGTACAATGGCCCCCCAATTTAAGGAGAATCAATCTGGTACACCGACGGATAAAATGAGAAAGGCACAGGGTCGGATATATATAGTAGGGGACAAAAAATACAAGTCCAATTAAGTCTAGGTGCGTATGTATCCTACAGTGTTTTAAGCTGAAGTAATGGCCATACAACATTGTACAACGGAGATCATAAGGCAGGGTATAACGGGTAAAACCGTAGTCATATACTCGGACAGCCAAGGAAGCTCGTGAGGGAGTTTGTTAGGGCCCTGATACATGTCGCAACTCGGAATTCTCTGACACCATGGGTACCAGGACACGTAGAGTTTCGGGGCAATGAGAAGACCGATGAATTGGCCCAACTGGGAGCTAATATTCCAATGATTGACTTGGAACCATTGCTGACACGTTCAGAAACGCAATCATTGAGAAATTAAGGCTAGAGAGGCCCGGGGAGTGGTGCGAAAAATCACTGGGCAAGTGACAAGTGTTCATAAAAGGACACTCGGTGAAATTTACTGAAGAACTGATATCACAAAGGCGAAACAATGTCAGTCTCTTGAATGGACATATTCGGCTCAGAAAACACCTGATAATGTCAAGAGGAAGAGAAGGAAACCAGCTGCTCCAAGTTCCGTGGAGGGCCACTGTCAAGGCTGTTAAGTCTCATTAGGGGGGACAGGGCTAGACATGCTTTTTAAATCCTATCCAAGGGATGATGGGTGTTCACAATAGATCATTAAAGGTCGCAGTGATACAGGCCAACAGCCAACCTTGTCCACCAGTAAGGGACTCTCAACATCTTGAGGAACATATTCGTATGATATAAACTTTTATCGCAAATGGCGAATTCGTTTCTAGAATAAGATTGTTTTAAAACTCCCTGTTTAGTTCCTAATTTATATAAATTTTTATCGTCATCTCTAGACAAAACAACGTAAATTTTTTGGATCCGTTTTACCACGAACAACGTCTGGAATGGAAACTCTAACATTGTCACCAATCACAGTAGTAGGAAATTTTTCTTTCTAAAGATTACACATTTTGATAGTGATTTTCTAAATTTTTCCTTGCTTTCTTTCGAGCATTACATAAACATAATAACATTAACATTACAGGTAAAGCACTTGCACGAAATGTGTAACGTGAAATAGCAGCGCCTACTGAACTAGCCGGAACGTAAATCTCGTATCACTGCAAGTGCACATGCGCACAACATTGTGATTTTGTATGCTTACATTTACCAAAATGACATGGTCATTGTGAATTCAATGTACATTTCCCTTCTTTGAAATTGTAAATGTTAGTTGAATGCACATTACCCAAACGAGGAGGCAAATTACTGGATAATGTATATATTTGCCGCAATATGCACTTTTACCGTAACATATTTATATGAAATTCCTCCCCTGGGACTCTTCCCAATCTAAAAAATCTCTGGGTGCTATTACAAAAATTTATACAAATTTCCTTTTTTTTCTCTTCTTGGTATATTGCTTCCAATTTAATGATATTCCCCTTTTTGCTTTTGTTGTTTTATCCGGTCTCCACGGGTCCAACCAAGTCCAATTATTTTTTTTATGTTTTTTCTTTTTTATAATTATTTTTATCCAATTATTTAACATTTATTTCCATAATATTAATTCATATAACTCTATAACAACAAAAACAATACAAACAAAAATCTCTCTATACAAAAATCAAACCTAAAAACTAGCAACCGATTTTCTAAGGGCGAATCATATTTCCAGAAATCTATTGATAAACTGTGTACTAAAGAACCGTCAGAATGTCCCATAAGAAGCACAGCTTTAAAATTGATTAAAACAGAATCATTTAATTCTATATAATTATAGGTATACGTGCGCTTTTAGTTTGTAATAACCCGCCATGAGTTAAACTATCGTAAACTTTCTATTTTTTCATCTTACCGAGGATGAAAGGTATATCCCTACGATCACTCCGTTCGCCAAAACGTCGCACAAGAAGTATAGCTTCAGACCTTAAAAATCTTGATGCATATTATCATAAACTAGCTGTACCCGGCGAGCGTTGCTATGCCAACAACTAAAATAAATTTAAGAAAAATAAAAGAGAAGAAGATATAGAGACGGAAAAAAGTTTATAGTTTTGTTTTACTTATCGCACCAAAAATATATTTTTCGAACTTATATTTATACGAATTCGTATAGATATCTATTATTAATCAGTATTGAATTTGATACTTTCATTAATACGAATATCATATTCATCTTACCCATTAAAAATACATCATCATACTGATTTTCATGACAATCGGTTGAACGGGGCAGAAGTTGGTATTCTGCAGCGCCACCTTGTGGCGAGTGGCATCAATGAGCATATCATACAAACCTTCTCCGTGGAAAAATACATATACATACCAATTTTCATGACAATCGGTTGAACGGGGCAGAAGTTGCTACTCTGCGGCGCCACCTGGTGGTGAGTGGCATCAATGAGCATATTATACAAACCTTCTCCGTGGAAAAATACATATATCTATACCAATTTTCATAATAATCGGTCCAGTAGTTTTTGAGTTCATCCATAACATACAGATAAACATTCATTTTTATGTATTATCATAAAATTAACATGACAATTATTTTTTTATACGCTGTTGCTAGCTAATTTCTTTGATGACCTTTGACATTTTATTAGGTTTTCCATGTTCATCCTATGCGTAGAATTCTAATATTATGTTGATTATAAAATCGTCGCATGTGAATCATAATAATACACATTGTACAATATTATTTTTTGATTAAAATTCTTTTGCTATTTCGAATTGTGTATTGTCGAACAATAAATAATAACATTAATACTTCCTTATATCGTTAAAATATAGTATTACATTATAATACACGGAAGGAATAAAGTTACAAAATTAATTAAGCGATCAAAAAATAGAACCTGGATTGATTACAAAAATGACCAATACAAAAAATTAAAGTCCGAATTGAAACTGCAAGACAAGCATTTATAAAAATGAAGACAATGCTTACAAGCAAAGACCTTCGCTCTAAGATGCTACATATTTTCTATCTTACTATATGGAATGGAAGCTTGGACACTAAAGAAACAACATATAAGAAAAATAGAAGCGTTCGAAAGGTGGTGCTACAGAAGAATATTAAAAATTCAGTGGGTTCAAAAGATTTCCAATGCAGAGGTGCTACGACGATTAAATAAAGAGCTAGAAATTATGAACAGAATAAAAAGAAGAAAACTGGAATATTTGGGTCACATAACCAGAGGAAAAAAATATGAGCTGCTGAGAATTATTATGCAAGGAAGGATCCAAGAAAGAAGAAGTATAGGAAGAAGACGCATCTCCTGGATGAAGAACCTTAGAGAATGGTTTAACCGTAAGTTCAATACAACTTTTCAGAGCAGCAGCCAACAAAGTGACCATAGCCATTACGATATCCATCCTCCGATAGGAGATGGAGCTTTAAGAAGAAGATCAAAAATAGTATAGTTGATTCAAATAGAAGTGTCATCAAGTAGTCTCTGGAAAATTCAAAATTGTAGTGGCAGCACCCACGTTTAGTGAAATTTGAATCGCAATATTAGCCAGCTTGTGATCAGATAGCTACATATGCTCAATATAACTATAAACATTTTGACACATCGCGATGACATATAATTCCCTAACTAAAGTTCTGTTACTATTGAATCTAGTAATAAAGTTAAAGATGATCTCACACGTACCCAGCCCACTTGATGACACTTCTATCTGAATCGACTATATATTGTAATACAAGTGTTACAATGACAGGTTTTGTAGTACGAGTGAAGTTTGTGGAACGAACCGCGAAGCGGTGAGTTTCGCAAGGAACGAGTACTACAAACCGTGATTGTAATTCGAGTTTTACATACTATTTTTTATAATGAACTTTTAAAAGTATAAAAAAATAAATAAAGTTTTTCGAAATATTTATTTGTTGGCGATCTTGACACTTTTGACACTTGACAGTTTTAATGATATTAAATTTGAATGTTTGTCAAATTTGAATCAAATATTCTGAATTTCGCAATATCGCTGATAATGTAGTTAATACAAGATAATTCTTGATTTACTATCTGGGCCCCTATTCTGTAACTTGTGAGAGTGCTCGTGTACGACTACTCATCGGTGTGAGTACTCTCTCACTCATCGCTCACATGATCCTAAAAAGCCACATTCACGATAGATCGGCGAGTCTACTACTTTTTGCTCAACGTTGCCAAGTTTAACCATCACATTTGAACTATTTATTTGGTACTTTAGGTTTGTAAAATATAAACAGCCACCGGGATGAGAAGAATAATAATAAATTGGACAATCTCAAGAAAGGGTCCTGACGTTGAAAATACAGGCAAGGTACCTATATTATTTGCCGCTTGTTTTTTCGCATCGTCAAGATCATTTATTAGCATTTGCATCACTATAAATCATCATCATCCATTTTAAAAACAATTTATAACCCCAAAAACAACACTGGCAGAAAATTGTCACTAATAAAACAATAAAAAGACTAACAAAAACTAAATAATCAGCAATGAACCAAACATAAACTCTAGCAATAACAAATCATGAAAAATAAACTGTATTGAAAAATCCCATGTCATGTCTGTCATAAGACAACACCCATTGTGCGCAAGTCCACTCCACTCTCTCAAAATGTATCAATTCTCTTGGTTTTACCCAGTTTTACTCGCGTAGGAGCATTCTCTTAAAACGTGAATACGGATTTTTTAATTTTAGGGGAGTGACTTGCGCAGTGAAGCTAAATTGTGAGAGAGCTCTCCTACACGAGCATTCACACGGTTAGTGAATAGGGACCCTGAACTCTTTCATCTTTCGTTGATAATCAGTGCATTGCAACCAATTGTGTAAAACAAAAAGTTACCAAAAACAGTGTTACAATGAATCTATTTCGATACTGTTTTTAGTGTCGAAATAGAAACTTTGTGAACGTGAATTATAAAAAATAATAAGCCATTATACAAAATAGGTACTAAACTTATCTAAGATTTCTAGTACAGTTTTTATTCGTTGCGTACAGGAAAATTATGGTAAAAATCAGAATAATAAGAAATATAAGTCAAAGTTCGTAATTATTTGTATTATATAACCTAAAAATGTATCGACTTGGAGTTGGAACTCTGGCATTATTTAATAAATGTTTAACAATTTCAGTTACTTTCACTTTTTTATTGTAGTTCTAGCTTTACCCCTTTATTTTAAACGTCGTACTTTCATATTAATTGTGATTCTAGTTACTGCAATACATTTTTATAAATTATTACGTTTATTGTAATTATGAAAATCATTCATGGTCGGATATATGCAAGATGTGAGAATTACTTAAGCGACACACAATTTGGGTTCCGCAACGGCTTCGGTACCAGGGAAGCACTATTCGGTATTAATGTCCTTGCACAAAGAAGCCGTGATATGTCAGTCGATATGTATGCCTGCTTTATAGACTTTCAAAAAGCGTTCGACCGAGTTAAACACGATAAAATGGTGGAAACTCTCAAGCTAATTGGATTGGACGCGGATATCAGAATAATTGCAAATTTATACTGGGGCCAAACATCGACAGTCAGAGTGGAGGGAACGGATACACCAGAAGTAAACATCAAACAAGGAGTAAGACAGGGTTGCATCCTATCCCCGTTACTCTTCAACGTATATTCAGAAAGAATTTTTAAAGATGCACTCTCGGAAATAGCGACGGGCATTATCATTAATGGCGAATCGGTAAATAACTTGCGATACGCTGATGACACAGTCTTGCTGGCCTCTAACCAGGATGATCTACAATTGATTTTAAATAAAGTGGTGGAAAGATGCGATGCTGCGGGCTTAACGCTAAACATAAAAAAGACCAAAGTATTAGTGGTCAGCAAGCAACAAAATGTCAAAACCGATATCAGAGTCAAAGGCGTGTGCTTAGAACAAGTGCGCCAATTTAGATATCTAGGCAGTATACTAACAGAGAACGCAGACAGCCACACAGAAGTGAGATCAAGGATAGAACAGGCACGAGCAGCTTTCAGGAGAATGAGTAACCTTCTAAATAACAGAGATCTAAAAATATCCCTACGCATTCGACTGCTGAGGTGCTATGTATTCTCCACACTGCTATATGGAATAGAAGCTTGGACCATCACAAAAAACGAAGAGAAACGTCTAGAAGCCTTCGAGATGTGGGCCTACAGAAGATTACTAAGGGTCACATGGACTGAAAGGATCACCAACAAGACAATATTGCAGCGCTTGAATAAGACCACTGATATCCTCTCCACTATAAAAAGAGAAAATTTGAGTACTTCGGCCATGTAATGAGGGGAACAAAATACCGGCTCCTACAAAACATCATTCAGGGCAAAATAGATGGCAGCCGAGGACCAGGCCGGAGAAAAACGTCATGGCTAAAAAACTTACGTGACTGGTACAAAATCAACTCATGTACACTTTTTAGAGTTGCCGTCGATAAAATACGACTAGCCTTGTTGGTAACCAACGTCCTGAAAGGACAATGTACATAAGAAGAAGAAGAAGAAGATTGTTTTTCCGTGCAAAAACACTCGTGAGCACGCCACATAAAATTGTCCATAGGAAAACCTGTTTTTTTTTTTCAAATTTACACCTATGGCTTTCAGGGAAAGCTGCACTAAAACGGCAACTCGGTTGAAATTATCGGAATGCGCAAAATTTTGCTATTCCAGTCATGGTTATAGCTGTTATAATATTGTGTCCTTTTTTTAAGAGGGGGGAATGCTTGTTTCGCACACCCACAGGGACTCGTGCTCCTGTGGGTAGTGTTGGGCTCGACCATAATTTGCCCCTACCAACTAAACCCTACCTCCTTTCGGACCCCTCATGCCGTGGCAGCTTTCCTTTCGGAAGTTTCTTCGCCGGCATGTTTTGTCACGTACCGTTTTCACTGGTTCTTCAGTCTCTCTTTCTCTTTCTTTTTCATGATTTTTCTAATCATGTCGTGCACTGCTTCCCATTTCTTTTTGTTCCTTACCATTGTTCTTACTATGTTGCCCGTCGTAAGCCTTACCTCAATAGTTTCCTCAGCTCTTCTTACCTCATCGAAGAATTGGCATTCCAAAATTGTGTGCTCCGGCGTGTCTTATTGTGTCCTAGGTGAGTAATTTGTAGCCTTGTACCATTACATAACCTTGGAGCGTCAAGATTTCTCATTAACAGGAGTGGAACACCAACTTTTAATCTCAACTTATGGGAAGACACCTAAATTCTAAAGAGTAATTTGTTCATTTATTTGGCCAACTGTCTCATTTGTTAGCGCTAAAATTACCTTCTCACACAACCACTCACCATTGTCCATATTTATGTGTAGGTTACGATAGACATCACCGTTTAATCCATCTGTGCCATCGACTATTTGACAGAATTCATGTCTTAACCTAACCAAGCCGTTACGGTCTGTTGCCATACAATCTTCTCTCATTTTATAGAAGAGCAGCAGCATATTGCCGGCTTAAGAACCATTGTGTTTTAGTCGCATTTTCGTAGTCAGATGAAACTTTTTTAGACAGACGCACCGGCGGTGTGTCTGTTTAAAGTTACCAGCTAAAAGTACCACCATCCCTCTCATGATGGCCCGGTTACTCTTGATGTTCTTCATTGTGCGATCTAGTACTATAATTGCTTTTTTGTGGTACATCGTACATTCATCCAACGATTTACACTGCTGCAACATTTTTCCGCGCTCACTGCTTTCGCTGAAATTACAAACTGACATTTCCTCATGAGCTAAGTTCAGTGGCAGTTTAAGAACCGAGTGCGCTGTTCGTCCACCTCTAAGCAGCGTAGCTGCTATTCCTATTGTAGTAGCGAATCCTTTACCTTTCCGAAGGTTTCATGTTCGAGTCTTGTCGGATGCGTCATTTTTTAATTTCTCCTTAATGTTATTGGAACGTAGCTCGTTTTCGCAGGTTACGACTGAGGCTAGCCGGAAAAAATTCAGACCAAAAGTTGTCACGACACGACACACGCATGTTTCTCTGCCTGTCTGTCTCTCTCTCTCTCTCTGTCTACGACACACGCATGTTTCTCTGCCTGTCTGTCTCTCTCTCTCTCTCTGTCTGTTCAAAATTAATACAGAATTTAATAAAAAATTTTAAAATGCGTTCAGTTTTAAAAATTTTCTAAATTTTTAGAATTTGCAAATTTTCAGAATTTTCAAATTTTAAAATTTTTAAAAAATTCAATCATTTTGAAAATTTTGGAAAATTCTATGCGTTCAGTATAAGATATCCAAAAATTCATTACAATTCCTTCACTAATTAATCTTTTTTTTTCTTGTATAGATCCAAATATCATAAATAATATCTATTTCAAAAATTTACGTTAATCTAGTATTTTCAGATTTACGATTTTTGTATTTTTAGAAAGTTTTTATATTTTCGCCGTGTTCTTTGTCTCTGTGTCATTCCGTGGAATTTTGTAATCGAATTTAAACCTATTTCCCGACTACCTAGAGCTCTGAAATTTTCAGGATAGCTAAGAACTGGATGACAATGCATGTTTCAAGTGTGTTTAGGCATATACATAGATTTCGAAATTTATACTGGATTGTTATTAAATTAAATATGTATACATATTATCATTTTGAAAGACTTCATATAAGCTTGCGGTGGCCTATTTGGATAAGCGGTTAAAGCGGTTGATTGTAACAATTCTGTTGGGTTATCGTAATAGGATCGATCTCGCGAGAGAGAAGTTTTTTTTTTCTTTTTTTTGTTCTTACATGTGAAAACAGTAATTATTATTTTAACTGGTAATAAAATAAACTGTTTTAGAAAGTTTTTAGATACAACTACCCTTGATTTTGTTAACAAGGAAACAATATTCTCTATGATCAATCACAGCGTTGTATGACTTAATATTTTTGCAATAGCAGGGATGCTGTGCATTGTTGAGATGACACTAGTTCTTTTTATAAATTGTGCTTATTCAATATTCTTTTATTATACATTTTTTTCAATGTTCGGTGTTTTCGAAAAGTATACTTTTCTAAATCTTATTATTTACCAACGCTTGACATCTAGGTTGGGTAGACACCTGTAGGAGGCGCTGTGTTTTGATTTCTAGATTATTCAAAATAGGTTGCGGAAAGATCCTGTAGAGGTTTTTTTATGACGCCACCGTAAGGTGGCGCAGATGATATCTAATATATATATATTGAGATGATATTAGTTACTATGTTATATTAAATAAGAATGTAGAAGGAAAATCTAATGGAAAGTAGAGAAAGGAGATTTTCTTATTTCGAGTCAGAGCGCAAATTTAGTAACATTGGGATTGATTATCATCATCTTCTTCATAATTCCTAAAAAAGGAAAAAGAAAATAGAATAATAAGAAAAAAAAATACAAATACATTTCAAAGATTTTTATTTAAAGATAAAAAAATGATTAATCTACATTATATAAAGTTTTGATAATTATGAAATTGATAAATGGGAAAAGTAGATAATTAAAAGTTTATAAAATTGCCAATACGTTAGTAATCAAACATTAATTTTAAATGAATTAGGGGTGTAAGTAAATGAGAAAATTAAATTATAAAAAAAAGACATCACAAATAGTTAAAATACATGTTAAAACTTCTACTTACTTTTAAATTATACGTATTTACCAACCATATTCTAATTTATAAATAGTTCAAATGCCAAATGAAATATTCTGAAAAAGAGAAAATTATTAGTTTGTAGTGCTAGTAAATTTCATAAGAATATAAAAAAAGAATGATCATTGTTTTAAATTGTAATATTGAATCAAGAATTAGATTTTGTTAAAAATTTTATTTGAATAAGAAATTAGTAGGCGATTAGATGGAAAAGATGTATAGATTTAAGTTTGTTGAATTTGTCATTTGTTTTTTTGTTGATTCTGATAGAATCTGACTTGTTTTCTGGTTGTTGAAAGAGAAGTTGTATTAAAAATTTGCTCCGTAGAAATTTTGAGTTTTTTTTGAAAGTATTGATAATAGAAAGTATTAAAACAGTTTAAAGTATAAAGAATATCCCAAGGTAACCAGAGAGAGCAATTGGTAAGAGAAATTTATATGATTTTATGAAGAAATAGATATTTCAATTTATGGGACTGAGCACTTTATGGTATAACTGTATTTTAATTGAGTTAAAGAAGATTAAATTAATATTTAACAAGAAAGAAAATCATAATTACACTTACCAGAGAAGATAGTAGTCATCCATCGCTTGGTTTTGAAGAGGAAGTGATTATTTGATCTTCATAAAGTTTCCTGAAATCTTTGCTGTATTGGAGGAAGAAAGTAGATTGTCCTAAGAACTGAATCCTGATTCCAGAAGAGGAGTGAAGCTTCACACAAATGGTAACAACTTTGCACTCGTTATAATAAAGAGTTTTAATATGTGTTTGATTTTTGAAATTTTGATGAACATTTTTATTTCACTGTTTTATGTATTTAACTAAATTATTTTTATTCACTTTTTGTTAAGTTTAATCTAAATTGCTCAGTAACTCAAGTCAGAATACTTCATTTTATATATTTGATGCATGTTTTGGTTTATCAACGGTATCTTTGAAGTTTGACACATTTTGAATTAGAAAGGTTAGAAATTTATATGCAGTTCATGCCTGGAAAGTATTGATGGTCTAGGATAGTGCGGTTATACAGTCATTTTATTGCAAATTTGTGTATTAATTGATTTTGAATCTAGTTTGGTTGAATATTTGAACTCTGACCTTGACATAAGGGAATAGCCGGTAGCATATTTAATTAATCATATTGGAAAATAATTACACTGAGTTAATTCTTACCTATTCACTATTTATATTTAAAATTTAAAATTAATTAAAGGTAAGGAATATTTTATAACATAGTGATTGATATTATCAAAACTTATTATTATTATTCATACACTATTCATACATGTTATAATATATATATATATATATATATATATATATATATATATATATATATATATATATATATATATATATATAAACAAAGTGCCGAGAAAACGCGTATTAATATAAACAAAAGGGGAAAATTATTGGGCATGTACGCAAAAAGGATCAATAAGGCCACGAGTAGGAATGGTAACCGCAGACATGCATGTTTCTGGCTCATTAGCCGTCATCAGTTTCTTTACACATGTTTCCCCAACATCCTTTGCTCCCAAGTACCCAACACTTTTGCTAGCCAAGTGCAATACCCTACTTGGTTATGCCGCACTGATGACGGCTAATGAGCCAGAAACATGCATGTCTGCGGTTACCATTCCTACTCGTGGCCTTATTGATCCTTTTTGCGTACATGCCCAATAATTTTCCCCTTTTGTTTATACATATATATATATATATTGAAATGGATCCTCCTTCCGGAACACCCTTTTTCAATAAAATTCTCGGTCGTGGATTCAAGATTTCCAAATTGATTGTCCTAAAATAAATTACAAAAAAAAATATAAATATAAAAATTTATTGTCTTCCTCTTCTTTCTACTCCACTTCCTTTTTCTGTTCTTCAGCCCTTTCTCTATACCTTCAAATTTCTGATTTCTTCCTATTCGTTGCTTCTTTCTTCTTCCAATATTCAAATCTTACTCCATATCTTCCTCTTCTTACTATTTTCCAACTCCTTCTTGCTGCTGCCTTTCTATCTATCTAATACCTTTCTGCTGCTCAGCTCTTTCTCTATACCTTCCACTTCCTACAATTTTCCAACTCTGCCCTCTTTGTATCCTCTCATCCAATTCCAATTACTTTTTGTTCATTTATTTATAAATTCTTCTTGTTATATTTTTCTTCTAGTCTTTTTATTTTAATGTAAATATTGATATTTATTCTATTTTCAATCAAATTCTATAAACTTTTTAACTTTATTTACTTTTACTGACTTTTCAAAATTACAATCTTTGACAATTCAATCAACAATAATCATCCTAACAACATAACATCCTATAATCTCAACAAAAACAATCCAAACACAAAAATACTTAATCAAGACAACCAATTTACAAATAATGGATCACGTTCCAACATTTCATTGAAAGAACGTGCACCCATGAAGAAAAATCCATATTATATATATATATATATAAGAGATAAATTACAAAATACAACGAAAATATTAGTAAAAACCGGGAAACTAATGAGAAAGAAACGAGATAAAATCGTAAAAAATTTTAATTTCACATTTTTTACTTCTAATGTACGTATTTGGTATTTTCGTATTTTTGTTTTTACATTTTTTATTTTTATAGTTTTCAAAATATTTCGAATGTGTACTCTTCTAATGTATTTTCATTTTTTAAAGAATTTTTATTTTGTCGTTAACTTCATCCAATTAAATTTCGCTTCTTCAAAAATTTTTAGGTTTTTCTTAATTCATGGACTTTATTTTTTGATAAATTCATAAAATTGCTAAATTGGTTTATTTTTGTGAACTATATTAATTGATTGAATTTGTGCCATCCATTTTTCTAAACAAAATTTGAATTATTATTTTTTTATTTAGATTTTTTAATTTTAGTTTTTTAAGAAAAATAGTTTACGAATTTTACAGAAATTTTAATAATATGTAAGCTTAAAAATGTTTTTAATTATCTAAATGACGCATATAAGTTCAAAATTTATCTACTGTATAATGAAATAGATATTATTTTATTATAGTTATTGTGACTCAGAGACTCAGCTACCCCACCCCTGTTATTCTTACATAAAAAGCTGTTGTTAAATTACTTGTTACCCTTAATTTATGACCTCGTGATTCATCCAGTAATCCAAGTTGTGTTGTTGTGGTCCCACATTCTTATTTAGAGTTTGGTATAGAAATTGTGAAATAAAAGAGTTAAATTCGACCAATTATTTATTCATTACCTATATTTATAATTCTACCTTTATATATTTTTATTATGAAATTTGAAAATTATTTATTCATTACCTATATTTATAATTCTACCTCTATATATTTTTATTATGAAAGTGAAACCTATACAGGAGGAAGCTTATTTTGATATCACTTCCTTCCTCAAAACCATACAATAGAAATCGTTTCTGACTAAACTCATTTTGAGTTATACCTAATTTATCTTTGATTACTTTTTGTCGGGAATATCTTTAGATACACTTCGTTTCACCTTTTTATTAAATGACTTATGTATTTTCTCATTACCTTTTTGTTATTTATATAGTTAAGTAGATACCTGAATATTTTTGTTATATTATTCAACTTAATACCTTTATAATAGCGAAAATGGGCTAAATCAAGTGGCCTATTCCGGTCAGAGGACGCGAGAATGCATGGGATCCTTTAGCGGATTCTTACATGCACTTTCAAGGTTCTCCATATTGTTACCTCGTTGGGTTAACTGGAGTATAGGTGTAAGACTCTGTCGAACACATTCCACAGATTCTCCCACAACACCATTATCACGGTAGTGTGTATGTGTGTATTCTGAGAGTGGAATTGCATGCAAAGTACCAATTTAAATAATATAACTTTTGTTTTTAATTACTGCTTAGGTAAAGTGTGTGTACCTCATACTCGCGGTCTAAAAAGTATTATTGTATTTCATTTATGACTGTCGGTCAACTCTTAACAAATGAAAGCGTCCCTCCACTTAACATCTGTTGAACCTTCGGACAGTGCAGCAAATAGCATTGAATAGAAGTGAATAGAAACGGTCATTATCACAATAATTTATAGGAAGCAAGTGGTTTCTTTGTAAAACACCCTGTTAACAATACCTAACTGAATAATAAAGAAATAAAATTGAAAGCAAAATTACTGAAATAAAGAATAAAATAAAATGAATGTTATTTATATTCATTTCATCCCTGGCTTTTGGAACGATATTTTACCAAGTGTCTCCAGGTCCATAGTCACCTGTGCGGCGGGTTGGTTAACCTTACCACCGGTGGTCCTAGTCAGGGCTCCGGCGGCGTCTTGGGGGATGGTCACCTTCCGGGCGTCCAGGTAGTGGTTCCGGGTCATCGGGTGGTCGGCGTCGGCGACGTCTACTCTCGTCTGGGATGGTCCGTAGTCCAACAGGTGTTGAGCGTCGTGGTCGGTGGGGGGTCTCGTAGGGATTGTCGCCCGTGGTACGTGGCAGGTGTTGATCGTCGTGGCTCTCATCAGGTGTCATCCGTGGTCCTTGGTCCGCGTCAGGTGTGGGTCGTCGTGGTTCGTGGAGGTCCTCGTCAGGGGTCGTAGGTCGTGGTCCGTGGGGGTCCTCGTCAGGGGTCGCAAGCCGTGGTCCTGGTTCCGCGTCAGGTGTAGGGCGTCGTGGTTGGCAGGGGTCCTCGTCAGGTGCAGGGCATCGTGGTTGGCGGGGGTCCTCGTCAGGTGCAGGGCATCGTGGTTGGCGGGGGTCCTCGTCTCGTGTCGGCCGTCGTGGTCGGTGGGGCTCCTCGTCGGGGGTCGTGTTCTGTGGTCCATGGTCCTCGTCAGGTGTAGTGGGTCGTATCTCGTAGTTGGCAGCGGCTCGGTCCTTAATATAGCAGGCAAGGGTTGAATCACCTGGTCAACGGGGTCGTCGTGTCGCTGTTCTTGCTACGGCGGATTATTGCGTGATAAATTCGCTATCTCGCAGTATTATGCAGTGGATGTAGACGAAACCAATTTCGTTATAATCGGTCAACTCTAACGAAATCAATTTCTTAATAATAATCTTGGCTCTACGAAGTAAACTTTTCGAAAACCAAAATCTTAATGCCCTTCTGTGTTAGAAGCTCGGTTATTTATATTGCTTCAAGTGGCGTGTTCTCCCCCTTGAAATTGTCTTAATTTCTTCTAAAATTTTGTTCCCATAACGTCTGGTTGTCAGTGATTTGTGTAAAAGCCATCATTTTTGTGACATCTGGTATTTGTATCGCTTTGTTTCTTGCCTTTTAGATTGCCATCTATTAACTTAAAATCCATTATGGTTGACACTTTTAAAAACGTAGTTTCCGGATACATTGTATTTGAAAGCTCGCACTATTGTATAGAATTTTTGGCTCAGCAGGTAGCGGCACATGTGCGTCGTCTTTATTGTAATATTTAAAAGTTTTTGCACTGGTTTGTGTTTATGATATGATAATGATATTAATTATAAGTTTTTAAATAATTTTATATGCAGACTGGGGTCGGATAGCTTCATTATAAAATGTGATAGTTTGAAATTTTAGAGTATGATATTTAATGTTTTGTTTATAAAACAAGATTAGGCTATCAATAAAACCCTCTTGTAGAATAAGTGTCTAAGTGCGAAAAACTGTTTGTTTGTATTAAAAAGAATTAGTCCTAAATAATAGATAAGCTTGGGAGAGATGATAAAGACAAGAGTAGATATATAAATATGTCTTAAAAATTAGTTTGTAAGTAAATCGAGACAGAGAATTTTGTAAATAAAGATATTCTTTTTTCTTGCGGGTTAAATAAGTGAATAATAAAGTGAAATTAAATGACTGATATTAATTCGTTTTAATATACAAGTTCTTAATAGCTTTATAAATTTCGTTACTTTCATTCTCTTTTTTGTATTGTAGCTTAATATTTTATTTTAACCGTGAGAATATTTATTATTCGACAATATACAATTCGAAATAGCAGAGGAATTTTGATAAAAAATTCAAAAATTAATATTATGCAATGTGTATTATCATGACTCATTTGCGACGATTTAATATTCAACATAATATTGGAATTCTACGGTGCGTAGGATGTACGTGAAAAACCTAATAAAGGTCATCAGGGAAATTAACCAGCAGTAGCTTATAAAAAAGTAATTGTCACGTTAATTTATTTGCAGTTAAATTATGACGTGTTGTAACTTTATTTGTTCTTAACACATTCAAATAATTATTAAATTTTTAATAAAAATACCAAATTTAAACTTCTAACCACAATATAGCCCACTCTAGCTCAGTACGGTTGTGATTTCGTAATCGAAGGTTACCATTCATTTCTGAATAAAAGGAATAAAGGCGCCAAATACAAATTACACAAATAAAACTCAAACTGCAGTTTGCGGTCTTTATTTAAAGATAATTCGAAAATGTCAGTAAAACCATTTTCTTTAAAACAATAAATCCCTTAACTTTGATAATAACAGATGATAGTATTCGGAAATCTTCCTTGCTACGTTTTTTACTCCCGTGTGTGGTTCAAGACCTTGTCAGGGTCGGTGCTCTTGGCAGCATGTAAAAGTGTTGCTTTGAACAGGGGACCTGGGCTAAGAAGCACATACATAAACACCGCTTTTACTGCACCACCACAAATTGGCCGGGAGGAGAGTGATTAAGACTGTGGACGTCAGATAGAATGCACAACAAAAAGATCAGTTATAAAAGAAAAAACTACTTGAACGGCAAGTTCTCGACGCCACAAAATCAGGACCATCTAACTAAGGTCCTAACACTGACAGAAAATCCCGAAATCTAATGTGTTATGCAATCCGTGCCAAGGGATGAATGGTCATGCGTTCTCGAACGAAGCCTCAGGGGCAATAGGCGAACTCCCTGTGTAAGAAGCCTTAGTGTGGTAAAAGAGTTCTGCCTCGCCGGACTTTATTTCCGCCCAACTCGTGGTAATTCTTATGAAAAATCTGACCCAAACTTAAACTTAAACCTAGCTGGAAATAGTAAAGAAGATGATACCGAGATAAAATTGGGATACTTAAGAAGAGCACTAAAACTAGACATTCTCCGCGAAGCAGCCATAAGACAATGGAATATGTATACGGAACTCCCAAGAGTACACTCAGCCTGAGCAGGAAAAGTAGCCGAACCATCCAAGTAGACGACCCAAATTCTCAAGAGAGACTAGCAGACAAATTAAACGGGAGCGAAAAGATAGTAAAGGATATTCTAGAATCCGAAATGATAGACGGACAGAAAGTAGAAACTTCCACCCCAAAGTAAGATGCTGGGGTAATTGACCTCTCTAATGAACCGAGAAAAAGGGGATTCAAACCATTTTCAGACCAGCGGGCGACCCTGGTTGATTCTAACTGTTCAAATTAGGATTCGGTGAGCCTTGCTTCGTTGAATCTGGACATTCGTTGAATTTAATATTCTTTCAAGAAATTTCTTATCCGACAGATGGAGGAACTAGTATAAATATAAAATAAATAAAAATTGTAACTGTATTAGTTATTTTTATAAGTTTGAGGTCAATTGTGAACTGATTTTACGAAATTTCAGCCTCAGGGGGGTTGCGGGGCGTGAAAAATAAAACTTAAAATTTAAAATCTATAAGTCCTACAGGTTTGAAACTTTGCACAATAGTTAAATTTATAATTTTGAGGTCAATTGTGAAGGGATTTTAAAAAATTCCACCCACAAGGAGGCATGCGGAGGCGTAAAAAATAATCTTTACATATAATAAATCTGTAGAAATGAAAATTCTGTACATTAAAGATATTTAAAAAATCATTAGCGGGGGGGTGGTGACTACATCGATATAGAACCCACAAATGTGGTTAGATTTTTTTTGTCTGTAATAGGTCTGAAAAAGTTAGCAAATAGATACTTACTTTATTATTGATTTTTTAAATAAAAGTTATTCTTCATAAAAAGTTCTGCATCACATTGTGATCAATAATCAGAAATAAAAAAATGATTTATTGGTATACAGAGAAAATCAAAATTTTCTTCTTAAGCTAATCTAAAGAGTCAAGTGCTTTTAAATGTAATTTCAAGATGTTGATTGTAATTAAAGATTAGTTCCGTGTGCACTTACTGATTACATCACCCATTTTCTCATTACAAATTTAATAAACTTTGACTTTGTTTTGCTAGAATTATCAGCAGTTCAATGTAGACAAATACAATCATTTTAGAATCATTTATTTTCAAAATACAATATCAGACATAAACAAGAAAAATCCGGCTTAACTTTTTCCTCACTTAATACGCCTCAATATATCCACCGTTCCTTTCTAAGTAAGTAATTGTGTTGTGAGAAAATTATTTTAATACATTTTTAATAAAAGTGGGATTAATAGCTTCACATGCTTCCCGAATTGTTTGTTTCAAATAATTAATTTTTTCGAATGGTCTTTTATGGTACACTTTACTTTAAGTATCCCCATAAGAAGAATTCTAGGGGGTTCAGGTCTGGAGATCTTGCAGGCCAAGCAACGTCTAAAAATCTTACAATTACTTTTCCGTTAAAAAAGTTATAGAAGAAATTCTCGAATATTTCTATTACTGTGACATGATGCTCCATCATATTGATATCATATACGTTGCCTTTTCTTTATTGGTAGTTTATCAAGGAATTCAGGAATCACCTTTCTTAAAAATTCTAGGGAACGTTCAGCATTTGTAGTAGTTCGAAAAAATAATTATCCAATTTATTTATTTTTATAAATTCCACGCTATACATTAGTTTTAAAACTATATTGATCACGAAATTGGAAAGAAAAATTAGGATTGTCTTTTCACCAACGACATTCGACATAAACGTTGCCTCGTCCGAAAAAAAAAGTATAGATCGTGTCATAAAATTATCTAACTCCCTTTGAAACCAAAACCAAAATTTAAACCTTCTATCAGAATCTCCCGCTTTTAGGGTATGAGTGAACTGGGGTTTGTAAGGTTTAAATTTGTTTGTTTTTAATATCGTTGAAACTACTTCCTTACTTACACCAAATAAAAATGACTTTTCGTAGCGAATCTGTACGATTTTCTACTGCTGAGAGCATTACAAGATTTGGAATTTCTTCAGTACCAACCCATTCCTAATGCTTATTTTTGAATTTACAAAGCCCAAATACGGCCTAATCTTGAATACTGCTCGCATGTATGAGGTTCGGCGGCTCGGAGTTCTTGATACAATGCAGAGAAGAGCAGTCCGACTAATAAACGACACCAGTATCACCAAAAACCTAGCCTCATTATCCCACCGAAGAGCAGTGGCTGATCTTTCCTTGTTTTACCGATACATAAACGGATTTTGCTCAGAAGAACTCCGCTCTATAATGCCTCCACTTTCCAGAGCAACGCGACGTGCCAACTCCATGCACCCTTATACTGTTAAATGCCCGACATCGAGAACGGATCGATTCGATCGTTCCTTCATCCCCAGGGTCTCCAGATTGTGGAACTCCTTACCTTCCCACGTCTTCCCCACTCGTCCTAACTTGCAGGCCTTTAAATCCTAAATTAATAAATTGTCTCTTCTGCCCCAATAGATGTTCTCGGTACATTTGTATTTAGGTCTATACCTACTAGGACAAAAAAAATTATTATCAACATTTCCACAACTTTTAAACTTTTTCATTAATTTACGTACTTTTGCAAAATTGACTTAAGGATGTCTCTTACTACAGATTATGGAATCTTCCGTATTAGTTTTGTAGTTATCTTCAACAATGAAAACAATTTTATCTACAATCCGTTTTTAAAATTTAAATGCGTACGACTATTACAAACTGGCGTTTTGAAGCTTACTGACTTTACTTAAATTATTCACAAACAGTTTTTTCAATGAATTAACAAATAATTGTCAATTACGGTGGTTTATAAAAAAATGTTGAAAATCGGTATAGTGACGCAAAATGTCATTGGAAAAAAGTTTTTGCAATAACATTTTCTCATACGTCCAAAAATAAAGGTACTTTACTCTTGAACATAATTCAAATTCTTGGACAAATCTCCTATACGACTGGAAAGAATTGATATGTAATAGTTGCTAATTCGGTTTTCTGGCATGCAGAACTTTTTATGAGGCATAACTTTTTTTCGAAAAAACAATAATTAAGTTTTCATTTGTTGCCATATTTTTAAATCGTTACGACTTATGCATTTATTTTTTAGTGGTTCCGGAAGCAACATCCGGATTCCAAATGTGGCTAGATCTGTGGAAATGGTAGATCCTGGACAATCTCAAGTAACCCGGCACAACATTTCACCAACTTCCAGATTAAAATGCGGTGTTTGGATATTTTTTGCATTAGTTACCTTTTTTTTAGCAGGGGCCAAATATTATTTTCATGGGGTAAGTTGTTTTTTTTTGGTACAACCTTTGTTAGTGTGAACAAGTCAGTGTTTTGCGTTCTCGATACATTAAACAGAAGTTTTTTCAACTATTTCCTGTTATTCTATTTTACTCTTTTATGTAGTAGTTTTCGTGTGTCATTTAAAATAGAGACATACAATTTTCATTTCTATTCTACATCATTTAAATATAATTTTTTTTTATTATAAGATCTTTGTCACTATATATGTAAAATGTGGCTATTTTTTCACCTTACCTTATTTGTTTACGACATTCTACAGTTTATCTTTTATCTGTATTCTGATGGATTTTCTCACTACTTCTTCCTTATCCATAGATAATTTGAACTACTTAATGAAGTTGTCTTGTAGATTTAATGTCGGAGTTAAAAAATGAATATGTTTCCTTTTGGTAGCCGTCTGCCATAGAGACTGATCGTGCTGTAACCTAATTAATTAGAATTATTGTACTTCTTCTATTGGTTGGTTCATGGGTGTCATATGTTTGCGGAGTCATTCTGAAGTCTTCAAAAATTACTGTTTCCTACTATCCAGTGGCATGTGTGTATTTGGCTGTTTCAGGTTCTCTGTCGCATAATCTGTAGCTAGTGTCTCTTAAACTACCATGTAGTATACAGGCGTCACGTTAAGGGTGTATTGTCCTTAAAGAATCCTTTATAACATTTACTTGATTCCTGTAGGTCAGCTCTTCTAGCACAAGTCTGGTCAATATACATCTCGCGATGTGCTTGACCAGACATATGTTTCCAGTGATCATTGTATTGTCTACGGATCCAGGCCACACGAGGTTCACATTGTTATGTTCCGCCAGAACATCAAGTTCTTCTCGGCACTAGACTAAAGACCATAGTAAAATTGTTTAAGATCCCAATAACCGCCTGATCATTTCTGCATATATTGACATGCTTAGGGTTATCAGCACTTAAAATGTCTGAAACAAAGAGAGTGCTGGCAGTTGGTCAGAAAATGTTCACATTTGTGTAACACTGAAAATTGGGGTTAGTGCTCGCATTATACCATTCCTAACTATTTGGAATGTTATTTTAGACAAAAATTTGGAAACCATGTGGATTGATTTCATCTTTCAAGATATCTTCTCAGAGTTTTTTCGCTATTTTGTTCTTTCTTAATCTAACATAAATGTTGTACGTACGGATTTTCTTGTACCTGTAAACGCCGCCGATCCTTAACTTCTCTCCCCACAATAATGTAAATACGAGAAAAGTCTAGCAGAACTTTCATTGCTGCTGTTGGATACACTTTATTAACAATTTTATTATGTGGTCGAGAACTGGTACATCCATCTTCTATTTAATTTAATAATTCCCTCACATCATTTGTAGATTTGGGTAGACTAATAGTTTCTAATGCAAATCAAATTCTTCTCGACTAAGTGTTTAGTGTTTTGAATTAATTTAGAAGATCTTTCTGTAAAGGCAACAACTACTTTTCTGTTGGCACTTATTTTTTAATAGTTCAAATCATTTTCTTCTAATACGTCATTATGCTGCCCATAATTTTGGAAACAGAATGAATTACATAAAACTTGACAAAAATGTTTGTTTGTATAGTACCAAACTTCTTTTACAGTTTTTTTTACATCTCTATGGCTTTAGAAACGAGCTAATATTTACACAAACATTTGACGTTATGGCCCAATTTTTAGTGTGCAAATACCTTTGCGGGTCGGGTTTAAAATTAGTAAATTTTAAAGTAGTGTTCATAATTTTTTGCGATAGATGTCAGACATGAAATAATAGGCTATTGTCCAAAATAAGAGGGTTAAAAGAAACTAAAACGTTAAAGGGGTTTTATTTATTTATTTATTTTATTTCAAAATAAGCTACTTTTTACGGTGGCGTGGGTTTTGCGAACAACTACCTGACCTACAGCGGTCGCTTTATGTTATGGCTACCGTGGGATTTGCGAACAACCCTTTGCAGGTGTGTTTGGGATTTAGTAACGTCCGTATTCGAAAGTAATCAACTGGGCAAAATGGTCAGTCTTCCGTTAATTCTTACTAGTAAACTGGGCAAATGGCAAAACGGTTGCTTAAAAATAATGTTTTAACTGGGCAAATTATATTCCTAGAAATTAAAATAATATATCTAATGCAATATAAAATATTTATTAATTATACACAAATGCACACAAAAACAATTTAATATTTTTTATAAAAGTGGTGTACGCGCTTAACAAAATCATAGCGCGAAATTAAATTATTTTTATAGTTTTTTATAAGAGACTTAAGAATTTTATCATTTTGAAGTGTTCTACAGTTATTTTTATTTTTACGAATACTGTTTAATTTAGCGTAAGTATCTGATAGAAATATTTTATTAGATCCATAAACAAATATATATTTGGATGAGCATTGTAAAGTTTGAATTAAATTTAGCATGAAAACTTTCGCATGCATTCGTTGTCCTATATTCATTTGAGCTCGAAGCCCAAATTTTCGGAGGAAACGTACCCTCTTCGGAAATGTATGTTTTAACGAGGTACTCACAAAATTTTGAAACTTTTTCGCATTGTGGTTGTATGGACATGAAATCTTCTATAAAACACTCTACAGATTCTTTAGGTGGTAATAGTGACACACTAAACAGATGTTGTAACCATTTTCCACTTTCGGAATTTGATTTATATTCGGTATTTAGTCCTAGTTTCTGTATGTGTCTGTACCGCGCTTGGCCCCAATGAAACCGACAACTTTGAATTCGAATAGTAGGCCAAACTTATTTTGCGGCATTGTGGATAGCTATTTCAAACTCAAAGTCACGTATGATAGTTTTTGGCGCAAAATTTAAATTACGTTCACCACACTTTTGCTTCACTAAACTTAATGCCTTTGAATATGATTCTTTCGTCTTATTTGGTAAAAGACAGGAAACAACTGAAAGAAAATTTTTATACAAAATGACATCGGGTGCCATTTGCCCAGTTGTCATGTATAGGATTATCAGGTAAAATTGTAATCAAAAAAATTTTAACAACCGTTTGCCCAGTTGCCCTACGTCCACTTTATTTATTTTGGTTGTTATTATTTAATTATTTTTTTATATTAAATATTTTATTCCTTATTGTAACAATAATAGTATATTACGTATCAAGAGTGGTAAGTAGGACATTACGTACGAGTGGAAAAGTTACGCACGAAGCCGCGTAGCGGCGAGTGCGTAATTACACGAGTACGTAATACCTCTTACCACTCGAGTTACGTACTATGATTTTTCTACGACTCAATATTTTAATTTTAATTCTAAATATTTGACATCTCTTAAAAAATATATGACGAAATTTGGCGTTTAAAATAACATTTATCAAAGTAGTGACATTAAGTAACATCCTAGATTAAATAATAATTTAAAATGTAATATATGTTGCCTAAATCTGTTTTATTTTTATTTTATTTTTTAATAAAAACTATTATTATTTATGTTTTAAAATTGACAAAAAGTATGTAAATAGACCAAATAAAATAGTACGTACATAAAATTTTTTATTGCAATTTAATTAAACAAAAAATTTAAGTTTTCTTATCTAAACGCACATGTATGTTATGTGATCTCATTACGTGCATGTTATTGTTAAATGTCACTTACAAGGAATGTCTACAGTACGATTTTTGACGTTTACAGTCATGGGCGTAGAAAAAATCTTTTAATGCCAATAATCTGGAAAGGTCAGTCTGATTATTTGTAAATTTTTAAAATACCGAAAATAAAATAAACGTCGTGAGAGATAACATGTAATTAATGATTTAAATAGAAAAAACAAAACAAAAAAATACTTGAATTTTTGACCGTAACTTAAGAATCAAAGACAATTCAAAATATTTCCATGTTGTTCTAGATTATTTAGAGCTAAATTAATTTTCTCGTCCAAGTTTTTCTAATTTTTTTTCCTCTTGTTTTGAGGAACTCCACATTTAATTTGTTTAAGAATAAACGATGAATCGATTGCCTTTTCCCTCAAATGCCCTATCAAAAAATAAATATTTGGAGTGATACAAACGCCGATGCCAGTCTTCAACAACATAATTTGTTCTGTGACGTTGTTTTGATACGTTCCAAACATCGATGTTCATTTTCTCGTTGTCTGTATATTGCGTACTATTCGGTATTAATGACCACCAAATATAATCGATGGTTTATCCTTTGTCGTGGTGATAAATTCAATTTTTGCCATATTATTTTGATAACTCAATATTCAAAATCATCGTTACATTTTTGGTTTTCTTATATTTATGTTATTATTAATAGTCTATTTTCAAAACAGCTACTGGATAAAATGATTTAAATAACATGGTTAATTTAGTTACTTATGGGAAATCCCTCGTTAAATCCTAATAAAACCTTTTGTTTAAGTGTCCAGGGTGTCCTATTAGAGATTTATTTTTAAATGTCTTAGGTTGCCACGTATTTTAATGCAAGTAAAAACAAAATCAAATTTTGAAAAATAAATAAATAAATTAATTGAAATTCAACTTCAGCTGAGTTCGGTAGTGGTTTCTCTACTGGCAAATTATGCCCAGCTCAGCCGTAGAGGGTAAGTGCCAAAATAAAGTGAGTGCGCCACCGATTTGTACGGTTAAAATCGGAAACCCCTGATGTTCCAGGCACCACTTCACCCACCGGAGATAATTAAATAAATTCAAAATATTAAACAGTTCTATTTGAATTGCACAATAAAAAAAAAACGATAAAGTGAGCTAAATAAAACAAAATATCAACTAGACCCTTCTTTAATAAAATTTAAGAATTTACACAACTGTCAAGCCTCGTGCTTGACAACGCTATTGATATTTATATAAAATAAGAATATGTGAATTATATTAAAAGTTAAATTTATCAATATATGTGTGATCACACTCAATACAAAAAAAAAACAAGAAAAATAAATCTTAACTAACTATAGTTACGACTTAATCTAATTAGGCTTATCTGTTAGTCCTGGGCGTTTCTAATACTTAGGTCGGTTCCAAAACCCAAGCCTGTTCCAAAACCAATAGGCTTGCACCAACCACAATAACTTAAGCTCGAACTAAGTATCAGGTCTAGGATTTCAGCCTATAACTAGAATTTATGCTTGTATCTAGGACTTATGCCCGTATCTAGGACCCTAAAATCGTAATTTAGTATTAACATTAGCTTAAACAGATTTTAATGACTTCTTGAATTAATTTGATTTACTAACTTTAATACAATTTAACACATTAACTTAAATTTGTACTACAATGAAAGAATAAAAATGAATTTAAATGAAATACAACATTTAGAAGCGGACTTCTCTGAATTTACAATTAATGATCAGAACTAATGATTTAAATGTACTCAACAAACTTAAATTTGACTTGCTAGTCACGACAAAATTATAACAATAAATTAAATCAAAATTTAACATAAAATTAATTTATAATAGTAAAAGAATAAGCAAAAAGGAGTCTAGTTTCACATTAATAACCTACATACAAGACACAAAGAAATACATATGCAAACTAAAGATATTACAACCAAAATTGCGTCCATATGGCGTTATTAATCTTATAAAAATAAAATTTCGTAACTCACCTATTAAGATAGGGTTTCTTTCATTAAGCTAGTGACACCCTAGCTGATAGACGGGTAAATCAATCTCCTCGTTGCTAATTGCGGGAATTCTACCACAGTTCACCGTCTGAACGGTTTTAAATCTCCAAATCTACCTACTGTCTGTTTCTTGATCTATCTACGTTTCGTCCGAAATAAAATAAGAAAAGAGAAAACCATAAGGATTGAACAAACCACATGAATAAAAGGCGTTTTACTTACCACAGAAGATTACACAAAATATCCCTCCACGAGGATTTTTTCCAACGAATCTACCAAAATAACAGGAAAACTAACTCCAACAATATTCGATAGGAAAAACTGAGGTTTAGTTTCAAAAATCCAAAATTAATTGTTACGGATTCACCGCGATTTAAAACTTAAACCAAAAATCTTCTGGATGCCACGTTCTTACAACAAAAGCTGGTAAACGAAAAAAACCTGGTTCTCTCGTATCACATGCACCAGAGTTTGACACACGTCGAAATAAGAGATGGCCTCTACTACTATAGGGACAATAAACGTAGGATCAACAGCTACCAACTTACGAGCAAACAGTAATCGTTTAATAACAACAGATCTTATGACTTAACAAGATAACACCAAAAATCCCAGCATTACTCAATTTCTCGTTCATATACAATCCTTAAATGTCGGATGCTAAAATAACGAACTGCAGACGACAGCATTCTAAGTTTTACGACGAAAAAAAAAAAGAAAAGAAGAATTCGCCTCGTTGTATGACAGTAGTTCAAATCAATCACCTTAACCCCACAATATTGTTCTAAATATCTGAATTTAATAAATAGACTTCCAAAACAATATTAGTAATAATTTGTGGCCAGAATATATTTATAAGTTGATGACTAACTATAACCGAACTAAAATCAACCTGAACCTGTCACGATTTAATCCTTAATAACGGAGAATTCATAAGGTAAGTAATTTAGTTATACCTAGAGCGAATTTGACCCGTGACAAGGTTGTTCAAAAGAAACAAAAAGTAACTATTTTTTTAATAAAATTATTAATCCTAATAATATAAATAAGGCCACTTGGAATGTAATATCAGATTTAACAGGAAGAACAAAAAACATAAAAAAATTATCGCTTCTACAAGGTGAAATTATTGAGGAAGACCCTCAAACGGTAGCCAATATTTTCAATGATTTTTTTATAGAAGCACCATGTGATAAATAAAATTGATATAAAGTTTCACAATCTGAATTATCTGTCAAGAACAGTATATTTTTACCACACATAACAGAAGAAGAAATCCTAAACATTATTAAACACAAGTTAAGAAACAAACATTGTTTTAGTCCTGATGGAATCTCTAATAGTGTAATTAAAAAAATAGCTATGGGAATAACAGAACCCCTTCGTGACATAATAAATGCCAGTTTTGAAAAGGAAAGATTCCCAAATCAGTAGTTTCTCCTATATTGAAATCAGGTGATAATCAAAAAGTTGAAAACTATCGACCTATTTCGGTAGCATCTGCACTTTCAAAAGTTTTCGAGTACGCTATGCTAGGTATTTTAATGAAATTTTTAAATTTAAATAATATAATCCATCCAAGTCAACACGGTTTTCGTAAAGGTTTCTCTACAACTACTGCAATTCAAATCTTGCTATGAAACACTATTAAATGCTCTGGACAAAGGCCTATACGCGACTGGAATCTTTTGTGATCTTAGTCTTCGACTGTGTGCAACACGATCTGTTACTGCAAATACTCTACAATCTGGGGGTCAGAGGAGTTGCAAATGACTAGTTTCACTCTTACCTCAAAGGTAGGACTCAGAACGTAAAAATTAATTACTGTTTCAATGGCTATCAATCTATCCACTTATCGTCAGGTCAACAAACTAATATGGGTGTGCCTCAGGGCTCCGTACTAGGACCGATTCTTTTTATTCTTTATATAAATCAGCTGCCGGAAATCCTCTCAACTGCAGAAGCTTCTATATATGCAGATGATGCAACTGGGGTTTTTGTAAATAAAAACAAAGAAATTCTCCGAAGTGCCATGCAAGATTCTTCACAAAAAATGCATAACTAGCAATAACTCACTCTATCTAAATACATCCAAGACCAGACAAGTCTGTTATAGCACTCAACAAAATCGTGATACATCTGGTATAGAAACACGTCTCAATAACAGTGTTATTGAAAACGTAGACTGTATAAAATTTCTAGGTGTACATTTTGATTGTCATCTAACATTTAACACACATTGTGACAATTTAATAAAAACATTGAATTCAACCTGTTTTTAAAATTAGAGCCCTTAAATAAGTATTAGATATCGTTTAATTTTTGTTTTAATGTTTGTTGTGTATTTATTTTAACTTTTAATTTTATAAATTATTTATTGTTATATGAAAAAATGACTTGTCCTATAGCTTTAGGCTCTTTTTAAAAAAGGATCAATAAATGATTTGATTTGATTTTTGAAAAGGATAATAGATACTCTCTAAGGTATATCTACTTTGTATTTTAATCCCTTAACAAAGTTAGAAAAAAATTAAGAAAGGGTGTATAAGATGACGATCAAATTCAACCTGCTTTAATCTTTTGGACTTTTGAATTTTGAAATATCAAATAATAATTCAATAATATCAAATAATAATATTATTACAGTTTAAAAATAATAATATTATAGTAAAACAAATTCATTGGTTCCTAATCTTTAGGATGTTCGCAAGTCCCACCGATGGTCAGCGCTTAGATTAAGGCCAGGTATGCGTGTTCGCAAATCCCACGAAAAAGGTTCAGTTCGCAAATCCCACGTTTGCAAGTCCCACGGACGGAGCCACTTTTTACGGCGTTTAGAAATTCGCCACTTTTATTACATTTTTCCAATTTTTAATTTTTTTTTTATTTTCGTAATACAATTTATAATTTAAGTACAGATATTGTAACATTAAGTTGTTTGAGAAGTACTCAAAAAGTACAAAATTCACGCAAAATAGGTACAACTTTATAATTAAATCTTAAATTAATTTTAAAATTGCTACAAATTACTAAAGTTAAATAGCGACTTCGAAATATCGAAATTGTAGCGTAAAAATACCCTCCAGGGTTCGTGGCTTCCTTCTGGCTTTCTTTTTTCAACTCTCCCCAAACAAATAATAAAGGGCGCCAAGTTAAGACAGACAAATAAAAAAAAATGAAGCAGTCTTTAAATTGTTTATTAAGAAAATATCTTTAATTGGTTAATAAAAAGGTAATTAAATAATTTCTTATCTTAGCTTTTTGCGTTCTTCGGAATCGATGTCGAGATGTTTTTCAGTAAGGAAGTGTTGAGACTTCTGGAAATGGTGAGCACCGGTCTACGGTGTCGATGGCAAGATGGTTTTTCTTTAAGGAAATGTAGAGACTTCCGAAGTGAACAGCACCGGTCTACGGTATCGATGGCAAGATGGTTTTTTCTTTAAGGAAATGTAGAGAATTCCGAAGTGAACAGCACCGGTCTACGGTATCGATGGCAAGATGGTTTTTTCTTTAAATAGATATGGCTCGATAAGCTCTCACCTAGGACCCTTCGCTATTTGCCAAAAGCCCTAAAGAATTAAAATAATAGCAGTCAAAATTCCGTCCCAATAATCCTTAGTTTCGATTACAATCACTCAAGGGTTCTCCAAAGTTCGAGAAAAAAGTTAATCACCTGTTGTGTTTATATATTTTTAACTCAATAAAAAACTGATTCTTGACAAATGATTGTAATCGAAAAATTTTAATGTTAGTAAAAATATCAAATAAAAAGACCAATAATATATTCACTACATTTTTGACTATTGCTTAAAATTATAACAAGTTGAATTTTACTCACCAAGAAGGGTGTAAGAAGTGAAGAGAACTAATTTTTATCGAAGCACAAAATAAAATGAAAGAATATAGCGACGCAACTTACGAACAAACTAAAATTCTCCTACTCATATCTGATAAAGTAATCGCGTCGACGCAAAATAACACTGATATTTATAAAAATTTAATAGTCAATAGGCCAGGCCACGATTAACGTTATTAACGTTACAAAATCTTGAGTTTGAATTTGGAAATGTTTTTAATTAATTCCACTGATACAAAAACGTAAAGAATTTTTCAAATTATAGTGAGTGAGCCTTGTAAAATGTTTTGATTTATTAACTTTCATCATTGACAAAAGCTGTCCGCATTTATAAGTACTGCCAAACGCACAAATCATTCTTCTTGCGAAATATTAAGTTACTGAAAATGAAATTCTTTTAGAGGTATTGTTTGTAGAAATCTCCACATCTTCAAATTTAATCCCATTTGCAAGGCCGGTTGTTGCCTACATATGGTTTTATGTGGTCACGTCAGCGACATGCTGTAGTAATATAACTAGCTCGGAGTATCGATATATGTGAAAATCAGATTAATTTGTCGGTAGACCTCATGACTATCTACGATGTAATTTTTTTTTTGTACAACTGTCATTAAAAGTGACACTTTTAATGATAGCAAACAATGTTAAAAACGATTGTTTACATAGCAGCGTGTTAAAAATACTTTTAACACGTTGCCATGTAAACAAGTTTACTTTTAACACGGTTTAGTTTACTTTTAACACGGTTTGGTTTATTGTCATTGCAAATTCGCTCGTTTCATTATCAAAATAGGGAAGTTGTACAAAAAACATTGTATGGTATTTGTGTTAAAAGTGATTTTATTTTGTTCGTGAAATTGTTCAATTCGCTCCGCTCATTTCACAAACGCTTTCACTCACAAAATAAAACCTCACTTTTAACACTCATATCATAAATAACTATTTTTTGTTTCAGATAAATATTGGAGTAGAAGTTTTAGTGTTTTGTTCCCTTCTTGTGGTAGTTCTTATATTAGGAGGTTTAATTTCTTTATGTGAAGCTATAGTATCGTATTCTCCAGCCAATAATCGGTCTGAAATGCCAATTATGCGAATTGCAGATGAGGTAAGAAAATATATATATTGTTATGATTGGATAAGAAAATTTTTGTATTTGATAATATGTAACTGTCTTTATATAGGTCATTTAAAAATTTTATTTCAGAAAGTGTTTCTAGAGTTGTTTTGTTTTTTTTTATAGAGTTACCTAGGGACGAGGGGGATAAATAATTGGAATTTTAGAAATTTTTGAATTTGAAATGAGTTGTATTTTTGAAATGTTATTAGAATGTAATTAATTTGAATTTAAACTAAAATTTAAATAAAAAAGTAAAAGTAAAGAGTATATAATTGAAATAAATATAAAAGGAATATCATAAAGAAGGAAATATAAGAACTCAGACGTAAAAGCCGGTCACGAAGAGAATACCATAATCTATATATATATATATATATATATATATATATATATATATATATATATATATATATATATATATATATATATATATATAAAACGAGCAGAGCGTTTTGTGACAGTCTAATATAACAAAATGTCAAAGATGATACATAACGTATCTAGTGCCATACTGTCAAAAATAATAATTCGAGTTTTGAACTGGAATGGTGTCGGTTAGAATTTCTAACACTTTAAAAGACACCTGGATACTGCGATATAAATATTTATGTTTTATTGTATAACGAATAACGATTCAATTTTGGACTGTAGTTACTTTTTATTTAATTTTTTATATGTATGACATTAATTACTTATTCATTGACATTTTTTTATTTATATATCAAAAAACAATTGTTACTAACTACTTAATCTAAAGTGGCCTTAACATGCCGCCCCCCTTGAAAGGACATAGTCCATGCACTTTCAACCAGAACAGAACTTAATAATTGTAATAAACTATAAACTATAAATCTTATTTCACTCAGTTTCTATTGGCAACACACAAATTCGAGTTACCGCACGGGTTATAATACCAGTTCGATTCTTAATTTTTACGACTCTTACTATTCCATCTGCACCATGAATAAGGTCAACAACGCGTCCCAGCTTCCATTGAAGTACTGGAGCATTGTCGTCCTTTATTAATACTAGTGAACCAATCTTCAGTTGATTCTCGTAATTCTTTCTCCATTTTATTCGTGTTTGAAGTTCCCCCAGATACTCTTTTTGCCATCTCTTCCAGTAATGCTGTACCATACTTTGAATATATTGCCATCTAGAGAGCCTATTTTCAGCCACATTGGTAAGGTCGTAATCAGGTAGTGCAGTCATTGTTCGACCAATTAAAAAATGTGCCGGAGTCAGTGAGGCACAGTCTTCTGGATCTTCAGTTAAAGGGCATAAGGGTCGAGAATTTAAAATAGATTCAATTCGGACCAATAAAGTTGCAAATTCTTCAAACGTCAAAGTCTGTTTACCCAGAACCCGTTTAACATGTGTCTTTGCACTTTTAATCCCTGCTTCCCAAATTCCCCCAAACGTTGGAGAATTGGCAGGAATAAAATGCCACGTTATACCTTCATCAGCTAATTTACCGCCGATGTAGGCCGCATTTTCTTGTAAGAATTTATAAATATTAAAAATTTCATTCTTTGCACCTACATAGTTAAGACCATTATCTGAATAAATATTTTTTGGTTTACCTCGTCGACTTGTTAATCTATGAAGTGCAGCCAAAAAACATTCAGTAGTTAAATCTGATACTAGTTCCAGATGAACTGCCTTTGTACACATACAAATAAATAAACAAATATAAGCTTTGGTCGTTTTAGAACCTCGGCCCTTTCTATCCTTTACATAAAATGGCCCACCATAATCTGTACCAACATTCTCAAATATTCCGAAAGAGTTTACCCGAATCGCGGGAAGATCTCCCATTAGATAATGATGTTCCTTGGGTTTAGTCTTAAAACAGTTTAAACATTTTTTTACTATTTGCCTACATGCACTACGGCCGGATATTATCCAATACCTTTCTCGGATTGAGTATAATAACATTTGTGCACCACAATGCAAAAGGCGCCTATGTTCATTTTCTAATATGTATTTAGTTAATGAATGATATTTAGGTAGAATTATCGGATATTTTTTCTCATCAAACTGATTGGCATTCCTTAATCTACCTCCAACACAAATTAGATCATTTTTTAAAATGGGATTTAGGCATAAAATTTTACTTTTTTGATTAATCGATTTATTAGATCTTAAACAATCATACTCAGTAGGAAAATTTTCTATTTGAACATATTTAATAAGCAAATTTAATGCATAGTCTATTTCCTGAGGTTTCAGAGCGCCCTCGACTACTTCATGATCTGTTTTGATTGATTTTAGATTCAAAATAAATCGTCTTGCATATGATAAAATGTGTAAAATTTCTAAAAACGACGAGCCATCTTTTGACAACCTATTCAGCAAATTAAAATGTTCAAAAAGCGTGCAAGAGACAGATTTTATCTCAGGAATTTCGTTAGGTGTATGTTCAGAAACATCCCAAAATGAATGTTCCTTTAAAAGATAACTAGGACCGTGCCACCACAGCTTGTTGTCTATAAGAGCTTCTGTATTCATACCCCGTGATAATAGATCTGCTGGATTTTCAGCTGAACTTACGTAGTGCCAGTTACACTTATCCGTAAGGCTTTGGATTTCACTGACACGGTTTGCAACAAATGTTTTCCACAATGAAGGTTCGCCTCTGATCCAGGCTAACGTTATGGTGGAATCCGACCAATAATAATTATTATTATAATTTATTTCTAGAGATCCTTTTACTTTCATTACTAAATTTGCTAGTAATTGTGCAGCGCACAGTTCTAATCTAGATAAACTAATTTGTTTCAAAGGCGCAACGCGACTTTTTGCACATAATAAATTTGAATTAATACTTCTAGATAGTACTGCACACCTCAAGTAGATACAAGCCGCGTATGCCTTTATAGAGGCATCGCTAAAACCATGCAACTCAATTGAAACATACTCTGAAAAGGTGGCTTGTCGCGGTATTTTTAAATTATTTAATAAAATTATATTATTGAAACACGTATGGGGGCACAATTTATTTACAAAATTGTTAAGATACACTGAACTCTGCTGGATAACGTCTAACTACTTGACAATACAATGAACTCTTCTGAACACTTGACTCGAACTGACGTTAACTGTCCGTGCATCCCCTTATATACAACATTATTTAATCTAGTTAGTGTGTTTAGAAGTTTCTAGAATTTTCTAGAAACATTATTTAAAATGGTCAGTTGATTTTTTTACAAACTTCTAAAAATCAACTGTCAACAACAATCTTTCAAATTAAGGTCCCTTCCTTTACGGTTATCCCGTTACACTGCCCCCTTCTTAGATTCATTCCTCCTGGAATGTTATTTCCTACATCGGAATCCCGCACACTCCCTGAGCCAGCCAAACCGTTTTCTTGGAGTTGCTGCGCATCTCCACTGTGGTTTCCCTGGTAAGGCGCCAAACGATCGTGATGGACCACGACGGGTTTCCCTCTGGGAATTTTCACGATCCGATAAATGACATCGTTAATCTTCTTCTTGATGGTGTAAGGACCTTCCCAGTTCTTTTGTAATTTTGGACAAATACCTCGACGCCGTCGGGGGTTATAGAGCCAGACTAAATCTCCAACTTGGTAACTCTTTTCCATTGTCCGTGTGTCATAGTACCTCTTCATCCGATCACTAGATAATTGTAGTTTTCCACGCACCAGGTTGTGTATATTCTCCATTCGATTCTGAAGGTCGGCGACATATTGTTCACGTGCCATTTCTTCACCAGGTTTACAACCAAAAACCAAGTCACATGGTAGCCTCATTTCTCTACCGAACAGGACCTTCGCAGGCGTTTGGCCGGTTGATTCGTTGATGGCCGATCGAATTGCCATTAGAAATAGTGGAATATGTCGATCCCAATCCCTCTGACAATCTGACACCACTTTTGACAGATAGTTGGTTATAGTCCGGTTCATTTGTTCCACCATTCCATCAGACTGAGGATGCATCGCTGTGGTTCTCGTTTTGTGGATGCCTAATCTTTGGCAAACTTCTTGAAACAGCTTGCTCTCAAAATTTCTCCCTTGGTCTGAGTGTAATTCTAGTGGTACCCCAAATCGGCTTACGAATTCTTCAACCAATATATCTGCTAAAGTGGTGGCTTCCTGATTGGGAACTGCATAGGCTTCAACCCATTTAGTGAAGTAGTCCATTACAACAAAGATGTACTTGTTTCCTACATCGCTCTGCGGAAGTGGACCCAATATATCTACTGCGATTCTTTCAAAAGGACTTCCAACCAGGTATTGCTGCATTTCCGCCTTCGGTTTTCGGTGCGGACCGTTACTGGCAGCACATGTAGTGCATTTACGACACCAATCTTTAACATCATTAGTGCAATTTACCCAGTAAAATCTATCTCGGATCTTTTGCAGCGTTTTCGTGATACCCAGATGTCCTCCAGAACTATCATTATGCATCTGTTTTAAAATTTCCGGTACAGCATTTCTTGGGACCACTATTTGTTTCCTTGTTTCTGTGCCCTCGGAATTTTCTACAAGTCTTTTAACGAGCCCTCCGTCCAAAATTAAAGAGTTCCATTGGGACCAGTATGCTTTTAAAGCAGGAGAGGATGAGGATATCTCTCTCCACAACGGACGACGGTCCATTCTCTTCCACTCCCTAATCTTTCTCAGAACGGGATCGTTTTCTTGTTGCTCCTCCAGCATAGAGCTCTCGTCTTCTGGCACAACCTTAACCAAGGCAAGTTTTTCCTCGTTCTGCTCCATACGGGTACAATGGGGGCAATCAGGTCGACATGGTCTTCTGGAAAGTGCATCAGCATTACGATGTCTGGTTCCAGGTCTGTGCTCGATTTCAACATCATATTCCTGCAGTTTTTCGAGCCATCTTGCTATCTGTCCTTCTGGGTTCCTAAAGCTAAGTAGCCACTTTAAACTAGCATGGTCTGTTCTGATCAGGAATTTTCTGCCATACAGATATTTATAAAAGTGTTCGACGGATTTTACAACTGCTAACAGTTCCCTCCGAGTTACACAGTAGTTCTTTTCAGCTTTCGATAACGTTTTGCTGAAGTAACCAACCACTCTTTCCTTGCCGTCTTGTAGCTGTGACAAGACGGCTCCAATTCCCACATTGCTGGCGTCGGTGTCTAGAATAAGCTTACCATCAGGAAGTGGATAAGCAAGAACAGGTGCTGACGTAAGCTGTTTCTTCAATATTTCAAACGCCTTTTGACATTCCTGATCCCAACAGAAGGACTTATCTTGTTCTGTCAAACGTGTCAAGGGTTTGGCGATATCTCCAAAATTCTTGACATATCGTCGGTAATAGGAACAAAGACCCAAGAAACTCCGGAGCTGATGTTTGTCGATAGGGATTGGCCATTCCTGAACGGCTTGTATCTTAGCGGGGTCAACAGCAACGCCATCCTTGCTTACGTTATGTCCTAAATAGTTGACCTGTCTCTGGAACAAGTGGCATTTCTTAACATTCAATGTTAGATTAGCGTTCTGTAATCTTTTAAAAACTTCTTCCAGGTTAAATAAATGTTCCTTAAAGGTCTTACCCATTATGATGATGTCGTCTAGATAAACTAGACAAGTTTCCCATGACAAACCCCGCAGGATGTTCTCCATTAGTCGTTCAAACGTCGCAGGAGCATTACAGAGGCCAAATGGAAGGACCGTGAATTGCCATAACCCTGATCCACTGGTAAAGGCAGTCTTTTCTTTGTCTGCAGGATTCATTTTAACTTGCCAGTATCCGCTTTTAAGGTCCAAGGTAGAAAACAGAGTAGAACCCGCCAAAGCGTCGAGGGCATCATCAATCCTTGGCAGAGGATAACTGTCCTTCTTAGTGACATCATTTAGCTTTCGATAGTCGACACAAAACCGCATTGATCCGTCTTTCTTTCTCACTAGTACCACAGGAGAAGCCCACGGACTACTGGATGGTTCGACTATGCCATTTTGAATCATTTCTTTAAGGGCTCTGTCTGCTTCTTCCTTTTTAACTTGAGGCATCCTTCGGGGTACCTGTCGAATCGGACGTGCATCACCAGTGTCAATTTTATGTTGTACAACATCAGTTCTTCCCAGTTTACTTTTAGAACCAAATACAGGTTTATAATGGTAAAGTAGATCTCTTACCTGTTTCTTTTCTAATTTTGACAAAGAGGGGTCTAATTTTGTCATTAATTGTTCAATTTCGTTGGTCTCATCTGTTTCCGTAACATTTATCTTGTGAATTATGGCCATTACTGGTTCTAAACTTCCCATTTCCGTGTCCTTTCGGAGAAGAACTGGATGATCGTTCAAGTTGATAACTCGGATGGGTACCTCTTTGGCGGATCTAACAAGAGTCTTACCCACAAGGAGTCCTTTTCCCAATTCATGGTCATGGTTCTTCGGCTCTATCATGGCTGGGGCACCATCTGGCTCCAGTCCATCCAACCGCGCTGTGACGACACATTCGCAGCTTGCCGGAAGTTCGATATCATCGATTAGCTTAATCGAGGCATTGTCAACTTGTTTTCGGTGCAGGAATATTTCTTCATTACCAGTACGAAGGATACGTTGGCGAAGATCCAAATGAAAACCACAGTGGAGCATAACATCCATGCCCAGAACAACATCTTCATCAACGTCAGCCACAAGCACTGAGTGAACAAGAGAGGTTGAACCAAACTGTAGCGTCACCTGTATCTCACCGTAGACTCTAGCAGAATCTCCGGTAGCGGTACGCAGTCTCCAACTGGTAGGCCACATCTTCTTTCGCATAATGATGGATGGTCGAACGATAGTTTTTGTAGCTCCAGTGTCTACCAGCATGCTAAAGTTCTTCCCATCAATGAGGCCATCTACATATAAGCTGTCCACGTGATGTCGCAGAGTTGCCAATTTAATGGTGTGAGGGGCTTCGGGAATGTTTGGGGTCGATTTCGCCCTCCAGGAGTCGACCCGTTCTAGTTTTCCTGCTGCTGGGGTACTTCAGCAGAAGATTTTTCTTTTTGGGGGCAAGTATTTCTTATATGGCCTAGTTCTCCGCAGTTCCAGCATCTCACTTGGCGCCTTCTTTTTGGAGATAACTTCATTAATCTCTCTACTACCGCTTCAACGTCGCTAACGGAATGAACGGCATGGTCGTAGTTACCGGTGATTTCCCTTAGTCGAGCAACTCCACGTGAGGCCTCCGTCGCCGCCTCAAACTCCAGGGCAATGGTCAAGGCGTCCACAAGAGTCTTCGGCCGTGCTAACCGTACAGCGCGCTGCAACTCGACGTCTCGAAGACTATCGGTGAAGGTTTGGACTGCTAGGCACTCCAGGAAATCCTCCGCTGCATTTGAATACGCAAGTCGTACCATTCTTGCTACATCCGCTTCAAATTCCTGGATAGTTTCTCCATTTTTCTGTTTTCGGCTCTTTAACTGCATTCGGTACACCGGTTGTAGATGAGTTTGACCATAACGCATCTCTAGACGATTCACCAATAACTCGAAGTTGTCAGCTTCATCCGGTGTCAATGATTGCAAGACGTCTAAAGCTTCGCCTCGCAGAGCTACGGTTAGGGACAATGCTTTCTCCTGGGATGACCATCCATTAGCTCTGGCCGCTGCGTCGAATTGTTTCAGGTAATTTGGCCAGGAAGTCTTCCCGTCGAAGGTCGGGGGTTTCATTGTCGTTCGCACCTGGGTCGTCTCCTCGTTTCTTCGTCGTTCGACGTCTGCGTGGCAGGTTTCCATCCTTCCTGCATCTCCGTCGCCGTGGTGGATGGTTTGGTTTTGTAGACAAGCTTCCACTTCATGTTTAAGCTTTTCTATCTCGGACTGCACTTGCTGGTTGATCTCGTCTCTGAAGTTGGCCACCTGCTGATTTTGCTCGTCTCGCATGTTCGCCACTTGCTGATTCAAGTTGTCTACCTGCTGATTCAAGTTGGCAACTTGCTGATTTTGCTCGTCACGAAGGTGTGATATTTGCTGGGAGAAGGAACTGGATAACTCTTCTGGTAGGGTAGACATCCGTTGTGATAGCTGGGACACCTCTTCGCGCTGGCTTCTTATCTGACTGGATAGCTCCTCTTGTTGGCTCGTCATTCGTCCTGATAGCTCCTCTTTCAGCTGGGACATATCTTCGCGCTGGCTCTTCATCTGACTGGATAGCTCCTCATGTTGCCGGGAAAGTTGTTGAGCTTGTTCGTCTTGTTGGTTCGTCAGTCGTTGGGACAGCTGGGACATATCTTCACGCTGGCTCTTCATCTGACTGGATAGCTCCTCTTGCTGGCTCTTCATCTGACTGGATAGCTCCTCTTGCTGGCTCGTCATGCGTCCTGATAGCTCCTCTTGCAGCCGGGAAAGTTGTTGAGCTTGGTCTTCTTGCAGCCGGGAAAGTTGTTGAGTTTGTTCTTCTTGCAACCGGGAAAGTTGTTGAGTTTGTTCTTCTTGCAACCGGGAAAGTTGTTGAGTTAGTTCAGAATTTGCTTTTTGAACTGGGTCTTCGAACTCCACAGCGTCAGGGTCCAAATTATTATTTACGTAGTACTCACGGAGCCTTCTCAACAATACGGATTTGCTTCCAGTAGTTTCCAAATCTAATTCTTCAAGCTCTCTTCTGAGCTCAGCCACCAATAGTTCATTTATCTTTTTTCCAGGCATTCTTTTATCTTCACCCCACACCTGACACCAATTTGAAACACGTATGGGGGCACAATTTATTTACAAAATTGTTAAGATACACTGAACTCTGCTGGATAACGTCTAACTACTTGACAATACAATGAACTCTTCTGAACACTTGACTCGAACTGACGTTAACTGTCCGTGCATCCCCTTATATACAACATTATTTAATCTAGTTAGTGTGTTTAGAAGTTTCTAGAATTTTCTAGAAACATTATTTAAAATGGTCAGTTGATTTTTTTACAAACTTCTAAAAATCAACTGTCAACAACAATCTTTCAAATTAAGGTCCCTTCCTTTACGGTTATCCCGTTACATTATTTAGAAATTTATTCCATTCCTTTATTATTATTTCTGGTACCTCATCATCCCAGCTTAATTTTATTTTCCAAAGATTTTGAATAAGCAGCTTAGCAACTATAATTACAGGTCCCAGTAATCCTAGTGGATCGTATATTTGAGAAATAATTGACAAAATTGATCTTTTCGTAACTTTATATGACGAAATTTGTGTTATATTAACCTTAAAATTTATTGTATCATCAAATGCATTCCAAAAAATTCCTAAAGTTTTATTTGGTTCGTTTTCTATTTCTAAGATACCAACACTTAAATCATTATTAACCTGGAATTCATTCAATAATTCCTTATCATTACATAACCATTTGCGCAATTCGAACCCTGATTTAGTCAAAAGTTCTGACACCTTTCTTTGAATGTATAAAATTTCATCTTTAGAATTAGCTCCCGTTAGCAGATCATCCATGTAAAAATCCCGTTTTATTATTTTACTTACTAATTCATTTTCTTTATTTTCCTTTGCTATTTCAAAGAGACATCTTACTGCTAAATACGGAGCTGATGCTGTTCCGTATGTTACCGTATGAAGCATGTAACACTTTAGATCTTCGTCCGGGTTCGACCTCCACAGTATTTTCTGATATATTTGATCATCTTTATGAATCATAATTTGACGATACATTTTATTAACATCGCCTGTCATAACGTAGGTATATGTACGAAATCTACACAAAATCTCAAAAATATCTTGTTGTAATTTTGGCCCTACTAATTGCACCTCATTAAGAGAGATTCCTGAGGACGTTTTACATGAGGCATCAAATACTATACGGACCTTAGTTGTCAAGCTAGTATCCTTTACTATTGCATGGTGAGGTAAGTAATATCCATCATTTTCTTTATTTGTATCATCATATTCGGACATGTGATTTAAACTAATGTACTCTTCCATAAATTTTCTATATTCAATCCTCAACTCTGAATTCTTAATAAGTTTCTTCTCCATTGAATAAAACCGTTTTAATGCAGTTTCTCTGGATTGTCCTAAATTTGAAACTGTCTTCTTAAACGGCACTCTTACAATAAAACGACCAGACGCATCCTTTGTAGTGGTTTCTTCAAAATAAGATTCGCACAGTTTCTCATTTTCCGATAATATACGTTCCTTAACGGATACCTCTTCCAGCTCCCAAAATTTTACAATATTTTTATTTATTTCTTGTTCTATTGTACTTAAATAATTAAATGATTCACTAGAGCTTTGTATGCCAAACATTATATTACCAGCAGTAACCCAGCCAAATGCCGTGTTTTGCATCATAGGTTTTCTAGGACCAAGCGATATTTGTCCTGATTTTATTACTGTCCAGAATACTTCCGATCCTAACAACATATCAATTTCCCCAGAAACGCAAAATTCTGGATCGGCTAATTTTAAATGTGGAGGTATATCAAGGTGTTCTTTGTTAAAAGTAGTTATAGGTAAATTTTCTGTTATTTTATTTAGTACAAAACAATTTATATTTAATTCGAATTCGCCATTAATTATAGACTTTATATTTATATTAACTTGTTTATTTATGTTTGTTAACGATTGACCAATTCCTCGCACGCAATGTTTTACTTTGTTAGGCTATAAATTCAATTTTTTACAGAAGTTACTGGAAATAAAATTACTTTGTGAACCACTGTCCAAAAGTGCGCGACATTTAATGACAGCTTGATGCTGTCTTACATGTAACAGAACTGTTGGCAAAAGTATTTCCGAAACGGTTCTAGCATGTACAGATACACTAGTGTCTGCCAGTGGAACATCTTCTATTGTTCTGGAGGTTATCGTTGAAGAACTAGGTAACAATTCATTTGCTCTAATTTCCTCATTGGGAGCCACATTATTTGCAACCTTATTTGAATGGAGTAATGTATTATGTGGCTTACCACACTTTGAGCATTTATTTAATTTGCATTTCCATGATGGATGCGACTTTCTTAAGCAATTTAGACAGAGTTTTAATTGTTTCACTGCCTCAATTCTTCTATCAACTGACAATTTTAAGAAATTGTCACATTTAAATATAGAATGGTTCTGAGAGCAATAATAGCACTTAAAGGTTTTATTATTACTACCACTGTTATCTACAGCAGAAAACCCATGACTACCAGATTTTTTGTCTTTGTGACCCTTATGGTCCAAAGCAGTAATTTCCAATTTCTCGAGAACATCGCACTTTGTCTTGAGAAACATATTCAAATCATCTAAAGTAGGCAGAATTCCCTTATAAGCATAAATTTCCCAGTCACGACGTGTCACGGAATCAAATTTATTTGCTAAAATATAAATAATCATACGATCCCATGACGTGGTATCTTCGCCTAAACTATTAAGAGACCTTAAATGTTTAGTTGTTGAATCGTATAAGCTTCTTAAGGCAACATGCGATTCTTTTGTCAACGCTGGATATTCAAATATACCACGTATGTGATTATGGATCATTAATGCTTTATTTTCATAGCGATCAGTTAAAAATTGCCAAGCTACTGAATAATTTGCAGCCGACACCTCAATTGATTTTATTACCTCCTGAACATTTTATCTAACGAAGCTCGTAAATAATAAAATTTTTGTATATTACTCAACGATTCATTTTTATCTATTAAGCTTGTAAAAATATCTTTAAATTCTAACCACGAACAATAATTTCCATTAAATGTTGGTAGAGTTATGGCAGGCAACTTTATTCCACCCGTAATATTATTACTATTAACGATATTATTATTTATATTTTCAACGGAACTAGCAGCAGAATTATTTTCTGACCTATTATTATGATAAGTCTTGCATAAGAGCTTAGCTCGACCAATCGAACTAAAATATTTATCTTCAAAAATTTGTTGTTCTGCTAGAATTTCCTCATTATGAGTACTGTCTACAGACATTAACTCTAAACTTATTTCACAAAATTCATTTAATGTTGGTTCAATTATTTCAAGTCGACATTCTAGCTCAGCAATAAATTCATTTGTAATATCTACATTTTTATCTAAGAATGAAACAAATCTAGTTAATTTGCTCTTTAGTGAGACCTTCCTAGCCTTCAAGTTTGACGCATTAGACATTATTGGTCCGAATCAAAAAATATTTTATTTCCTAAACCCTCTTACCTTAGAGGAACCGCTCGAGACTCCGTGATGGATACAGTACTCCAACTTGACCAATTTTTATTTCGGACCTCGGCGTTTACTTATCTTCAATTATTTTCGAGACGAAAATCCACCACGCTGGCTTCAACTTCTTATTAAGCGTTGATGGACCAATATCCGGCTCGTCTGGACCAATGTTTTATTGTATAACGAATAACGATTCAATTGTGGACTGTAGTTACTTTTTATTTAATTTTTTATATGTATGACATTAATTACTTATTCATTGACATTTTTTTATTTATATATCAAAAAACAATTGTTACTAACTACTTAATCTAAAGTGGCCTTAACAATTTATATTGCTTATAATTGCTTATAAATTAAAAAAAAAGGTTTAAAAAAGGTACCAGATTTGTCGAAAAAAAACCTCTAGAAAACGGCTCCAGCCATAAGGCTCTGAACTATGAAAAAGCTGACGAAGATGAAATGGAACTCATCAGGGATTGCAAGTGATAAGGGAAAATATGAGGTAGCAAAGAAGAATGCAAAGAAAGCAATGGAAAAAGCGAAATCGGCGGAAAAAGCCTTTTAAAAGTTTGAAAGTAATAAAGAAGGAAGAAAATTAAAAAGAAGGTAGAATTTTTCAAAAATATGAGGGTATAAAAGGAATATTACGAGAATCTGCTGAACGCGAAAAAAGAGAAAAATATGTTTGAAGATGGTAATGCAAATTTTGGAATTGTGAGAGAGGTTTTTAGGGAGGAAGTGAAGAGTGCATCGAAGAAGATGAAGTATGGAAAGGTGTTGGCAGCGGATCGGATACCAGCAGAAATATGGAAGGTGCTTGGTGAGGATGGAGTGGATATTCTGTTGAATCTTATGAGAAAAATGATGAATCAAGAGAAAATACCGAGTGTATGGAGAAAAAGCGTGCTCCTGCCAATCTATAAACTGATACAGAATACTTTGAAAATCTCGGAGAAAATAGTTGAGAAGAGACGAGTATAACTGAAGAGCAATTTGGAGAGGAACGTGATGAAGAGATGTTGTGAAATGCAGCATGTTATACAGACAGACAGACAAAAATTTTACTGATTTCATTTTTGGCATCAGTATCGATCCCTAATCACCCCCTGATAGTTATTTTGGAAATATATTTCATGTACAGAATTGACCTTTCTACAGATTTATTATAAGTATAGATTATGATCGGGGAAACCCAGCACAGCAAATGCCATCTGTTTACGATTAACATAATTTTCTACTATGTGCTTATCAATTTAAATACCCGAAAATAGGTTCTTGTATATAAAAAAACTTATATAAACGAACGACGGTGGTCTATCAGGACAAAATAATTTTTTTGAAAAAAATAAAACTGTAACGACTAGTAGACAGAGACAAGTGCAAAGGCGCTCACGAATACTTTCTCTGTCACACAGAGACTCGCCGCACGGTACTACCCTAAACAGCACCCCCACCTGATGGACGATGCGCCCACGACGGACCGCTCAAGTTTATGGCCCAAGCACCCTTTATAACCAGGAACCGGACCTAACAACGGCAGTCTCGCACTGATTACAGTGTTGAACTCTACCTTAGCACTGAGTACAGTCTAAAAACGTCACCGACTATCTCCCTGAGCACTGACTACAGTCTCAGGCCTTCGCAAGCATCACTACAGCTTGTCCAAACCATAATCCTGGCCAGCCGGACACGCAGATCGTGGAATACTTTATTTTGTAAAATATTTCTAAGTGTTGTGTAAATAATACCTGTAAATAAATATCTGTTGTTGCTGAAGTCTACGCCTTTACATTTGTAAACAAATCCGAACAACCCTACAAAACGACTTTTTTTGTAAAGTGTAGATGTTAATTTTTATGAAAATCCCGATAATGTAGAGTATTTCTTTTTAACGAAACTAACCTTTTACATTATATCCTTGGCCTGACAGTCGTCGATTGGAGTGTTAAACCATGAATTAGTTGAACAAAAAAATACTAATACCCTCGGAGTCCTGATGGATAACAAACTACAATGGTCAAATTATGTTAAATTGTGTTCTAAAAAAGTTGAAAAGGAACTGTTTCGTACTATGGTACTTAAGAAATAAAATTGACCTTTCACTTTTATTAGTCTATTATAATGCGTAGGTTTATTCAAGACTAGCTTTTGCCCGCGACTTCGTCTGCGTGTAATTCGAATAAAAGCAAGGTCTTTATGTATCAATAACTGGTGCCCGCGACTTCGTGTGCGCAGTATTAGTATTTCGAGTAGCTTATATTAGCGTGAAAAGAACTAACATTATGACATTAAAATTATAACATACATAATTTTTGGGTCGTATTTGAAAAATATAACAGTCTGACAATATTGAGATGTTACATTCGCACTGTAATAACGTAACAATATTGTCAACATAAGAAATACAGTAATTTTTTCAGACTTAAATGACATTTATCGTTATATTTTGGACAATTCACACAATATCTTTATAAATTATAGCCTATATGTTATTCTGATCTATAAGCTACATTACTGTAAAGTTTCATTAAAATCCGTTTAGTAGTTTTTGCGTGAAAGAGGAACAAACATCCATACATCCATACATCCATCCAAACAAACTTTCGCCTATATAATATTAGTAGGATAGGATTAAGTTATGATATAGTGGCCCGGGGAAGTTGCTCCAAAGCAAGCGATATTTTAATGGTGCAAAAAAATATTATGAACCATTATGAAGAAGCCTCTGAGGAGTTCTTGTAGGGAACTATTCATTCAACTGAATCTACTTACGTTTCCCAGCATTCTTTTAGGCAGCGTTTGCCTGGTTAAGTCAAATCCTTCAACTATGTGCAGAACACAAGAGGAAATTTAAGATACTCATTGCGAGAAACGTTAACATCAATGTACCTAAACACAAATGTTAATCTACTTGAAGTAGAGAATATTATATAATTAATATATTATCTTATTGTTACAGAATGATATTGAAGAATCTCATGAGCAGGGTGTTTCTAGCAATCACACTTCGTCAGAATTACCGCCACCTCCGTATCATATAGCAGTGATGTTATCACCAAGAAATGATCTGGATGCCATTCAGGTTATTAGAGATTCACCTCCTCCTACTTATGAAAAAGCTGTTACTTGAATAGATTTTCTATCGCACTAAAAACACATAATTTATCATCTGTCATTATGAGGTAGTTGTTATTGAATTCAATTATTGTTTGAGACTAGAGAAATATTTAATTTCAAATGTTTTATAAACAAATTATTATCAAAGACAATTTACTTTTAATTTAATGCCACGAGTGACAAGACTGACAAGAAATTGACGATTGACAGTTACAACTGAGTCAAAATGGCGCATGATATTACTCATGTTTTTAGTGGCTACAATTTTTTTCATCAAGAGGCATATTTAAAAATAATATAAAAAATATTTCATTCCCAATTTAAGTTGCCGCAAAATCATTTTTGATAAAGCTATTTGTGATATTCAACTTTTACCCCACAATTGTATCTTTCCAATTTAAGTAATATTTAAATGATATATTCTTTGTAAATATATATACTATAAAATAGGTTAATTATAAGACTTGTTGCCAAGATTTTTAAAACTTAAAATATGTGTCTGTGTATTCTACAATTTTACTATGTAATCTTGCACCGTTTTTGGATGAAATATTGTGTAATTTTCTATTTAAATTATATGTACTTATTATATATTTTTTATCCTATTGTAAATCTATGTATACATCGTCTATATATTGTACAAAAATTTTCATTAATGTAATTCTATAAAAACATTACATTTTCGATATGTTAATTTTATTTTCATGGTTTTAAGAATTCATTCAAAAAGAAAGGCACACAAGGTACGAAACGTGTAAGGGTGACAGAAGTAATATTTAATAGGGTTTCATAACAATTTTTGAAAACTGTTTTAAATCAATCCTGAGGTAGTAATTATTATTATTATGTAAAAAAGACACTTACTTAGCAAGTGCTAGTAATATTCACCTATCCCAAGCGTAAACGAAAATGGATTAGGCTCAATATACTCAGTGACATTAGAAGTGTTACACCCAGAAGGAATAATTTCTTTATCTTAATTTTTTGACAACAGAATGACTATATTTAAAGAATGCTATGATAACAATATCAATGTTTTATCTTTAATAGTTTTTGTAAAAATAAAATTTTATCTTAAACTAGCAGCCCGCCCCGGCTTTGCACGGGGATTAAAGAAAAATAACAAAAGCCATTAAATGTATTGGGTCAACGCTTCCCTGTAAACAATATTACATGTTGTTTTATTTTCTGGCAGCAAAATAAATTGATTTTCAGGTGCTCCGACCCGCCTTAGGTGGTTGGCCATGAGGAAAACCGATCCCTACTATTTGGAAGGTTTGACCTTGAGACTTATTATTAGTAAAAGCGAAAGATGTTTTGATAGGAAATTGAAGCGGTTTAAATAGATTTGATAGATCAGTTGGGATCATCGGTATCCTCAGTGTATGAGCTAGTTAACCAGCTGGTGGTTCAGTTATATTGGTTGCTACAACTTAATTGTCCTTTAATTCCTTTATAAGTAGCCTCGCCCCATTGCACATGCTAAATTTGTGATATCTGTCGTGATTATGATATAACGAAATCTGTGGACACGATAGCGGTCGCATTTCTTAACGGATCGAAATGAAATTTTGTACAAAAATCAATCGTCCCAAAATCTCGGTCGAGTTCGTTAATGGGCCAAAACGGTACGGCCGTTTGGGCGTGACATCAAATCAAAATGGAAAAAAAATCGTAACTCTTTTACTTCACCCTGTACAAAAAAATGTTAGGGGACTTTTTTGTTTGTCTTAAAGAGACCTACAACTTTTATCTAAAACATTTTTTTCTGAAACGTATACTTTTAATATAATCAATTAATATAAACCTACTGATGCGCCTGGCTTACCAAAAGGGCCATTTTTTTTAAATGAAACATAGCCTATGTCATTCGGGAATAGTGTAGCTTGCCAACGGTGAAAGAATTTTTGAAATCGGTCCAGTAGTTTCGGAGCCTATTCATTTCAAACAAACAAACAAACCTTTCCTCTTTATAATATTAGTATAGATAAAAAAAAACTATTTATGAAGACCGGTTGGTAAAGAAATTTTTAATTATTGTTCTTCAGTCTTATTGTAGTTAGTGTAACAAAATGCCTTGAGTTCGAGGACATCAAAATTACCACCATGTTAGCGATTTTGACAGGGGTAGAATTGTTGCCTTTAAAGATATGGGTTTGTCGTATCGCCAAATTGCCCTTCGTGGTAATTGTACGGCAATGACGGTAAGCGTGTGTGTCGTGTGTGGACAAGCGAAGGTAGAGGAACACGAAGAAGACCAACTTTCCAATCAAGGCGTACCACAGAGCGTCAAGATAGGCGCTTCAGACTACTTGCTCTGCGAGATCGTTTTGATACTACGCGTCAAATCGCTGATCAATGGTTTGGAGAGGAAGGTAGACCTGTTACTATGCGTACATTATACCGTCGCATTCGAGCCTTTGGACTGTTTTCATACCGCCCACGACTAGTGCTACCTTTGACCCAGGACCATTGCCATCAACGTTTGAATTGGTGCAGAGAACGGCAGCAATGGGTGGAAGAATGGCATAATGTAGCATTCAGCCATGATTCGCGATTTTGTTTAGGCATGCACGATGGCCGTAGAAGGGTAAGACGCCGCCGTGGAGAGCGACGATACCGGGTTTGTTCTTGAAAGACATGTACACATGACAGTTGGAGTAATGGTTTGGGGGGCTATTGCCTATGGTCGCCGATCACCTCCTGTGTTCATTCGAGGCAGTATGACAGCTGCACGTTATGTTGATGATGTCTTACAAACCACTTTACTGCCTTATCTAGACGGCCGTCGACACGTCCTTTTTCAGCAAGGTAACGCGCGTCCCCATCTTGCTCGTCGAACTATGGACTTTCTCCAAGAAGCTGGCGTTAATGTTTTGCCGTGGTCACCCCGTTCAGATTTAAAGCCCATCGAACATGTGTGGAATACGATGGGAAGAAGACTGTCCAATTTACATCATCCTCTACAAACTCTGGCACAGTTAATCCATGAAGTTTAAGTTGCATGGAACGAGATACCACAAGCAGACATTGATCATCTCATTTTGTCAATACCTTGACGTGTACATAAGTGTATTCAGTTACGGGGTCGCCAAACACATTATTATTTTTTTTGTTATACGTTATTAAAAATTCTTGAAAATGTTATCGTTTTATTCTCGATGTAAATCTACCATGTTACCAAAAAATTAAGATTAAGAAATTATTCCTTCTGGGTGTAACACTAATAATGTCACTGAGTATATTTACATGTTAAGAATATTACGAAGGTGTGACACGTGTTCAGAATCACCGCAGCCTGAATGTCGATGAAGGTATTCCTATGGAGTCCCAGCTTATCAACGCTTTCTAAAAGATTCTTGGGGATCAGGCCTGTAGATGACACGATCACTGGTATCAGTTCGACCACATCTGTTGTATCTCAATGACAAGATCGGTGTATTTATCCAAAATATTATTTGGCACAGCAACACTAGACGAACCGAGTTAACCTTTTTATCCACTATCACAATATATGGCAGATAATGCGTCACTTGTCTATCGGTGATAACAGGCCTATCGTACAGTCTAAATCCAGCAATCTCCAAGAACTGCCTGCGGGTGGCACTAGGGGTGTATATCCTAAGTAATCCACATTTATTGGCCAACTTTTGGTGTATGATGTTGCACACCTGGTTGTATCTACGTAGGTAACTAGTGCCAGCTAAGGTTGAACATCTCGATGTTACGTGCAGAATAGTTTCCGTTGGTTCTTTGCACTTTCTACACTGGTCTGATGCAAAAATTTTTATAATGATCCGATCCTGAATCGCTATCATAAATCCTTCCGTCTTAAAGAACAATGTGCCTTTAGAAAATAACATTTCACGCTTCTTTTTCAATGTGGTGTTAGTTTAGATCATAGTGGTGTCATCCATTTAGTGCCTTCTGGGTCCTCTTCTGCTGCTTATCACAGTTTGCCACAATTTTCAGATTTACCTCTGCGTTTGTGAGTTTTAGAAGAGACTAGTTCTTATCTGCTTTCACTGCAACATCATGCAAGTTAGATGTTTGAGATTTCCTAAAAAAGAAATCTCGTAATCTCTTTATCTGCTTATGATGTTGATTTACAATGTAAGTAAAAGCTCCTCCTTCTTTCTGCGGAGTTATGACTTCGGATGATGACGACGATCTAAAAAGCACGGAATTTTTGCAATCGCTAGCCTTTCCGCATACGAAGGACGGAATTGACGGATACTACATTCGGGTGGTTTAGCGTTGAACATTTTCTAGAAGATTGGGATCGCGCACCAATACCGGGTACCACACAACACCCCCGTATTGAAGAAGAGTTCGAATGTAGGTGTTGTACAGATTAATAGAAGTCTGAAACGATACTTTTGAAAATATTTTTTCAAGCAGGTACAACACTGAATTGCCACGTTTACCTTGGTCGACAACTGATGAAACTTGTGGTGTGGTGTGGTCTTCGAGCGAATATTGAAAACGTGGATTGTTTTTTCCAAGATGCACAATGACACACTTTTCTGAGTTCAGGCGTAGGAGAGATTGGTTTGGATAGCGTCTCGTTTTATAAGAGGGTTTCCATCAGCAAAGAAAGCTCTATTTAGCTTGAGGTGTGAAGGTATATCATTGGTATAAGAAATAAAAAGGAGTGGGCTTTGGTACTGCTTTATCTGACAAGTATGATTGACCAATCCGGACATGAAACTTCCTGTTGGAGAGGTAGTTTTGAATCAAAAAAAGTGAGAGGTGTCAAGGGACACCCGGATGGAACGAAGTTCCTTTCGATTAATTAGTGAAGGAATTGTAATACATTTTTGGAGTTTACTCCTTAAGAAATGATACCAAAATTTTCAGTTTTCAATATTTTCAAAGTTTTAAAAATTTTCAAATTTTTTGAATTTTTCAAAATTTTTAAAATTTGAAAATTCTAAAAATTTTGAAAATTTTTAAAACTGAAAATATTGAAAACTGAAAATTTAAAAAAATTTAATCATTTTGAAAAATTCAAGAAGTACTTTCTCTATGCGTTCAGTATAAGATGTTTGGCGAAAGCATTTTGAAAATTTTTATAACATTCTGTATAAATTTTGAACAAAGAAAGAGAGAGAGACAGACAGACAGAGAAACATACGTGTGTCGTGACAACTTTTGGTCTTAGTTTTTTCCGTCTAGTCTCCGTCGTAACTCGCGATAAGGAACTACGTTCCTATAACAGAAGTTACCAAGAGATTCGATTTTATACTGTAGACTACCGAAATGCTTTGGCGAAATTAAGCTATATTACGTCAATTGGTATTTTTTTATAGAAAGAGCAAGACAGGATAAAAGATTAGTGGTGGTTGACTTTTCTTTGTCAAAACCGTGCTGCTCATTTGGTATTAAAAGATGGATTGTTAGAAAGTCTAACATTGTATCCAATATTATACTTTCCATGATTTGTAAAGGCGCGAAAAGCTAACTTATAGGTCTATAGTTCGTAAGGTAGCTATTTCAAATAACATCGACATGACTGTGGTTCTATCAGTGGATTTTTTATTTTAATTTTTAATCAGCGAAAAGTGTTGTAAATTATAATTTTTATTTACAATTTTTAAATTTCCCACAGAAAGACTAGCTATCATGCTCAGTAAAAAATACATTCTGCAGATTTCTGAACATATTGAATTTTAATAATAATAATAATGTTTATTTGCATATAGATACAGTTTTACAACATATGAAATACATTACATGCAAATTGGAACCAGAATACAATTTATAAAAGCTCAAGTTCGATCCCATAATACACTAATAAATTTTTAATAACTATATTACTCTCATACTAAGTATTAATAATAATAAACAATAACATAATAATCAAAAATAAAAAGCAGGGACATGTATAGGCTTGAAAAATATAATTTCCACAACAGCATTCTTAACATTCTTAAGATCTCAGAACAAATCACCAACCAACAACATATCCCTCAGCTTTTTTTAATAAGTTAGTTTTTAAAGATTTAAATTCAAGTGGTACGCGGTTATAAAGTTTATATATATTGTATGTGAAACTCCTTTTAAAAATAATTGTTCTATGCGTTGGTGGAGAGATACAACCTTTATGTCTTAGGCCGATCACATACTTACAAGACATATGTTGTAGCGTGAAAATACCCTAGGCTAGCTCCAGGGTTCGTGGCTTCCTTCTGGCTTTCTTTTTTAACTCTCCCCAAACAAATAATAAGGGCGCCAAGTACAGACATACAAATAAAAGAGAATAAATCAGTTTTAAAATTGTTTATTCAAAAAAACTGTTTGATTTAATGTTAATCAAAAGTTCAGTAATTAACTAATTTCCAAACTTATCTTGTCAATCTTCGGCTTTGAAGGTCCAGATGATAGTCGGAAGGATGAGTTGAGACTATTGGAAATGTGGACACCGGTCTAGGGTGACTCTGGTACAATGGTTTTTCTTAAAGTAAGATGAGTCTCCTGCAGTGAGGAATGAAGCGACTCCCTCAGCGGATAGCACCAGTCTAAATTGTCAATTGCAAGACAAATTTTCATAAATTTGATTCGGCACGATCAGCCCTCACCAAAGACCCTTCGTAAAATTGGCATAAGCCCTAAAGAAATAAAATAAACGCTGTCAAAATTCCGTCCCAATAATCCTTTGTTTCGATTACAATCACTCAAGAATTCTCCAAAGTTCGAGAAAAAAGTTAATCACCTGATGTGTTTATATATTTTTAACTCAATAAAAAACTGATTTTTAACAAATGATTGTAATCGAAAAATTTAAATGTTAGTAAAGATATCAAATTAAATAACCAATAATCTATTCACCAAATTTTTGACTATTTCCTTAAAAATTATAATAAGTTAAATTTTTACTCACCAGAAGGGTATAAGAGGTGAAGCGAACTAATTCTTTTTGTAGTACAAAATGAAATGAAATTATTTAACGTCGCAACCTACGAGCAAACTAGAATTTATTCTCCTTCCAAAACTGATAAAGTATACGCGACGACGCACAAAATAACACGGAAATTTATACAAATTTAATAGTCCATGGGCCAGGCCACAAATAACGTTGTAAACGTTACAATGTTTGCAACATGTCTGCGACTTGTCGCTTCAACACAGTTGAGCACCAATGTAGGAAACAAAACTCCGTAGTTCGCACATCGGTTCTAATATTGCGAAGGCGAAAGAAGAAAAATACTCGAAAATATTGGGTTCATCCATATAGCAAAGCTAATCTTCATCGCAGTATATTTATTTTCAACGATTTGCACAAATTTTACATTAAATGTTGGATTATCTTCCAATATTGAACCATATACGTGCATTGGGAAGCAGCTGTCGGACACAAATGACGCTTGAAATTGGAGCAAGCAGTGTCGTATAAAAGTCTCATCATGTCCGCGGCGTTTCTGTTTGGTTTACGACTCGCCATAAGAACCGCTGTGTTAGCAATGAAACGACATGTCGCAGACATGTTGCGAACACATGTCTTGTAAGTATGCGATCGGCCTTAAGTTAACCGAATGTACGTCAGTTCTACATTTTATCTTATTTGTCAAATAAGGAGGGCGATTCATTATAATAATGTTATGGAAAAAAACTAGAGAATGTAAAATTCTTTGTTTTTCCATATTTAGCCCATTAGAATCAGTAAATTTGTGAGACTCAGGTTCAAACTTTCTGATACCGTATATAAATCGTAGGCATGACTTTTGTCCTCTTTCCACACGGTTGATATCTACTTTATCTAAACATGGTTCATACAGGACGCCACAATAGTTAAAATAACACAGAATCAGACTATCACAGAGTTTAATTTATAAATTATGAGAATAGAATTTTCATAGTAGCGTAGCATAGCAACGTTGCAAACAATAACTTATATGGTTCCTAAAACGTAAATCATCCAAAATTAAACCAAGATTTGTAAATTTTTTGCAACTTACCTTTTCACTTTCAATGTTGATATTTATACTACTTTTAATAGCATTCCTATTTTTTCCAAATACCAATAGGTACTTAAGAGGATTAATTTTTAAATGATGAAGATCTGAATATTTTATAAGAGAATCTAAATTTTCATTAATGACAGTTTCAGCAGCAACTAAATTATCACTGTTAAAAGAATAATATATCTGGGTATCATTGGCATAAAAGTATTTATTATAATCTGACAAACACAAAGAAAAATTAAAATGAAATAGACTGTTTGACTGTGTAGAATTGTTTGTGTATATCCTAAATAATAAGGGTCCAAGAATAGAGCCTTGAGGCACGCCACATTTTATAAGCGTTTTATCCGATCGACCCAGAAAAGTTTCAATACACTGCATACGATCGCTTAAATAACCATTGAGTAATAATACTGATTGATTTGAAAACCTTTCAAAGTGTAAAATTGAAAGTTTATATTTATCAAGTTGTATTTGAATTTGATTATTCATAATTTTCTCTAAAAGTTTAGAAAGGCAAGGTTAAATATAATCGGCTTCAGTTCGTTAAAATTTTCGACTTCACTTTTTTTTGTAAAGGAATCACCTTTGCAACCTTCCATTCAGATAGATAGGGAAAGATAGAATCCAAAATGCAAGTATTTATAATAAGAAAAACTAATTTATATTCATACCCAAATTATGTTTACAAATTTTATGACTCGGTTACTTATCTATTGCTTTAGTGATATCTTCGTCCGACCATAATCGAATTTTCCTCCCTTTTACTATAGCATCAATCCATCGTCCAAACATTATTTTCCCCAATTTTTTCTTTGGCAAGCAGCAGCAGTAACTCTTATCTTCTAGATGTAAGATCTGCCGTAATTACTATTTTGAAAAAAATCAGGGTGTTTTGTAACTCAACTGTATATGTTTTTGAATTTTTTCAAATTTTAAAGCCCCATAATAGATAGGAACATAGTCAAAATGCTTAAAAATACAGTTTTTTCAATTTTTTTATTTCCGTTCGGAGATTAAAGGCCGATTCTTACATAGCAACGCGGCAGCAGCGCTTCACAGCTCCGCCGCGATGTAAAAACCATGAAGGCATTCCCACTTAAGCAGTGCAGCAGCAGCAGAATCACTAGCGTAGCGGTTGCGAAACATTTGTCCCAGTACTGATCAGACTATTTAAAAGAACAAACGATTTTTAAAATGTCGAGCTCCTCGTCTAGTGATGATGTATTTGCTGTAGCCGTATTGTTATCAGAAGAGGAAAAAATAAAAAAAAAAGAAGCTATTGGGTGCACGACTCGATTTTGCCTTCCATCTTCTGTTTTTACCAACAATATCTAACTAAACAAAGGACAAAATCAAAATATCAACATTCGATTTGATGTTGTTAGATCACGTACCTGTATGTATCCTTTATACGTATATAAATATGTACTGGGTTTATTTTTCAATAAAAATTAAAAATGAACTGCTCAATATCCATAGCTGCGGCGCTGCTATGTGAGAATCGGCCTTAAAAAATCCAACTACGCCATTGGAAAGAATGGAAAAAAATACATCAAAAATTACTATTTAAAAGTTGGCCAAAAATTTTGAACATAACCTAAAAAATAATTGAAAAATTTAAATATTTTTCTTGGGCCCAATTTTTATTGATAAAATCTGAAAAAAATCAGGGTGTTTTGCATATTAAGGACACACCTTCATGAATTTTTTCCGATTTTTTAGAGCACTGGGGCAATTGTTAATTTTTTTTTTTTTCGAAAAAACACGTTTTTTGCCCCTCTCACCCCTATTGCCTCAGGAAACTTAAAAATTAGTCTGGAGGAGTCTCTGATCATATACTTTCAAATGGCCGAACTAAAAAAAATCGAGCATGGTGCAGTTTTGACCATCTTATCCCGCTATAGCCTTTTATTGTAGAATTGTCGTAGCTTTGATTATATTAATGTTATTCCCTCTTTAAGGTTTTCATTCTTACTGTGATGTAAAACAAGAATATATAAAATTAAAAATATAAGCCATATATTTTCTTACTAGTAGAAATAAAATCAAACAAAAACAAGTTTTAATAATTACAATTTCTATTTGAACACAAAAACATATTAACTTGAAAGCCTGTTTTTAGGTTATTCTAGAAATCTCTAGATTAAATCATTCATTCATTTGTTGTATATAAGTAGATGTATGGACAGTTAAGGGGAGTTCAAATAATTGGAATAGTTCATTGTTATTGTAATCAGTTTGGACGTTATCCAGTTGAGTTCTGTGTATCTTACAATTTTGTGAATAAATTGTGTTAAAGTCCCCATGAGTGTTACAAATTGGTGTCAGGTGTGGGGTGAAGATACAAGAATGCCTGGAAAGAAGATAAATGAACTATTGGTGGTTGTGCTAAAAATAGAGCTCGAAGTATTAGAGTTGGAAACTACTGGGACCAAATCCGTATTGTTGAGTAGGCTCCGTAAGTAATAATTTGGACCCCGACACTGTGGAGTTTAAAGATCCAGTGCAAAAAGCAAATTGTGAACTAGCACGACAACTTTTTCAGCTATCGTAACGAATGACGAATCATCAAGAGGAATAGACGCAATAACTTTCCCAGCTGTCGCAACGAATCACGAGCCAACAAGAGGAGATATCTAGTCAGATAAGGAGCCAGCGCGAAGATATGTCCCAGCTGTCGCAACGAATGACGTGCTAACAAGTGGAACAGACGCAAAAACTTTACCAGCTGTCGCAACGAATCACGAGCCAACAAGAGGAGACGAGCAAAATCAGCAAGTGGCCAATTTGCGAGAAGAGATCAAGCAAATGCAGTCAAAGATAGGAAAGCTTAAACGAGAACTGGGAGCTTGTCGGCGAAACCAATCCATCTACCACGGCGACGGAAATGTAGAAAGGATGGAAACCGGCCACGTAGACGTCGAACGACGAGGAAACTGAGATACGACCCAGGTATGAATGACTATAAAACCCCCGATCTTCGACGGGAAGACTTCTTGGACAAATTACCTGAAACAATTTGACTTAGTGGCAAGAGCGAATGGATTGTCACCCCAGGAGAAGGCATTGTTCCTAAACATTGCTCTGCGAGGTGAGGATTTAGACGTTCTGCATTTATTGACACCGGATGAGGTTGACAATTTTGAGCTATTGGGAATCGTCTAGAGATGCGTTATGGCCAAAGTCATCTACAACCGGCATACCGAGTGCAGTTGCAAGATCTCTTGTAATTCTTCTGATGAACTTGTTCAGTGTATCAATCGAAGGAAGCGGTAAAATATTCCTGTGACGCAAATATTGATATGTGTCTCTATTTTTTAAACGAATCAATAAACACTCATAAATCCATTCTAAACTATATCGTCGACCTTTCGCATTACTTTTTTTCGAGGCTTCAAAGCACGAATTCACGGCATTTTGATATTCCGTAGGTAATGTCTTAATTCTTTCTTGTACTGCAGTTTCTGATTTTCTAGCACATCGAGATTTGGCAATAAAAATTATTTTTTAGCCGATCTCTCTGCAAAAAATAATGGAGACAGAAAAAATTAGGACTCCATAAATTGGATAATAACGAAATGAAATTTGTTTTATTACGGTATGCAACAAAGCAGGCTATAAAACTGATTTACCTTCATGATAGTACAAAGTGCAGAGGTAATCATCCTTCGAGTGTTCGTACAATATAAGTTGTGCGAATATTTAATTATAACTAATATAAATAATAATTTTATTCGATAATATAATATTTTAGTTATTTCTGGTCTTCGGGAGGGAATAAAACGAATTCAGCAGTCAATTAACATCTATTGGGGCAGAAGAGACAATTTATTAATTCGGGATTTAAAGGCATGCAAGTTAGGACGAGTGGGAAAAACGTGGGAAGGTAAGGAGTTCTACAATGTGGAGACCCTGATGATGAAGGAACGATCAAATCGATCCGTTCTCGATGTCGGGCATTTCACAGTATAAGGGTGCATGGAGTTGGCACGTCGCGTTGCTCTGGCTGATCTGACAAGTGGAGGCATTATAGAGCGGAGTTCTTCTGAGCAAAATTCGTTTAAGTATCGGTAGAACAAGAAAAGATCAGACACTGCTCTTCGGTGGGACAATGGGGCTAGGTTTTTGGTGATACTGGTGTCGTTTATTGGTCGAACTGTTCGTCTCTGTATTGCATTAAGAACTCCGAGACTTGACGGAGCCACCGAACCTCATACATGCGAGCAGTATTCATGATTAGGTCGTATTTGGGCTTTGTAAACAGTAGCTAAATTGGATGGAGAGAAATATTTCCATGCTCTAAAAAGAAAACATAACTTCTTTCCTGCTGCAGTTACTATGGATGCAATATGTTCGTTCCATAGTAAGTCCTGGGAGATCGTTATACCAACCAGCGTAATGGAGTCGCCCGCTACCAGTGTTGGATCGTAGATTGTAATGGATGAGTCGCATGTTCGCCACTTGTTAGATAGGCAACATGTCTTTGTCTTGGAAGCGTTGAAATTAAAAAGATTCTTTCTTCCCCACTCGTCTACAATTCTCAGATCTTGATTGAGAGCAGCCGTTGTGGATCTTCTGTCCTCTTCCAGAATATCTAGAGGTATGGGATGGTTGTACGCTGTGCTACAGTGTAGGTTGCTATCATCTGCAAAACCATGGAGATGATTAAAAATTCCTTCAGTGACAAAGTGTATTTGTATGTTGTTTATAAAAAAAATAGAAGTTCAATACAGAATGACAGCAATTTCTACTAATGCTACTAATACTAGCAGTCCAGAAAAGATGTTGAAAATGCAAAAAATAAAGGCTGCTTGATGCTTCACTCCAGAAAAAAAAATTTAAATCTTACCACTGTCTTCAGACGTTTACATTGTAGTCCTTTCGAAGTGAAGAGAAGATGAATTACGACTCTGCAATCGATTTCGAAAAATGCGACACGATTTACATCTAGGTTTCGGTTGATTTCTTATGTAAGCGTCATCACCAACAATCACACCCTTACAAATTGCCGAATACCTAAAAATTAATGTTATTGTTAAAATAAATTTCGTATATAATTTAGTTTCAGGATTTCATTTATTTATTTATTTATTTAATGAATAAATTAATCTTACTTGTTACTGTCGATTTCAGTGCCAACGCATAATGGCCATCTTTCTACAGATTTTAAGAAACTGAACATATCACGGGATGATTGAATTTTTTCGTTTAGATGCCATTCTTCATTATTACGAAAAATTACCTGAAATCGGATTGTAGTTTATTATTGTTACAAAAAAAATCGATATATTTATTTGGGCATTAATTAATACTTACAGTAATAGATTTATCTTTATTCAAACGTAAATGGTTCTTGATCTGTCCAGTTGTTGGATCCATTCGCATATATTCGACTCCACTTGGTTTATCTATGTACAGCCATAGCGGTGGCAGAAATTGATGATAAAGATCCGTAAAATTCTCAGATTCTAAGCTCGTTTCGTTTTGCTGACGATTATTTGAATCATTGTGGCCAAATTGACCTAACTGTGGTTCTCTTAACTCTTGTTCGATTAGAACATTTGGATCTTTTATATTATTAGAAACTTCTTCATGTATTGATATTTCCTGCTTGACAGTGTTTTCTGGTAATTCATACTCCTGTTCTTTGTCAGAATTTGCCAGGAGCTCATGTTCTGGTACGGGAATAAATTGATGCTTGATCGTGGGCATAGCTGTATCTTTGACTCTTTTTTGTCCTGTAGGAAAAATTTTGAGCTCTCCACAAATGTAAAACTTTTCGTACATTTTAATATCCTCCTCTCGAAAATGATGGTGACAAATATAATCAGTAGCTCTCAATTCAATCCCTAAAGAAGTTTTCCATTTTTGTAATTTCGCCGGTGTCTGTAAATTTGTATAAACAAAAATCAAAGAAATGATAATTAACTTTAATAAATATTAAAAATAAATAAAAAAATATAGTATATATTTCATAAAAATTTATTTTACTTACTGATGCTTGGAAATAAGATAGAGACTGAGAGGAATCTTTTTTTATGTTTTTCAATTTTCGGCCACTTGGACAACTTTTCACAATACAAATTTTACCCATAGTTTAATTATTTAACGCTAAAAATTTATGAAACGAATTTAAAATACACTAAACTTAATTCGCTGACTACGTTTTTTTATACCTTTTTATACCTTTATAGCACTTATAATAGGTTATATTACGAAATCATACGACACATTATAATCTGTGCGACACATTTGTCTATATCTGTGACGACACACTTCAATTATTTGTCAAAAACTGCTACATTCATTCTGTACCCTACCCATACATCTACTTCAGCGATTCTAGTGGCAAGTTTGAGAAGTGTTATGTATCTCTAAAAAGTGGACACATTTTTAATCATTTCCCATTTAAGATAGTTCTCCTTACCTCTACCCTCCATAATCAAGAATAGAGTCAATGAAACGACGAGACGAACGGTTTTACATTCAAAGAAAGAGACGAACGAAAAAAAAGAGAAACGACAATTATCTGGCCTTTGGTAACGATTGTAACGAACTACCCGAATGTATTCCATTTATTGGATTATCGAAATGGAAGAGACCGATATGAGTAAAGGATCGAGTACTATTTTACTTGGTATCGAAACAAAAATATCGATAGTATTGCAACATCTCGATATTATAAATTGCATTTGAGTTGACGTTGATACGATTAAAATGTCAATAATAAATTATTATCTTTAGAGAGTAAACAATGAAGCCGAAGCAAAACAACTCATTATATACATAAAACAACATTGAATTGTTGAAATAAGATGGATTGTAAAAAAGCCAAGACCGAGATTTTATTGAATATAACCTATTCAAGAAATGTGTGATAATTACTTGAAATAAATATTGTGATTTTACCTATCACATTCCTAGAGAACGTTTATAAATATGGGATTTTTAAGAAAATATAAATGGTAAGTCCTAAGTGCTATATTTATTTACATATACTGTAAATGGAAGTCATAAGTGTCAATTTTCTTATTCATCAAAATTAAAATAAAAGTCGTATCTACCACATATGGGGTGATAAACGGAAGAAAGTTTTACTTTAGCGAAAACTGTCCATTCGTGATAAAACTTTTTGTTCGTTCTAAAACCCCATAAAATAAACAAAATTCAAGTTTTCAAAACCTGCTGTATTTTATAGTCTAATTGTCTGTAAATCACTATGAATTTTTTCATTAAATTCAAAATTTTTATAATCTAATAGTCTAGTACTATGATGTTTGTAGTGTACCTAAGTATCTTGTAAAGTACTGTGGTATTGAACTAAAATATTGAATAAAAAATATCAAGGTGTAACCCGTTGCATGGATTACAAAAAATATAAAATAATTTTGATGAGACGGGATCTGTTAAAGATAAAAAATCGAACAAGTCATTTAATGACCACCATGATACAGCTGCTGGCCTAGTTATGTATTTACTTAGAGAAAATTCAATGTTGATCAAAGAAAAATAGCAGCGGAAGTTGATTTCAGCTAGGACCACTTACGGAAAATATTCTTGCTAAGTCAATTCTTCCACCTTACAAGATTGTGACTATAACGCGAAGCTTGTCTTTTACCAATCATTGTCAAAAATTTACGAATGATCGGGTCTTTTAAAATTTTATTTTCTGATGAAGGAAAGGAACCATTTCAGCCAAAAACATCGGTTATGATTACATAATTTAACGTAACAGTCAATTTGCTAAAAGGGTAAATGCTTGGTGTGTTGTTTTACCAGAAAAATCAGGAAGTATATTTGAATTTGCTGGATTAAATTCATTGGTAGAAATGTAAAATTTGCACAGATGTTTATTTTCATAATCTGAACACCCACTAAGAAGGGATTTTGAAAAATTTTAACCCTGAATGGGTGAAGTAAGGGTTAAAAATATGTCTGAAAAAATCTTTAAATCGGTTACGATTTTAATAAAAATTCATATTTAGACTTAAAAAATATTTATAAATAAATAAATATTTTATTTACGGAAATCTCCATTATAACATTATAAGTAAGAATACATTAAGAAATACAAGATACATATAATACAGAAACACAAAAAGATATCAATAAAATTTACAAATATATAAAATAACCGAGAAAATAACACTATAAAAATTTGAGAAAATGTATATAAAGGTACTTTTAAATAAGTATACGTAAGATACTTTTGAATTTGTAAAGTGAAGAACTATTTGGATCAATATCATGCTTGTTAATGAATTGAGCAGCTTTAATTAAAGGATTATTGCATAAATAATTAGTTTTATAAGTTGATATATTGTATAAAGTTTTCAGTCTTATTGACTTTTTGGGGAATATTTATTACAATTTTGGAAAGGATATTTCAGAAATCTATTAATCCATTTACAATTTTGTAGAATAGTACTAAATTGAAATAAGTTCTGCGCGAATCCAGCGAAATTAAGTTTATTTGGCTATTTGGTTAATTTACATCCTGACAGATTCGTGAATAAGGAATGGTAATTTATATAGAAGTATATATAGGGGTTACGTTTCTAGGTGACAAAAATAAAATGCAAATATATTAATAAATCAATTTGATGGAAGTTTTTTACTATTGATCAATAGTTATCTTCAGGCATAGGTAATGGTTTAAATAATTTGGAGCCTTTTTTGCGTGGCAGTTTTTAAAAGCTTTTTTAATTCAGACAGATTCTGTAGCGATATAAGCAATTTGCCTCTTAAAAATAAGAGGCATCCATAGACGGATAAATTTTCACTAACAGATCACTTCATTTACCATTCTTAAACTTTCACTTCAAATTTTCAAATTAAATATCATGTTTCCAGTGCTTGCTGAAGATTCTCTTCAATATACTCTGAATTAATCATTCCTTCAAGTCTGTTTAAGTCAGATTTTTATCTTGAGATTCAAGCAATTCCTGCATGTTACTTCAAACAGTAATATCTGTTCGAACCCATTTCATTTGCATTTTCGCTTATGTTTGAAGTCAAAGTTTGAATTTGTATAGATTCCTCGCCTTCGGCTACAGTTTTCTCCCACATGATTTCAATGTGTATGGATTCAGTTCTTGCAATGATTGTTTTATGTTTACGATGCATTTTTTTAGGTCAAATTTCTTCCAGCATTCCATAACATTCATATCAGGATCACATTCCATATTATCCAATACGTATAATTTTAGGTTCGTCAAAAGTAGTAGATCTTAAAAATCTGGATTAGTCCTAGTTTAATAAGTTAAAGCAAAGTTGTTGTTTCATCATATTTTTAAGTTTTTCTTGGCAGAATATAAAGGTCCTAAATGCATTCAAAAGGGTTGAAAAAAAAAATAAAAAATGATATTTTTTTATACTTTTTGTAATGATTATTGCAATTTTACAACAAGGGTAATAAATTTTGGACTTTCTAATGAATCCCATATTGTAGAAAATTTAATTACAAACATTTTCTTTTGTTACAACTTTTTTCCAAAATTTATAGTTAAAAAGCTATAAGCAAAAAAAGAAGGTAATCTATGTTTTTTACTTGTTTTTTTTTTAATTTTTTAATATCTATAAATGTTGCGCATCTTTTCCAGGAAGAGGATAGTTCAATTATTGTTGTATAAGTTGTTTTCAACCAAATTGAACAAAAATTAGCGGGTTCCCTCTCAACAGCCAAATCTAGTCGTTTTTTTACAGATCTGCCCTGGTCTAATCTATACTTATAATAAATCTGTAGAGAGGTCAATTCTGTACATGAAATATATTTCCAAAATGACTATCAGGGGGTGATTAGGGATCGATACTGATGCCAAAAATGAAATCAGTAAAATTTTTGTCTGTCTGTCTGTCTGTATAACCGTTATAGAAACAAAAACTACTCGACGGATTTTAACGAAACTTGGTACAATTATTTTTCATATTCCTGTGCTGGTTATAGTATACTTTTCATCACGCTACAATCAATAGGAGCAGAGCAGTGAAGGGAAATGTTGGGAAAACGGGAGAACTTACTCCATTTTTTAAGCTTTCGTCGGGTGTGCAACCTTAATTGTTAAAGCTATACAGAAATCACCTTATTTTTATAATTTGGAGGTCAACTGTGAACCGATTTTACAAAATTTCACCCACAAGGGGAGTTGCGGGGGCGTGAAAAAAAATTAATATCTATAAGTCCTACAGATTTAAAACTTTGCAAAATAGTTATTTTTATAATTTGGAGGTCAACTGACAACGGATTTTACAAAATTTCACCCATAGGGGGGTTGCGGAGGCGTGAAAAATAAATATTAAAATCTATGAGTCCTATAGGATTGAAACTTTGCAAAATAGTTATTTTTATAATTTTGAGGTCAATTGTGAACGGATTTTAGGAAATTCCACCCACATGGGGAGTTGCGGGGGCGTGAAAAATAAAAATTTTAATTTATTAAATTTAAAATCTATAAGTCCTACAGGTTTGAAACTGCACAATAGTTATTTTTATAATTTTGAAGTCAATTGTGAACGGATTTTAGAAAATTCCACCCACAAGGGGGCATGCGAGGGCGTGAAAAATAATCTATGCATATTGAAACACTTATGGAGACTTTTACACAATTTATTTACAAAATTGTTAAGATACACTGAACTCTGCTGGATAACGTCTAACTACTTGACAATACAATGAACTCTTGTGAACATTTATATACAACTTTATTTAATCTAGTCAGTGTGTTTAGATCTTTCTAGAATTTTCTAGAAACATTATTTAATCTAGTCAGTGTGTTTAGAAGTTTCTAGAATTTTCTAGAAACATTATTTAATCAAGTGATAACAAATCAATTGTCAATAACAATCTTTCAAATTAAAGGTCCCTTCACGGTTAATCCGTTACACTGCCCCCTCCTTAGATTCATTCATCCTGGAATGTTATTTCCTACATCGGAATCCCGCAAACTCCCTGAGCCAGCCAAACCATCTTCTTGGAGTTGCTGCGCATCTCCACTGTGGTTTCCCTGGTAAGGCGACAAACGATCATGATGGACCACGACGGGTTTCCCTCTGGGAATTTTCACGATCCGATAAATGACATCGTTAATCTTCTTCTTGATGGTGTAAGGACCTTCCCAGTTCTTCTGTAATTTGGGACAAATACCTCGACGCCGTCGGGGGTTATAGAGCCAGACTAAATCTCCAACTTGGTAACTCTTTTCCATTGTCCGTGTGTCATAGTACCTTTTCATCCGATCACTAGATAATTGTAGTTTTCCACGCACCAGGTTGTGTATATTCTCCATTCGATTCTGAAGGTCGGCGACATATTGTTCACGGGCCATTTCTTCACCAGGTTTACAACCAAACACCAAGTCACATGGTAGCCTCATTTCTCTACCGAACAGGACCTTCGCAGGCGTTTGGCCAGTTGATTCGTTGATGGCCGATCGAATTGCCATTAGAAATAGTGGAATATGTCGATCCCAATCCCTCTGACAATCTGACACCACTTTTGACAGATAGTTGGTTATAGTCCGGTTCATTCGTTCCACCATTCCATCAGACTGAGGGTGCATCGCTGTGGTTCTCGTTTTGCGGATGCCTAATCTCTGGCAAACGTCTTGAAACAGCTTGCTCTCAAAATTTCTCCCTTGATCTGAATGTAATTCCAGTGGTACCCCAAATCGGCTTACGAATTCTTCAACTAATATATCTGCTAAAGTGAAGGCTTCCTGATTAGGAACTGCATAAGCTTCAACCCATTTAGTGAAGTAGTCCATGACAACAAAGATCTACTTGTTTCCTACATCGGTCTGTGGAAGTGGCCCCAATACATCTACTGCGATTCTTTCAAAAGGACTTCCAACCAGGTATTGCTGCATTTCCGCCTTCGGTTTTCGGTGCGGACCGTTACTGGCAGCACATGTAGTGCATTTACGACACCAATCTTTAACATCATTAGTGCAATTTACCCAGTAACATCTATCTCGGATCTTTTGCAGCGTTTTCGTAATACCCAGATGTCCCCCAGAACTATCATTATGCATATGTTTTAAAATTTCTGGTACAGCATTTCTTGGGACCACTATTTGTTTCCTTGTTTCTGTGCCCTCGGAATTTTCTACAAGTCTTTTAACGAGCCCACCGTCCAAAATTAAAGAGTTCCATTGCGACCAGTATGCTTTTAAAGCAGGAGAGGATGAGGATATCTCTCTCCACAATGGACGACGGTACATTCTCTTCCACTCTCGAATCTTTCTTAGAACGGGATCGTTTTCTTGTTGCTCCTCCAGCATAGAGCTCTCGTCTTCTGGCACAACCCTAACTAAGGCAAGTTTTTCCTCGTTCTGCTCCATACGGGTACAATGGGGGCAATCAGGTCGACATGGTCTTCTGGAAAGTGCATCAGCATTACGATGTCTTGTTCCAGGTCTGTGCTCGATTTCAATATCATATTCCTGCAGTTTTTCGAGCCATCTTGCTATCTGTCCTTCTGGGTTCCTAAAGCTAAGTAACCACTTCAAACTGGCATGGTCTGTTCTGATCAGGAATTTTCTGCCATACAGATATTTATAAAAGTGTTCGACGGATTTTACAACTGCTAACAGTTCCCTCCGAGTTACACAGTAGTTCTTTTCAGCTTTCGATAAATTTTTGCTGAAGTAACCAACCACTCTTTCCTTACCATCTTGTAGCTGTGACAAGACGGCTCCAATTCCCACATTGCTGGCGTCGGTGTCCAGAATAAGCTTACCATCAGGAAGTGGATAAGTAAGAACAGGTGCTGACGTAAGCTGTTTTTTCAGTATTTCAAACGCCTCTTGACATTCCTGATCCCAACAGAAGGACTTATCTTCTTCTGTCAAACGTGTCAAGGGTTTGGCGATGTCTCCAAATTTCTTGACATATCGTCGGTAATAGGAACAAAGACCCAAGAAACTCCGGAGCTGATGTTTGTCGATAGGGATTGGCCATTCCTGAACGGCTTGTATCTTAGTGGGGTCAACAGCAACGCCATCCTTGCTTACGTTATGTCCTAAATAGTTGACCTGTCTCTGGAACAAGTGGCATTTCTTAACATTCAATGTTAGATTAGCGTTCTGTAATCTTTTAAAGACTTCTTCCAGGTTAGATAAATGTTCCTTAAAGGTCTTTCCCATTATGATGATATCGTCTAGATAAACTAGACAAGTTTCCCATGACAAACCCCGCAGGATGTTCTCCATTAGCCGTTCAAACGTCGCAGGAGCATTACAGAGGCCAAACGGAAGGACCGTGAATTGCCACAACCCGGATCCACTGGTAAAGGCAGTCTTTTCTTTGTCTGCAGGATTCATTTTAACTTGCCAGTATCCGCTTTTAAGGTCCAAGGTAGAAAACAAAGTAGAACCCGCCAAAGCGTCGAGGGCATCATCAATCCTTGGCAGAGAATAACTGTCCTTCTTAGTTACATCATTTAGCTTTCGATAGTCGACACAAAACCGCATTGATCCGTCTTTCTTTCTCACTAATACCACAGGAGAAGCCCACGGACTACTGGATGGTTCGACTATGCCATTTTGAATCATTTCTTCAAGGGCTCTGTCTGCTTCTTCCTTCTTAAGTTGAGGCATCCTTCGGGGTACCTGTCGAATTGGACGTGCATCACCAGTGTCAATTCTATGTTGTACAACATCAGTTCTTCCCAGTTTACTTTTAGAACCAAATACAGGTTTATAACGATAAAGTAGATCTCTTACCTGTTTCTTTTCTAATTTTGACAAAGAGGGATCTAATTTTGTCATTAATTGTTCAATTTCGTTGGTCTCATCTGTTTTCGTAACGTTTATCTTGTGAATTATGGCCGTTACCGGTTCTAAAGTTCCCATTTCCGTGTCCTTTCGGAGAAGAACTGGATGATCGTTCAAGTTGATAACTCGGATGGGTACCTTTTTGGCGGATCTAACAAGAGTCTTACCCACAAGGAGTCCTTTTCCCAATTCATGGTCATGGTTCTTCGGCTCTATCATGGCTGGGGCACCATCTGGCTCCAGTCCATCCAACCGCGCTGTTACGACACATTCGCAGCTCGCCGGAAGTTCGATATCATCGATTAGCTTAATCGAGGCATTGTCAACTTGTTTTCGGTGCAGGAATATTTCCTCATTATCAGTACGAAGGATACGTCGGCGAAGATACAAATGAAAACCACAGTGGAGCATAACGTCCATACCCAGAACAACATCTTCATCAACGTCAGCCACCAGCACCGAGTGAACAAGAGAGGTTGAACCAAACTGTAGCGTCGCTTGTATCTCACCGTAGACTCTAGCAGATTCTCCGGTAGCGGTACACAGTCTCCAACTTGTAGGCAACATCTTATTTCGCATAATGATGGTTGGTCGGACGATAGTTTTCGTAGCTCCAGTGTCTACCAGCATGCTAATATTCTTTCCATCAATGAGGCCATCTACATATAAGCTGTCCACGTGATGTCGCAGAGTTGCCAATTTAATGGTGTGAGGGGCCCCGGGAATGTTTGGGGTCGATGTCGCCCTCCAGGAGTCGACCCGTTTAAAGTTTTCTTGCTGCTGGGGTACTTCAGCAGAAGATTTTTCTTTTTGGGGGCAAGTATTTCTTATATGGCCTAGTTCTACGCAGTTCCAGCATCTCACTGGGCGCCTTCTTTTTGGAGATAACTTCATTAACCTCTCTATTACCGCTTCGACGTCGCTAACGGAATGAACGGCATGGTCGTAGTTACCGGTGACTTCCCTTAGTCGAGCAACTCCACGTGAGGCCTCCGTCGCCGCCTCAAACTCCAGGGCAATGGTCAAGGCGTCCACTAGAGACTTCTGCCGCACCAATCGTACAGCCCGCTGCAACTCGACGTCTCGAAGACCATCGGTGAAGGTTTGGACTGCCAGGCACTCCAGGAAATCCTCCGCTGCATTTGAATACGCTAGTCCTACCATTCTTGCTACTTCTGCCTCAAATTCCTGGATAGTCTCTCCATTTTTCTGCTTTCGGCTCTTTAACTGCATTCGGTACACCGGTTGTAGATGAGTTTGACCATAACGCATCTCTAGACGATTCACCAATAACTCGAAGTTGTCAGCTTCATCCGGTGTCAATGATTGCAAGACGTCTAAAGCCTCGCCTCGCAGAGCTACGGTTAGGGACAATGCCTTCTCCTGGGATGACCATCCATTCGCTCTGGCTGCTGCGTCGAATTGTTTCAGGTAATTTGGCCAGGAAGTCTTTCCATCGAAGGTCGGGGGTTTCATCGTAGTTCGTATCTGGGTCGCCTCCCCGTTTCCTCGTCGGTTGATTTCTACATGGCAGGTTTCCATCGTTTCTGCATCTCCGTCGCCGTGGTGGATGGGCTGGTTTCGACGAACAGCTTCCTGTTCTCGTTGAAGCTTCGTTATTTCGGACTGCATTTGCTGGTTGATCTCGTCTCGCAAGTTGGCCACTTGGTGGTTCTGCTCGTCTCGCAAATTGGCCACTTGCTGGTTTAAGTTGTCCACTTGCTGATTCAAGTTGGTCACTTGCTGGTTTTGCTCGTCTCGCAAGTTGCATATTTCGGAGCGCAAATGCGATATTTGCTGGGAGAAGGAACTGGATAACTCTTCTGGTAGGGTAGACATCCGTTGTGATAGCTGGGACACCTCTTCGTGCTGGCTTTTCATTTGACTGGAAAGCTCCTCTTGCTGGCTCTTCATCTGACTGGATAGCTCCTCTTGCTGGCTCTTCATCTGACTGGATAGCTCCTCTTGTTGGTTCGTCATTCTCTGTGATAGCTGGGAAAGTTGTTAAGTTTGTTCTTTTTGTTGGCTCGTCATTCGTCCTGATAGCTCCTCTTGCAGCCGGGAAAGTTGTTGAGTTTGTTCTTCTTGCAGCCGGGAAATTGCTTTTTGAACCGGGTCATCAAACTCCACAACGTCAGGGTCCATATTATTATCTAGGTAGTATTCACGGAGCCTTCTCAACAATACGGATTTGCTTCCAGAAGTTTCCAATTCTACTTCATCAAGCTCTCTTCTGAGCTCAGCCACCAATAGTTCATTAATCTTTTTTCCAGGCATTCTTGTATCTTCACCCCACACCTGACACCAATTTGAAACACTTATGGGGACTTTTACACAATTTATTTACAAAATTGTTAAGATACACTGAACTCTGCTGGATAACGTCTAACTACTTGACAATACAATGAACTCTTGTGAACATTTGAACTTGAACTGACGTTAACTGCCCATACATCCCCTTATATACAACTTTATTTAATCTAGTCAGTGTGTTTAGATCTTTCTAGAATTTTCTAGAAACATTATTTAATCTAGTCAGTGTGTTTAGAAGTTTCTAGAATTTTCTAGAAACATTATTTAATCAAGTGATAACAAATCAATTGTCAATAACAATCTTTCAAATTAAAGGTCCCTTCACGGTTAATCCGTTACAATATAATAAATCTGTAGAAATGAAAATTCTGTACATTAAAAATATTTAAAAAATAATTAGCGGGAGGTGTTACTACATCGATATAGAACCCAAAAATGTGGTTAGATTTTTTTGTCTGTCTGTTTGTATGTTTGTGCGCACATCACATTAAAACTACTGATCCGATTCGAATGCGGTTTTCACAGATGTATTTGTCTTCTTTAAACTTAACATCTGGTATATAAAAATTTCTCTCCCACCCCTTTAAAGAATTCGGGGGAGAAATTTTTATATAACAATCAACACGCCACGCGAACTACGTCGCGGGTACAGCTAGTATTGATTATAAAAGAAACAGGTTGTAAAAATTTATAATTTATTTCATTTTATGGGGTTTTAGATAAAGAAAATCTGTTTATCAAGAAAGATATTTTTCGTTAAAATTAAAAATAAAAAAAAAAGTTTTGCATATAAAGACAAAAAATATATAAACTTAAAGAACTTCATTGCTTTTCAAAATGCAGGATCACAAAAGCTAAACTTTCATTGATTTTATTTTATTTGATAAAATTGGAAAAGAAATAAATTGCTGTTACTATTTTAATTGATCAATTTAATGCCATTTAATATTTCAAAACATATTTGATTTTTATTTGTGAAAACGGTTTGTTTAAAGTAATTAAATTTGTTTGGTAAATAAAACTTTAATCTTTTCTAAAGAAGGTCAATTAACAGTTATAATCACTAATTATAAACCGTGGATTCGATCTCTGTTTAAAAAAATTAAATTAAGATTACCCGCATACAAAAAAATTTACATAAATTCAATTTATAAAATATTGATTTGTCAGATAAAAAACTTTGAAGTAATATTAACCAAATAATAAGCTACTTGTGTTGAGATACCTATTATTTAAATAAATTGGTTATATAAGTTTTTGTCAAATGTGGACTGGAAGAACAACGTATCTCTGTATGTTCAGTTAATATTTTATTACTTTAAATAAAATAAAATATAACTTAAATTAAAAAAAAAATACAGAATAATTAAAGTGTAAAATAATTTTGTAAATTTTTTTTGTCACCAAATCGGACTTTGTTGTAATGTGACTAAGAAATTCAATACATACTATCAGTATCATTAAAAAATTCATGGAAGTGATTCAATCCGGCTAAATGTCTCATTTAATAATCCAAACAACACAAGAAATCGTACCATTAAAAATAAACTATTCACTTTTGACTTTTCCAAACGGATTTTTTTTCGGATTTGGCTCGTTCCATGCTGAACTTTGATGCTTTGTTTCGGGATCGTATTGAAAACACCTCGTTTCGTCATTATTCAAAATGTTGTACAGAAAGTTTTTATCCTTCTTGGCCTCTTTAATGATTTCTCTCGAATGTTGGACTCGAAGCATTTTTGGGTCATTAATGAGCTACTATAGTCGGGCCGTTCAAAAGATGGAATGATCACGAGACAAATGTACTCCTTTATTTCGGCCCACAGTTTATATCATCTCTGGTATGAGTAATGTCTAAACTGTCCTTCGTTTATTGCAGTTTAGAAGGCGTTACATCGTAAGATTAAGCCGTCCAGATGCCCGTATTCACTGATCACACGTCCTTGAATTCCATCTTTTGAACGACTATAGTATCGGGTATTTCTTAAAAGTCCTGTTTACCTTGCGAGAGACCTCTTATTACTGACACACAAAAATAGTTAACCTTTTCGTACTTTTGTTTTGTGTTATTAAAGTTTTGTTTAAAAGCTATAAAAAATTTGGAGACCGTTAGTGTAGTGATGGTGATAAAGTTAAATACAAGTTTCATCATCTCAACGTTTTTAGCTAATAAAAGTAAAACAAATTATTAAATATTTTCATTTTTCTTTTGATAACGAAGAAAAAAGAGACAAGATTGATCAATTAATAAAAGGAACTGCAGACTTGACCAAAACATCATACACAACAGTAAGTTATAAAGAAATTAATAGAAAATGAACTCGCTCACATTATAAGCAGAATAATAAATGATACCTACACATATGTATGTATGTATAGTTTATCCAAAACCACTTGAATAGGCGTGATTAACGCTCTTTTCGAATTTCCAAGAATTCTCTTCATAGGCGTACAGGTGTGAGTCGGGAAGTTAAAAGCAACATTAAATAGATATTTTACTAGGTTCGTTCATATAATGACGTTCTTTTGATTTTCCCCTGGTAAAATCGTAAAAATAATTCCTATCCAAGTGGGTCTAGTTATACTATACCAACATAATTATATATTTATTTAAAAACTATCAAAATAACTTGGTTATAATATTACCGCGAAACATTTAGACCGTTTTTAACTGCCATTGTATTTAATTTCTAAACATTTGACGAACTACGAATAATAAGTAATTTGTGTTATACCTAGTTGCATCAAATTAAAGAATTCCGTGACAAAGGGCGATAAGATATTCGTACGAAAAGGTTTACCATTTACATGTTCAGTCATCTAGCTAGAGGACAACGAATTATTATACTGCATGCAAGTTTTAAAGATGGTTAACAGTGTTCGTTTTTGACGAAAAAAGGCATCAACGAGGCTAAAGTGGACTAACAATGATGATATGTCCAAAGATATGTTTTTCCAGTGGTTCACCGAACCACTACTAAAAAAATTATCTAGTGAAAGTGCTATAATATTATCATTCTGTGTAGTCCGAAAAGGTTCCATATAGCAATTCAAACAAAGAGAAATCGTAGTTTTTTTTATATAAGATCGAGTTATATTTTGAAAAAAATTATACGAAGAAACAACTATTGGATGTTTTTAGACGGAAAAAAATGCAAAATTGACGACGAAGCACAAAAACCCGGACATGAATTTCTTCGTTTACCCCCACATCCATGATCGAGTTCATTAGGTATTAAGCCGTAGAAATAATCAAAAAAACATATTCGGTAAAGTGAAATATCCAGAGATTGTCACGACTGGAGAGATAAAGAATGTGTCCTAATGTTTTGGGATGAGCGGTAGCTTTACTAGAGACACTTCCAACCCAGGTTGTAGGTATCCTGGTAAAGGCAGAAAACTGACGAAGTGGAAATTGGGATATACAACAGGAAACAAACAAACAAAAAAACGATCAATAATAAAAATATGAATAAGAAATAACTGAATAAAAAAAAAGTGAGAGGTGTCAAGGGACACCCGGATGGAACGAAGTTCCTTTCGATTAATTAGTGAAGGCATTGTAATTTGTAAACACAACAGAGAGTTTATACATACATAAGCATTTATTATCGTCTGTATAAAATCTCTACTTACCTAACTCTATCAGCAATATCCGGAACTTGTGCAGAAACAATGTCAGGATACATTATTCTTTTTATTTTCTATTATTTTAATATTTATTATCTACAAAAAACAGTTCGTTTAGATGATATACATCTACGTAGAATTACTTTTTATGTCAATTTAATTTAAAACAGGAATTAACAATTTAATACAAAATTTTAAATTTAAAATATTTGACAGTAACTGAGAGTTAAGGTAATTTGACGTAGGTACCTAACTAGTCAAGTTAAGAACTATTTTTGAAATGTTTATGAATTTATTGATTCATAAAAACAGGATGAAATAAAATATAATACTATTATAGGTACTTATTTTTTTCTACAGTATTTTCTTTTAATTTAAATTAGTGTCTTTTTAATTGTACTTTTATTATATTTATTTATGTATATTAGGGTTTCCTATTTAAATAAAGATAGGTATATCTATCTATGAGAGAGAGAGAGAGACAACATGCGTGTGTCGTGTCGTGACAAATTTTGGTATGAATTTTTTTTTGGCTAGCTCCTAGCCTCAGTCGTAACTGGTCGTAACTCCCGAAAGGGAACTTCGTTCCAATTATATTAATTAATCGTGCCAATTAGACATGTCACACTTACGCAAAGACGCTATGTCACAACGGCCAGCCCAAGGGTGACTCTTACACACAATCTCAGACTCCGGATTCCTTTTGCCCGATCTCAAAGATGCCGGTCAATATTCTTTTAAGAATTTTTTTACATATACTTTTTTTGCATATTAAATACATCCATACATTTTAAAAACAATAGTTTACTTTGTAGTTAAAATATTCCCGAAAAAGTGTGTTAATTTTATAATTTTTCACTATAGTCTAAGATCCCGATATAGGACGACCTTCACCGAGCTGGTTAATGGACCAAACATATTTTTTATGTAATTTAATATATCAAAAAATATATTGCATATGAGTTGCCTATCGAATTTCAGTCAAGGATATTTTTAATTAATTTTTAAAAAAAAATTGTGCGACTGAGAGGTCCCTACCTACCGTCCCATGCGATAGAAGAGGACACAACATAACAGCGTTTGTATCCCGGCCTTTTAAAGAGAGAGAGAGAGAGCGTACATTCTGAGCATTATTTTGGAGTAGTTTCATATTAAAATAAAGGATTAGTTTTTAATTTTTTTTCAATCAATTAAATATATATGTGTATATATTTTGTTACATTAAAGTATATACAGGGTGTCCAGTAAAGAATGGGCCAAACTTCGGATATAGTTAATTTGGACCAAAATATGACGATTTAAGTCAACTTACCTTAGTGCAATTTTGCTTGCTTTAGAAGTTACAGGGTGTAACAAATTCCTTAACAAATTATTGTAAATTATGTAAAACTAAAGTCGAAAGTGCGACTAAGTACATTTGACAGTTACTTACTAGATTGAACAGTCTGAAATTAAGAAGTCCTAGAGTTTTAAGTAGAAAGTAGGTTCTCCATACATTCGCAGGGTCAGATCAAAGTTAAGTTATCTCTGAAATGGTGCATTTTAGCGACATGTAACAAGAATAACTTTTTTAAAGCAAATAGAATGAGGATTCAAAGTAACTGTCCATTTTCCAAAAATTTGTGTTCCTAAAAAAATTGAAAAAAAACTACTAGTGGCATGGGAGTTCTGAACACCCTGTACATCTATCATAAGAAATAAGCCTATAATCGTGTACAGCACCCCAAAAAACCTGTTTTGCCAGAAGCTTGAGTGCATTTACTCAACAAAATAACTTCTAAAGCAAGCAAAATTGCACTAAGGTAAGTTGACTTAAATCGTCATATTTTGGTCCAAATTAACTATATCCGAATTTTGGCCCATTCTTTACTGGACACCCTGTATAAATATTTAGTAAATAAGAAGGTTATAGCAATACATATATAATTCTTATCTTACAAATTTTATTTCTTATTTTTTCCGATTTAAAAATATTAACTGAAATAAATTAAAGCAATTTGCTCTATATAATTAATGTATCTATAGATATATACTGATATATACTGTACGCGTCTATCGCTATCGTTCTTGTTTTCAAGACCAGAGAGCAGAGAGACCTCTCTCTTTAAAAGGCCGGGATTCAAACGCTGTTATGTTGTGTCCTCTTCTATCGCATGGGACGGTAGGTAGTGACCTCTCAGTCGGACAATTTTTAAAAATTAATTAAAAATATCCTTGACTGAAATTCGATAGGCAACTCATATGCAATATATTTTTTGATATATTAAATTACATAAAAAATATGTTTGGTCCATTAACCAGCTCGGTGAAGGTCGTCCAATATCGGGATCTTGGACTACTAGGATAGACCCTTAAACTATTAATATGTATTTAAAACAGTAAAAAAATATTTTTAATCACGCAAAACTCTTTATTATAAAATTACTGTTATTTTAAATTTATAAGCATTGAGAATAATTTTTTTTTGATATTTGAAAATCTGATATTTTTACACGAATTAAAAAAAATGTAGGATCATTTGAGGCAGTTATTTCTTTATTTCTTTATTTATTTGTTTCTTTATATATTTATTTATTCATTTATTTATTTATTTATTAATTAAAGGATAAACCAATTTACAATAATATAATATTCCTGACATCATTAATTAAATATAGAGTTATTAAAATATACTAGACGCTGTAAAAAAAGAAAATATACAATTTAAATAAGTGTTGTTAAAGCAGTGAAATTTACATCTAAATATATTTATAAAACACATGATTATTTATGAAAAGTTAATGCTCTTGACTTGACTTTTAAATCTTGACAATGTTGTGTCGAAAAAACCTACTTTGTTGTTTAGAGTAGACCTAATATACTTATATATTTTCTTATAATTTATCAGTGTTAACAATCACATCTTCATGGTATTTCTAAGCAGAGCGAAAATTTCCTGTGGCTTGTAGAGTCTTCTACAATATTTATTCGTTTAAATTTTCTCCAGTCTTTTTGTTAAGAATAAGAGGCAGAAGATCAGGAGTAATCGAGGCTGTAAGGAAATCTTACGACAGTATTTTTCGTGAAGGAATTTTTGTTGAAGCTTGATTTTAGCCAGTTTATCAATTTTAACCAAATTTTTTTTATTAAGGATGTTCTCGTAGGTATAAACCTAAATACAAATGTACCGAGAACATCTATTGGGACAGAAGAGACAATTTATTAATTTGGGATTTAAAGGCTTGCAAGTTAGGACGAGTGGGGAAGACGTGGGAAGGTAAGGAGTTCCACAATCTGGAGACCCTGGGGATGAAGGAACGATCGAATCGATCCGTTCTCGATGTCTGGCACTGAACAGTATAAGGGTGCATGGAGTTGACACGTCGCGTTGCTCTGGCTGGTCTGACAAGTGGAGGCATTATAGAGCGGAGTACTTCTGAGCAATATCCGTTTATGTATCGGTAAAACAAAGATCAGACACTGCGCTTCGGTGGGATAATGGGGCTAGGTTTTTGGTGATACTGGTGTCGTTTATTAGTCGAACTGCTCTTCTCTGTATTGCATCAAGAACTCCGAGCCTTGACGGAGCCGCTGAACCCCATACATGCGAGCAGTATTCAAGATTAGGTCGTATTTGGGCTTTGTAAAGAGTAGCTAAGTTGGATGGAGAAAAATATTTCCGTGCTCTAAACAGAAAGCCTAATATCTTTCCTGCTGCAGTTGCTATGGATGCAATATGTTCGTTCCATAGTAAGTCCTGGGAGATCGTTATACCAACCAGTGTAATGGAGTCGCCCGCTACCAGTGTTGGATCGTTGATTGTAATGGATGAGTCGCATGTTTGCCTCGTGTTGGATAGGCAACATGTCTTTGTCTTGGAAGCGTTGAAATTAACAAGATTCTTTCTTCCCCACTCGTCTACAATTCTCAAATCTTGATTTAGAGAAGTCGTTGTGGATCTTCTGTCCTCTTCCAGAATATCTAGAGGTATGGGACGGTTGTGCGCTTTGCTACAGTGTAGGTTGCTATCATCTGCAAAACTATGTATCGGGTTATTAGTGGCTTCTAGTAGATCAGTTGGATTAATACAATCACAAAAAAAGAAGAGCAGGTTAAATCAAAATCTGTAACTTGAAATGTGTCTATTTTTGAAGTATTTAGCTTTGATGTTGTTAGCTAGATATTACCTGTAATTACCACATGGTCTGAAACGCCAAGGGGGAATAATAATTTTCTAAAATTTGATAAACTGGTTATTTTAATAACAAAATAAGAATAATATTAATTGTATTGGTTAAATCAGATTTTTGTACATAGAAATATTGAATTTGTAATATATAATTTTTAGGCCTTCAATACATAAACAGTTTTTCATTGCTCTCCTTTTGGGTGTAGCAGTTGGATGGTTGATAGCTTATATGGGTGTATCAAATCATAATTCAATATTTTCCGTCTCGGATCCTCATACCAGTCTCGAAATGGAAAATATGTATGGACCAAAAGACAATCCTGGTTATCACGATAAAGATGAGGAATTTCATAATATGGAAGATTCTACAGTGGCGAAAAAATTGTATGATACTGTTAAGATTTTATGTTGGATTATGACAGGCCCTAAAAATCACGAAAAAAGAGCTAAACATATTAAGAATACTTGGGGCAGAAGATGTAATATTTTAATATTTATGAGTTCAAAAGAAGGTAACAAACATAATTACTATTTAATTTATTTTTTTGAATTGTTGTCTTATGTAACAGTTTTCTCATTGTTTTTACGTAATTTCTGGAGTTTTGTTTATTTTATGTCATTCTCATTCAAGTTGATTGGAGCAAAGTGGGTTCTTTGAGGAATAATCGCGGTAACACTGACACTGATGGTAATAGATATATGTATTTCCATTTATTTTGACCACAACTACGAAAACTAGCCAGAAAACATATCAGATTAGTACTAAACTTTTAGTTTAACCAAAAAAGTTGAATTTTACTTTACTCAAGTTCTTAAAGAAGTCGGTATCAACCTGGTAACTTTTCTCTCGGTACTCCAACAGAGCAATACTAAGCCAAATTTTCGATGGTAGATCTTTTTCCAGTATATCCAAATTGGTAACTACTTATCAACGAAGGCATACTTAAAAATCCATAGCATCCTATATTGAGTAGCCAAAACACAAATTAAATTTATGTTTTAAATTAGACTGTGTAGAGGGCATGGAGTCTCCATACTAGAAGAAGCGACATCAGAAATCGATATTGGAAATTAACACACAATGTAGCTTCGAACATTCGCCGCTACGGCACGACACTCTTTGTTTTACTGGCTAGCGCACGAGAGCAGTGCGAACAATTTAAAATAAAAATTAATCGTTAATGCGAGGATGGGACGTTTCTACAAATACTATTATATGTCAACCTGAGCAGAACGTGCTGCATCAAAAATATTGGAAACGCAGAAAAAAGTGTTAGAAACGCAAAAAAAGAGAAAATAATTGTGTTGTGTTGGCAAATCAAAAGAAACTGCCTCTTGCTCTTCATTCGAGACTCCAGGTGAAACTATTTTTTGAGTTGAGTTATCAAACGGTGTCATTAGATCGGACTGTGGTAGATTGGAAAGAAATAGATCATTTATCCCTTCCGTTTCGTCTATACTGGAACGTAATGGTGTCTAAAACTCAAAACATTGATTAGTATACCGAAACCGTGGTCGTTTCGTAGCTAAATATAATCCCTATGACGTGTTCTTTTTACTCTATCTTTCATAACCACTTTATAAGAATATTATATTTTTTTGTGCAATCTATTATTTTGGCTGGTAACCATTTTTTTTCCAGGCCTGTGTGTACATAGACATTCTTACCCCTAGTAAATGTTCGTTTACTATGGTCTTTTTCTACCGGCTCCATCTGCTGCTTCACATTTAAAAACGCTAAGGAATCCCTGACATTTGGTTTACTGTTGTCAAATAATGTACGAAAACCATCTCATATGTCATTTACCAGTGGTGGTATGTGGTGTGTTACGATAATGGAACAGACAGTTCTGAAGATTTTGTGTTTGTGTCGTTGAACTTGATTGACTAGCTTTCATTCTACATTTAAAAGTTCTCACAAAGCGTCCCGCCAATCCATTGGTTTTTGGATGATACGGTGTGGATGTTATGTGATGGATCCCTTTCGTGTTACAATATTCCTTGAAGACATGTGAGGTAAATTGGGTACCATTATCTGATACAATAATTCGTGGTTAGCCAAAATAACAAAATATCGCATCCAATGCTTCACATAGTGTCTGCGTTGTAATTGTTTTAAGAGGTTTGACATCAGCCCATTTGGATACAATATCTATGACTATTAACCAGTAAACTCCCTCGAAAGGACCAGCAAAGTCAAGATGAGCCATTCCCAGATAGTTTCTGGCGTCGATCACGAATACAATGACATCTCTGTTTGGCAAGGCCTAGATTGTTGGCAGCTTCTACATTTTTTAATATAATTCGTCCTTATCGATATTTCGCAACCATAGGTAATAACCTAACAAAGCCGGTGACAATACCTGTGTGACCACTGTTTAGTACTTTTAATACATGATTTTGGAGTGCCTTTGGCAAGACAATTCTTCCTTGTCACATTACAATTCCCCTTTGTACGGATAGTTCCAGTCGTTTTAAATAGAACTGGGCAACTTCCGTCTTCTGATCATTATTCCATGTCTGTGTTTGCAGACATTGTATAACGGTGCGTAGTAACTTATCTTCTTTCGTATATTTTCTAAGGTTTTTCTGTGATAGTAGAATATCTGTAAACTTACTTGTACGTTCATCTTCAAATATTTTTAGAAATCTTTTTTCATCTTCTATTGCTTTTTCTTTCCTGCCTGCTATTCTTGATAAAAAATCAGCTGTTGTGTTTAACTTACCGTTATGATAAACGATGTCATAATAATTGTATTCACTAATGTATAAAGCCCAACGAATGAGTTGGTTATTAAGCTTTGGGAGCTGACGGTTTGGTCCAAAAAGATGCTCTAAAGGTTTGTGGTCTGTTACAAAAGTGAATTTATTACCTTGCAGGTATTGTTCAAATTTTCTTATTCCAAAATAGATAGCAAGTGCTTCACGTTCAGTTACAGAATTTTTTTTCTGCGTCGGTAAGTTTTCGAGAAGCGAAAGCGATATGCCTCTCTCTGCTTCTTTCGTCGATGTGATATAATACAGCTCCAACTACTTTCTCGCTTGCGTCCTTAGCTAAAAATAATGGCTTATTCTCATAAATTAATGCATTTGAATTAATGATTTCTTGTATTACTCTGTTGAATATTCTCTCTTTATTTTTGGTCCAGGACCACTTAATTCCTTTTCGTGATAAGTTATGTAAGTCTGAACAGATAGCCTGTAAATGTGGAATGAAACGTTCATAAGAAATGATTTTAACTCTGTAATATTCATAGGGGCTAATACATTACTAATGCCATCTACTTTCTTTTTTGGAGGTACAATTCCATCTTTACTAAAATGACCCAAATATTATATTGTAGGTTGTACAAATGAACATTTTTTAAGTGAAATTCTCATCCTCGCTTCATTTAATCTTTTAAACACACGTTCTAAACTATCAGATGTTTGTTATTATCTTTAGCTGTTACTGCAAAATCGTCGAAATAAACAGCTACGTTAGGTATGTCTTCCAATAATTTTTCGATAAACCTGCAAAAAAGTGATGGTGCGTTGACAATACCAAAAGGAAGCCCATTATATTAGAAATATCCTTTATGAGTCGATATCGTCAGATACTTTCTAGATTCTGGACTAACTTCAAACTGTAGATATGCATCTTTAAGATCCAATTTGGTATATGAAAACCCTCCAGCCAATTGTCTGCGAAAAGAGGTAATGAGCACAGGATTTATAGTGCTACGGAAATCGACACAAATTCTAATTCTACCATCTTTCTTGGGTACATTCACAGTTGGTGTAGCCCATTCCAATGGTTCATCGTTTGGGTCAACTGGGGATATTATACCTTTTTCCACTTAGCGTTTTAGTTCTGTTTCAACATTCTTCTTTATTCCAAAATTAATGGGACGACAATATGTTTTGGTTTTGCATCAGGCTTAATATGTAACTTAACAGCATAATTTTTAGGCTTACCGAGAGAAAGGTAAAAAATTTGAGTGTTTTTTTCGATGAGTGTCTGAAGACGTTGTTGATAGATTTTATCAGCGGATTCTGGCATGTTACCTGATTTTATCGAATAGACATTACTCGGAAAAAGCATATTCATGGCTTTATGGAATAACGACAACTTCTACTGTTCCTATTGGGTTTAGGTTGAAATTTCCGTATGATCGCAACTTTGGTGGTCTTGCTAAAACTGGACTGCCTAACTTTCTCCACATTTTCTTATTTATAATTGAGTGTGCCGTCCCATGGATCCCACCACATAGTACAGCGTATTTAGTTAATTTTAACATCAATACGTTTACTATATGTGCTTTTTGAGAGCAACCCCTCCGAGACCGTCCTCAAGGGTCTTAAGAGTGTTGCGTAGATCCTTGATCTCTGACTACAATCTTTCAATGCGCCCATTCTGAGCAATAACTAATTCATTGGCAAGATCACGCTACTCTTTTGATTGAACATAACATCCATCATCGATACGCACTTACACCAACGCGCATCGGCAGTACACTTATTTGGATATCATTCTAAATACTCCTATTCTGTAAAAGGTTACGCCCAGCTGTATTCGTAAATAGCGATCCTATCATTTAATCCCAAATATTTGACATTAAAGAGAAATTGAAAATTAAATAATACTCAAAATCTTCCCATATAATTTTAATTTATTGAAATTAAATTAACGAAGTAAGCGACTACTTTCGGCTAACAATAAATAAGTATATGTAAAAACATATAACTTGTAAATGAAGATGTATTAAAGTTAATTTAATCATTCTATTGAATACTTGTTTTGAAAACCAATAACCCCTCTCCATTCTTCTTTCTGCCTTTCACGTCATTTGTCTAATTTTGGCTTTTACTAAGGCAGTCATGTCACCATTTTGTAGTTTCTCCTGCAAGTGTAGTGTTCTGCAACCCTTACAGGTTGGATGTTTGGTCTGGTTTGCCGACAAAAACATTATTCTACTTAAGGTAGATGTACCGTTTGTGGCCACTGTACCATTTGTGGCCGTTTTGACATTGATAAGTAAATATTAAATATTTAATTTTTCCGTTTGTACCTGTAGTACATTTATAAGATTTTTTTAATGTGTTGGCAACATTGTGAACTCTCTTCCCTAAACGTCAAAATTATAGTGTCAGAAATAATTAAAAACATATTATGATGTGTAATGTTTCTGATGATTTTTAACTTTTTCTAATAAGAATCTGCAGAACGAACCTGGTAAGTTAATTTATCAGATTAATTGTAAATGTTAATATTATTTTAATAATTATATTGTATACAGCTAAAATAGCTCAAAGTTCTATAAAAAATCATTATTTCCTAATTTTAACCTAATATATGGGTAAACTATCCCATAACCATAACTGGTACATCAAAAACATTCAAGTGCTAATTTTGGTCATACCATGACCACAAGTGGTGCATATGTTTTTCAGTTTTGGCCATCATATCTATTTGCGTAGTATGATAGGTTACTACAGTATATTATAAAATTATAATTAATAAAATAATTAATAAATGATTTCAGTCAACAAACGAATAACTAATTCTTTTTATTTAATCTATTTTGTAGATTAAAATGCCATCAAAAGTAAAAAAAACCGTGAAAAAAAATTCCAAATCTTCTCAAGCGACAGCTAGAAAATCTAAAAGGACTTTTTTTATGTATTTAGAATCTGATTTAAAAAAAGCCTTGGAGTTATCTAGAAACGGGACTCCGATTGCTTCGGCTGCTAAACAATATAACATTCCGAGAACAACATTGCGTAATAAACTGAACGGAAAAGCACCTGAATCTTCAGGTCGTGTTGGTCCGGAATCTGTACTTGGTCGTCATATCGAAGACAAATTGGAGAAGTGGTTACTAGGGACTAGTCGAATGGGTTTTCCAATTAACAAGAATTTTTTAATGCACTCTGTAAAGCAATTGGTGGAAGCAGAAGGGATAAATAATCCGTTTAAAAATAATTTTCCTGGAAGAAAGTGGTTTGAAGGTTTCCTCAGGCGTCATCCACGCGTTGGACAAAAAAGAGCTGAACACCTTTGCAAAGCTCGGTCAATCGTCACTGAAAATAGTATACGTTCTTGGTTTTCTCATGTGGCAGAAGAGCTTGGTGAAAACATTAAGATTCTTAAAGATCCAAGAAAAGTATTTAATATGGATGAAACAGCAATACATCTTGCACCAAAGGGTGGTCTTGTTTTGGCCGAGAGAGGAAAGGCTGTCTATAATGTAGCTGGTAATGAGAAAGAAAACGTAACGACATTGTTTAATGTGAATGCTGCGGGGGAATTTGCACCACCATTAACTATTTTTAAACATGAACGTTTACCCAAAATTTGTATCGATTCTGCTCCGAAAGATTGGGGAATAGGGAAATCGAAAAATGGTTGGATGACTAGTGAATCATTTTATGAATACTTTACAAATATTTTTTATCCATTCCTTGAAAAAAGTGAAATTGAACTCCCAGTGATTGTATTCTTAGATGGTCATGTCTCTCACATGTCGATCCATCTAAGTAAGTTCTGTAAGGAAAAACACATCATTCTGTGCTGTTTCTTACCCCACTCGACACATATTCTACAGCCACTCGATGTATCTTTTTTTTTCCCATTGAAACAAAGATGGAAGAATTTAATTCGTAATTGGAGAATAGAAAACAACGGTGCTGAGGTCCAAAAACATAATGTTCCAGCCTTCTTGTCAAAGCTCATCAATGAGGAGAACTTTGCGAATGTTATTCAGAGCGGATTCAAAGCTTGCGGAATATTTCCATTTAACGCCGACGCAGTTGATTATAGTAAATGCGTTGAAATAAGAGAATATCAAAACGATAAAAATATTTCTAAAAAACTTGATTCACCAAAATCAGTTTTATCTCATAGACAGTTCGTTGAAAGCCAGATTGATGCAGATGTTCTACAAAAATTTAAGATTGCAAGAGACACAGGCATTGGATGGGAGGCTGAAGACAAATACGAGCTTTTGTATGATCTTTGGGTTAAGACTGTAGAAAGTGATAAAAATGTAGAGAATTCACTGCAATCTTCATCGTGTTTTCCTCTAACATCTAATGATCGTTCTCCATCGATTTCATTCGATAACCATGTTATTGAATTTCCATTTCCCGAGTTTTCTGAGCCTAATGTTGATGAAAGTAAGTATGATTAAACAAAACAACAGACATTTTTTATATTGATTGGTTTGCAGATTTGTTTCCATGGATGAATATTTAATTTTAAAATAATAAATAATTTTTTAATCTTATTTTATTTTTTACTTTTTTCTAGTTGAAGAACAATTAAAATCCTTCAACTCTCCAAGTCCTAATCCAAACTCTGATATTGGAGTACCTCTTTCACCTGAATCTTCTATCCCATTAGGTATTAATAAAAATCCAAACACTGTTGAATCCATTCTTTCATCCAGTACCAAAGATATCCAATTATCACCTGATATTATTGAAGTAATAGAACCTGATGCAGTTTCTAGTGTCAGCACGGAAAATGTATCAAATTCTAATACTATAACGATGCGTCGAAAATCTTTAGATGCTATCATAGATCAAATAGTTATGTGGCCTAAAAAACAGCCATCAAAGCGAAAACGTGCTGTTGAACACTTGCCCTCAGTAATAACAGGTGATAAATGGATAGAAATTATGGAGGCTAAAGACAAAGAAAAAAATGATAAAGAAGAAGAAAAAAAACTTAAAAAAATCAACAGAGAAGAGAAACGTAGGAAAATGAATAAGATAAAACAAGAAAAAATAGAGGAAAAAGCTAAAAAAAAATTAGCCAAAGCGAAATTATCTGTCAAAAAGTCTATAAAACCACGAAAAAATTCTAAAAAGTAACTTAATATTCTATGTGTATTAATTTGATTGTATTTTTTTTAATATGTTCAAAATAAATCGATATATTGGTTATGAATTGAATAAATATTTTTAATATTTCATTCACCAAAAAATATTAATCACTATGACCAAAAGTGGTACAACTGATGGCCAAAAGTAGTACTTCTGTGGCCACTACTGGTGAAACAGCAGGTATGATTAAATATTCTAATTTTTTCATATTACAGTAAATTTTAAAATTTTTCGCGTTTTATTATTTAACAACTAATGCATTAAAGATTTCATTAAATCCTATTCCCCTCCTAAATACTTCATTTAAGTTTCTTACATTTTTAATAAAAATGTGAAATTTCTTAAAGTGGCCACAAACGGTACATCTACCCTATATATTACATTTCCACTCTTTCCTTTGGCTAACAATAAATAAGTATATGTAAAAAACATATAACTTGTAACTGAAGATATATTAAAGTTAATTTAATCATTCTATTGAACACTTTTTCCTTTGTACATGTATTTAGTACTCATATTTATTTTTGAAATTTTAAAACCTTTTCTCATATAATTTTAGCACACATTTAGTTTGTGTTAAACTTCAATTGCCTCTCCCCTTTCCCGCTTCAAGACTCTCAATGTTTGATTTATGGAGGGATAGTTCAAAATTCAATGTTACTTATAGTAGCTTGTAGCTTCTTCCTGCCTTTATTTTTTGTAATTAGAAAGTTTTTTATATTTTCGCCGTGTTTTGTGTCTCTATGTCATTCCGTGGAATTTGTAATCGAATTTAAACCTATTTCCCGACTACCTAGAGCTCTGAAATTTTCAGGATAGCTAAGAACTGGATGACAATGCATGTTTCAAGTGTATTTAGGCATATACATAGATTTCGAAATTTATACCGAATTGATATTAAACATGATCTAAGTTGTGTATAGATAATATTATTTTGAAAGTTATTAAATAAATCGTTCGTGGCGTAGTTGGTTAAGCGGCGGATCAGTCCACTTGTGACAGTTATCATAATGGGATCGATTACGCGACAGAGAAGTTTTTTTTCTTTTTTTTTTGTATTATTTTAACTGGTAATAAAATAAACTGTTTTAGAAAGTTTTTAGATACAACTACCCTTGATTTTGTTAACAAGGAAACAATCTTCTCTATGATCAATCACAGCGTTGTATGACTTAATATTTTTACAATGTCAGGGATGCTGTGCATTGTTGAGATGACACAAAATATGACCTATAAATCAGTAAAAAACTTTCTATTATAAAAAGTTCTTTTTGTAAATTGTGCTTATTCTTATATATTGATAGCCTGAAGATGGTCGGTAGAGCCGAAACTAGTCGCTTACATCCTTACATTAATTTCAATAAATTAAATTTATATGGGAAAATACTATTCTTCTGTATGGGTATATAATCCTTTATTCTCCATTTTTGGTTTTATTTAAAAAAAGATTAGTTAAACTTCTAATGTTTGGACCTGTTATTTTTGGTGATCTCACTACTCTTATAAGGAGCGAGTATCTCCAGTATGACATACTATGTTCGAAAACTTTCGAAATGCTTTGAAATATAACCGATTAACTGTAATGAATACTATGGTAAAGACAAGTACACTAAAATTAAGATTTTAATAGTTTTGTATTAAAAAAGGTTTTATTGAAGTTATACTTTTTATCATGGACTTGATTTGTGTGGGGTTAAATGGGAAAAATCATTACATATGTAATGGTGTGAGTAAGAGAGAGACAGAAACACATATAAGGTATCAGTACATTGAAAAGAGATAGATATACAAAAAACAATCTGAGCTAATGTTTTGGAATATCATTGTGACGTATTTCATTGTATTCGACAGATTATTTTATAATTCTGTCACGTAAGTAAACATATAAAGTTTAGTATTTTATATTAATAATATTAATAATAATATTCAGTAATGAGTATTGTATTGTAGTCCATACTACCGTCACATGGTTGCATTATATTTTGCACTATGGGGTTTTGTAAACACTTTTTTTGTGCATTGATCGTTTTACTGTTTAGTTTTCGTGTTTGAAGTAAGGACACACATCAACTGGTCTTATTTTTCTAAGTATTTATTTAATTGAATACAGTTAATTTTTTTAAAAAAATTATTTTTACTTGCCTGTGTTTGTAGAAATTAAGTTTTATCAGTTAACAGTGCATATAAGTATAACTTCTGCCGGCAGTCCCACTAACTGCCACACCCTTTTTTTTTTTTAATGTCACAGTATTCTTTTTCAGACAAATCTTTACCAGCAATAGCTTTACCAGTAGAAGAAGGTCGTGACTATCTCTGGTTGAAAACAAAAGAAGCTTTTAAATATGTGTACGATCATTATTATAATTCTGTTGATTGGATTTTGAAAGCTGATGACGATACGTAAGTTACATTACATATTAATTTGTATTATATTTTAATCAATCCATTAGATGATGTGCTTCTACTCTGTACGTTATAAGCTCTCTTTGATCATTTCTATGTATCTATTTTTCATAATATTTTGTTTAAATATTAATTTTTAGAATTTTGTATGTTTTTTTCTTGTATATTTTATATACAGTGGGTGGTTCATTAAAGATGTCCACTATATACACCTCGGAATATGATAATTTTGTCTAAAATACTTTAGACAAATATTTATAGTTTCCGAGATACCGGGTCTTAAAATTTATAAATGTATTTTGATTCTTTCAATAATTTTTCATCTTTTTTCAATTTCTATTTGAAAATAAGCAAATTTTAGTTTTTTGGTGTAAGGTCTCTAATTTAGCATTTCTAATAGAGAGTACTAGTTACACTTGGCTTCGTTTAGTAAAGTTCCTTAAACCTCATAACTACTTGGTGTTTAAAGGAAGGACTTCCAGCCAGTCTTAACAAAATGACGTTCGTTTCATTTAATTTTCTTGTGACGATAACATTAGCTAAGAAATAATAGGTCATCAATATCACATCTAAACAAATACTTCTAAATCTGTTTTGCTTTTAACAGAAGGTAAATATTTAACTCTGGAATTTTCCTCTTCTCCGTCTTCTTTTTCTTATACTTCTTAAAGATCTATCGATCTGTAAGTTCTGCAGCTACCTATACATATTTTTCTCAAAAGTAGATTGCTAACCATCACTCCATCTTTTAGTAGCTTTATGGGGGTGTTGCACGTTGCTTTCTAGCGCGATTATTGAAAGACTATTCTCGTCTATCCTCTCGCGTTGCCTTTCTGATCTTACAATATCTTCTATTTTTCATTGCTTCTCTTGTTTTCCCTATTATTTAGATCGGCCACCTTTAGCATGTGTTTCTTCTCGTTGTTTTCTTCGCGTACTTCTGTGCCGTACGTCATGAACAGCCTTATACAAGTTTTAAAGATTCTAGTTCTGACCATACTGTTAAAAATGGACCGACACTTTCATTCTCAGAAGAGGTAAAATACCTCGGAGTTTTGCTGGACAGGAAACTTACGTTGAATCCACACCTCGCTAATATAACCTGTAAAGCCTCAAGTGCTATGTGGATCTGCCGTAAATTTTTGGGGAAAACCGGGGTCTTAAACCTAAAATGATCTATTGGTCAAATCTAACGGTTGTTAGACCCCCAATCGCCTATGATGCGGTAGTTTGGTGGAATAAAACAACGCAACAATAAAGTTACAAAAATTGCAAATACTCACTGACGCAATGAGATCGTGTCCCAGTGCGGCCTTGAAGGTAATTCTAAACCTTCCCCCTTGCATTTACATTTAAAGAAGATTGCTCTCAAAAGTGTCTATAGGTTAACAGGGATTAAGTTTCTAAAAGGCGATTATCTTGAGTTTTTAAGGGTCGGAGAAACCCAATCCATGAAGATGCCTACAGACATTGTCTGGAAAACAAGAATTCGAACTCAAACTAAATGTTGGTATTAATTAGAGTGAGTTAACACGAAGGAACCTTCACTTATTATACTGATGGATTTAAAACAATAGAAGGAGTAGGTATAGGAGTTATAGGTCCTAATGTTAGAATCTTAATAGCCCTGGAAAACACTCCTACAGTAACAAAAACTAATTATTATTTTTTTGTTCTATCTGAAAGTTATTCAGCGCATCCATTTCCGCAATGTTAAATAGGTCCAGATCTTGTAAATTTCAACAGCTTTTTTTTCTCTCTGACGCCATTGACGTGGAAACGAAGAAGACGGGCCGGTTCATCAAACGTATATTTCGAGAAAAATCATATCATTTTTAAGTTTTATTAATTTTTGTTTTAAATTATGCATCTTGATCACTCCGTTCAAATCGTAGCCAAAACGCCATAGTTCTATAATTAATTATTTAGCAGCAAAAATATACAACTTCACCAGTTAGACTGTTATACCCGCTTTTGTTGAAATGAAAGATTATGTCAGGTGTTGAAGTCAAGCGACTGTTATTAACCTCAGTGTTGCCATTATCAAACACGATATGGGACGCTTCAAGATTTAATGTATGTAACCAGGTTGTTCTGCCTTTTTCTTGAAGTTGATTTTTTTAACCAATGTATCTTAAGTACGTTTTTCTATCGATGAAAATTGTGTCCTAAACTCTAGCATATTACCAAATGTTATCTATTTACTCACAATTGAGTATAAAAGTAGAGAGAACATTTTCATAACATAAAAACTTGGGAGCTTTAGGCTGGGCGCAAACGCTCGGTTTCCGGATCAGAAATTCAGATTCTGAAACCTGAATCCTTCAATCAACAAGGCGCACACGTCCTTACTATTTCCGAACGGAAAAAAACGTACGTTCGTTTCGGAATTCATTCCGTGCGTTCGGGTCGTAAGAACAGAAAAAACCTAATAACGTCGATTTCGCTTCTTCCTCATATCTAGCACCAGTAAAAGTGCAATAGCAATCAATTCATCGTAGTCGTCCATTTATGCTTTCACAGAAACGTCGATATTCGAACTGACAGTATAAATTCCTAATACAAAAAACCGGATGTTTGCACTAGGCACACGGAATTCCGAATCTGAATTCCTGATCCGGAAACCGAACCAGGAAACTGAGCATCTGCGCCCAGCCTTAGGAAATTTATCTGACAACCTTGATTCGAAAGCCGGCCTATTTGATAGGATTAGGAGGAGGCGTGTGTATGTTGGTAAATTGTGTTTAGATAAACTATACTGAATGTTTGTAAAACCTTATGGATATTCGTGACAAGTCCAAAGACGTATCATAAACAAATTGCGCGGTCTGTAGGTCTGCGTTGTTTATTCTATCTCTTTCTTCCAACAACTAAGTATGCAGCAGATATCTCTTAAGTAGGAAAAGAGAGGAGTAGATCTAAAACGCGAATTTGAAGTGTAATCCAATATCCGTCGGGGCCTATAGCCCGGGAAGTAGTTGTTTCTTCTTAGTTGAACGGTCAATGTCGTAGAAAATTTTGTTTCAAAAACTTTTAAAGCGTTAGAATAATAATATTCTGTGATATCTATTGGTAACTCGCTTTATTAAATACGACAATATTACAGTTTGCTGCAATAATACTTTAAAACGCGACGTGTTTAACGTAAATAAATCAACGTGAAAGAAATAATTCATTTATGTAAACATATGAAAACATTAATAAATACAATATGAGTTTCTGTCGGATATGTAAGATTAAATACAGAGTTGATAAAACTTTAAAATACTCACCGGTTAGTAACAAACTATTCTTGACCAATCAATCAATCAAATAAGCTTTTTGGTCCTCCGTCCAGAAACAATTAATTACTTGAAAATCTTCCGGAAAATGGCATTTTCCGGCCTAGGCCGGCAAAGTAGCTTTTAGATTATCTAAAGAGATGGCGCTATGAGTTTGAATTTTAAGTCATCAAAAATACATAATGAATTTTACAAATTTTAATTAAATTTATTTAAAAACTGCGTATAATATACTAAACTTACCTATAACTTTTTCTAAAGATAAGCAGGATTCTAATTTACATTTAATTACTCTTACAACTTGTATTTTAAAATTTGACATTTATGTCAATTTATGAACATCTTTATATAAACATCTAATCTTGTATGTCACAAAGTAAAAGTTTTTGAACTTGTTGTGTTTGCAACATATGTTAATTAAAACACTAATAACTGCTGAAGCTAAACACGTATATTAAGTATTAAACAAGTTATTACACAATACACAACAACACAACTATATTATAAACATCCAATGTGGCGCTTATATCTGTCAGCTCTCTTCTAGTCAGTGGCCTTAGTTCAGGTAGCACAAGCAGTCAAGTCTTGAACATAACAGAACTTTTAAAAATATTAAATATTAGTCGGACCAAAAAATAGTGTGTGTTACACGTCCGGAAAATGTTTTGCAAGTGCTCTTGCAAAATGTCATTTTCCGTCCTTGTGTCACAAATAACTATTATTGTCAAAAAATTTGTGTAGACAAAGCCAACAACAGATAAATATAAGATAGAACTAGAAACTAAACCTTTTCAACTTCAAATTGGGAATAATCAACTTCAAATTGAGAATAAACAATTTCAAATTGGGAATAAACAATATCAAATTGAGAAATATTGAATTTTTGATTAATACAATGCAAAGCATTAATAAAAAGTTTAAACAAAGTACAAGTAAACATCTATATACAGTATTTAACGCATCGTGCACGAAGTTTTGTATGTGCGCTATAAGTTTCTTTTATTTACCTTATTTTTCTGCCAATATTTGAAATGAACTTCGTCTAAAAAAGATAAATTATCTGAACATTTTTGCGACCAGATGACAAAATTTAACGCTATACAATTAATTACCTAAAATCTAATCAAAGAATATACAATTGAGCGTCTGTACTTAGAACTGTCATTAATAACTGATTGTTTCATACTTTTCTTTAAGTTAAAAATGCCTTACATTAAAAAAGCTCAAAGTAATACTATAAGACAACAGATTCGTACTGTATACAACAATAATGGAGAGTGGAGAGCTCTAGCAGATGCTTTAGGAGTAAAAAAATCTACTGCCTTTCGCTGGATACACCAGGAAGCTGAAAAAACACGGGGAGGAAAAAGGAAGAGCAAAATTTCGGCAGAGCACCGTGTATTAACGGAGCAATATATCGAGAGGAACCCTAAAATAACATTACGGGAACTGAAAGAAAAATTTGAACAAAACCGTTTCAAAAGAATGTTTGCGTAGACATTTAGATGGATTATTGTTTACGTTAAAAGATTGCCATAAGTACCCAAAAAAGGCTAACACTCATGAAAATAAAATAAAAAGAAGGAATTACGCACAACAACTGCTTGAATATCAGGCAGATAGCATGCCAATTTTATACATGGACGAAACAAATTTTAATTTATATGTGTCCAGAAGGAAAGGACGATCTAAAAAAGGGAACCGTTGTACATATGTTTCTGCAGGAGCCAAAGGTGCAAATGTTCATGTGATTGGTTGTATTAGTAATATGGGGTTGGTTCACCATGAAATTAGGAGAAGTGCTTTTAAGACACCAGAAGCAAATAATTTCGTAAGACAGTGTCTACGAAATGCACAAAATTTGTACCAAGAAAATGTGGTTTTTGTAGTTAATAATGCACCTTGCCACTCTTCAATTGAAAGCGTCTCTGTAGAAGACGAATGTGCGGAAATAAACTACTTCGTTTGGGACCATATAGTCCAATGTTTAATGCCATTGAACACGCATGGTCAGCACTAAAAGCGGACGTAAAAAGAAATTTAGCAGTGGATATGCCAGAAATTGTATCAGGCGAAGAGAGAAGAAATATTAGTCAGTCCGAGTACCGCCTACAAAAATTGGAAAATATTATAAGAAATAATTTAGCTAACTTGTCAGTTGTTAAATGTTCAAAATACATTGCGCATATACAAAGATCCATACCGGATGCGTTAAATATGGCCGATGTTCAATTTTAGTTTATTGTTTAATTTGTTATAAGTTATGTTTTGTGTTCTAATAAAGACAAAAGTTTAAATTTAATATTTCTCAATTTGAAATTGTTTATTCCCAATTTGAAATTGTTTATTCTTAATTTGATATTGATTATTCCCAATTTGAAATTGTTAATTCTCAATTTGATATTGTTTATTCCCAATTTGAAATTGTTTATTCTTAATTTGAAGTTGATTATTCCCAATTTGAAGTTGAAAAGGTATAGTTCTACCATATATACATAATACAAATACACATAAACATAAAAATATAAATATTTAGAAAAAACATCGTTAGTTGACAAAACAATCCATAACAAACAAAAATTGTTTCACCAACCAATTTATAAACTTAAATATTGTTTCCTGAACAAAATTATAAACTGTAAACAAAAAATCACACATTAAACAAATGAATATCATTAACCAATGTGCGTAATGCTCGTATTATTAAAAAAATCGCTTACTGTATAAAATGGTCTTTCCAGCAAATATGATTTTAGTGTCTTACGAAATAGAATAGGGGCTGATATGGACTTAATCGCAGACGGCAGATGATTATGCATTTTTTTTGCGTTGTATAGAATAGAATTTTTGACCAATTCGGAGGTTGGGATAGGAAGACGAAAATTATGATCCGCATTTCTAATTCCATAGCCATGGAGGGGCCTTTCCGAGACAATTGTTTGGTTCTTGCGGATTAAGCAAATCGATTCATAAATAAACAAAGAAGGAAGTGTTAATATTTTATGTCTTTTGAAGATATCTTGGCAGTGGGCTCTGCTGTGTAATCTCAGAGCATATCGGATAGCTCTTTTTTTAAGTCTGAATATACGATCGAATTGAGTCCGAGTGCAGGTGCCCCAGAAAGGAAGAGCATATCGCAAATGTGATTCGAACAGGGCAAAGTAGACCGTTTTAGCTATTGATGTGTTGAGCTCCCCGGAGACCGATCGTAATGCAAAGCATGCCGAACTCAGTTTTTTTGATAGTGTATCAATGTGCGTTTGCCACGTCAGTGAATTGTCCACAATAAGATTGAAGAAGTAATTTAGTAGATTTTTACAAATTGGGAAATATGTACTATTCATCTTATTTATTTATAGCGCTCTATATAAACAATTTTATAAACAGCTTGCCTAGTTCTCCTGCACTTATTTTCTGAATTCAGTATGCTAGAGAGAGATAGAACGAATAGCAGGAGAGCTAGGCCGAAATTCCGCTGTTATCCGTGATATGACATTTCTCCTTTGCAACATGTTCCTTTAGTATTTACGTTCCCTCTCAGGTGGATATCCTAGTGGATACAGGAGGTAGCTATAAGGGGTGAAACTTGTCAATTTTTTGTCATCGATAATATGGTTGAATATTTTAAGTGTTAATAAGACCATTCGAAATCCCGACGCACGGACAACTAATTAGATACAAAGGACGTGGCGGACAAGGATAAAGGGGCCAACATTTTGTCAGAAATCGTCATCGATAATATGTTCATCATTTCTACCACGTAATGTTGGACTCTTGTGTCCGCTATTTTGGGTTTAGGCGCCTCAAGGGTCCGACATTACGTGGTAAAAATCGCGAACATATGATCGATGACGATTTTTTGCTCAAATTTCCCCTGTCCGTCACCTCCTTTGTATCCACTCAGGTGTCCGACGATCGGTATTTAGACTGGAAAAATTTTCATCTAGTTCTTAGATTAGAACAACGGTTGCCGTCAATGAAAATTGTTTTAATGCTTAGTCTATATTAATAATATGTTTATGGGCAATTTGTAACATGCAAAATACGATCTAAATAGTTTACCTTAAATTCACGTAGTTATACTGGTTTCTAAATGTTGTTTTCGGTACTTCATTTCTCATTTTATTAGTTATATCTATTTTGTATAAGCTCCTTGGTACTGATATGATTTTTCATAGATATTTGTTACTATTATTGTGAATAAGAACTGGAAATTCGATGGTGTTCGTTATTTCGTTGTTTTTGCAAGGTATTTTCAGTATTTCGACTCGTATATATTTGTTTATAAACATTCAACTGGTTAAAGTATTTGACATTACTACGATTGTACCTACCCGTAGTCTGTTTTTCGAGATGTGATTTTGTGTGACGTAGTTTCTCGAGTAGTTCGGTTGTCCGTTTTCTTAATTGTTCTGTTTTGTGTCAATTGGCTGGAGTGTCATTTTTGTCTTGTTTAGTGAAAAGTGAAGAACAGGCATTCTCTGTTTCCTTCCTGTTAAGACTTCATGCGAAGTGGTGTGTAATCGATAAATCTGCTATTAAACCATTGCACATGCGCCTACGCCTTGGTACCAAGACCTACCGTGCGAAGTGCGGAAATTTATTGAGATCTATTTGTTTATTTTCCGTATTACCTTAATTGCGTAAGACACCTTATAGTTACCTCTTCTTAAAACGTAAATCATATTCAAGTAAGCACATAAATTATTTTTTTTTTGTAATTTGTTTAATTAGAACTAATTTTGTCAATTTGCTAAATAGATTTTACCCTCTTCATGCTTCACATGATCGATGGTGATATGTTGTGAATCTCTGTCAAATAATTTGTATTAATAGAGAGGAACATAAGTGGAAGATTAGTTTTATTTTCATCCCTGCCTTTTACTGAGTTTAGGCATGGAAAACTTACATTGATAGGCCAGTGTGGAAAAATTCAGTTGGCGCCCATAAATATGTACGGTCTACTTTTGTCCGGATTATTAAAAAAGGGTATCCACCCCTTCTTCGATTTTGAGCTTAGTCGATGGCCGAAGGTTGTCACCGGAACAACTGAAACTTATGTAACCGAGTAGACGTGATTTTAAATATATTTCGCAGGTTTGTTATTTTTAGTTTGGAGATTTTTCTTTTGTGGCAAAATATAATATACGGGTATTTTGCAATAGTAAAAATTGTAGGTTACAAATTTCCGATTAGTTGACGACTGCTATAGGTGGAAATCAAAGAGATTTTCTTTAGAATATATATGTACTGTTTATTATATTGGATTGTCCAAAGAAGCAGATTATTAAGTACCATCGAGTATAAGATCGGTTTGCGCTATAATTCTTGAACGGAAGGTCACAGGGTCATGAAATTTAGTATATAGAATCCTCATAACAAGGTGATTGTAGATTAGATAGGATAACCGTAACGATAAAATTGTCACGGTTTTTCGAAACTTGTTTATGTAATGTATATTTTCCTTGATTTTGTGTGCGCTATAACTCTTGAACAAAGAATCACAGGGTCATAAAATTTGCTATATTGAATTTTCATGTCATGGGAAAGACCTTATTCGTTTTCATTTAGATCAAATAACCCTAACGGTAAAATTTTAAAATTTTCGAAACTCGTGTATATAATTCATATGTTCCTCCGTTTGTATGCCCTATAACTCTGGAACGGAAAAACATAGCGTCATGAAATTTAATATATAGAATCCTCTTGTCATGTAAAAGATCCCTATTGATTTTGGTTCAAATGCGATAACCTAAATGGTAAAATTTTAACTGTTTTCCTAAACTCGTGCATATAATGCATCTGTATAAATTCGATGGTACTTTCTTAAATTTCACCTTGACTTTGTTTATTCTAAAAATTAAATTTATTTTTTTAGGTATGTAATATTAGAAAATTTAAGGTATATGCTGCTACCTATTAAACCCACTGATGCTGTATATTTCGGATGTAGATTTAAACCATATGTTAAACAAGGTTATATGAGTGGTGGGGCAGGATACGTCTTGAGCAAAGAAGCCCTAAGAAGATTTGTTGAGGTATGTTATGTGTAATAACACCGTTTATTTATTGCTTTTATCAGGTTACTTGATTTTTTTTTTGTTTTAATCTGTATCTAAGGCACACAAAACAAAGGTGCTGTGAATGTATTAATGTCGATAAGAAGTATGTGTCATTTTTAAGTCGTTGTGTGAACTATTGCTGTTTGTTGCTAACATTTTTCTATTGTTTTGTAACCTCTTTTTCTCTCAAGATGTTAAATGCTCGTTTTATAGAGGTTAACCAATGCGAACGGCACTCAGGGGGTAGGAGATAAGGGATATATTTACTAGAAAAATAAAAGATAGAAAAAATTTAAAAGGGACTAAAGAGAAAATGAGAGAAATGATGGAAAGGGGAAAGGGAAATGGGCGCCACTTATTTTTTTATCATAAGGATGGGAAAATATAAGAAACCCAGATGGAAAAAATATTGAATATATAGGTTAGATAAAGTGATTTATCAGATGTTGTAGATACAGTTAAAATAAGAAAGATATAAGAGATATAAGAGAAGATAAGGTAAAATTAGATAACCCGGCAGATGTTCTTGCTAAAAATTTAAATTACACACTTTTATTGTTAAAACTAGAAAGATAAAGTTATACTTACTATTTTCTTTACTTATCACAACGGCTACAGTTCTATTAGAGAGATAAGGATGTTTTCTTAGATCAAAATTAATAAGTTAAATACGTCTCGGTCTTACTATTGATTAAATTAGATCAGAATAACTTACACCAGGTCGGAAAGAAAACATATAGATAAACAATAAACAATATTTATTACTCTAAGAAGTAATAGATCAGATGTACAAACAAAAAAATAATAGACATATAAAATATCAACAATTTAAATAAGATAACATACAGTTAAACACATTAGTGTTTAAACATTCAGAGAACTAATACTACACAATCAATAACAGCTAAGTAATATTGTATTGTTATTTATGTGTACCCAATTAAGCAAAATGTGAAGTAAAAAATATTAAAGTGTGATAAAATATTATATCAAAAAAAAAATACTAAATCACCTTTAGCTTAAAATTTTACTCGAGTAAAGATTTTGGAGTACCATATACCAGTTTAATTTTAGAAATTTTACTTATCAGAGATATTGAGAGATACAAAAATTTATCAATAAAATGCGTTACAAAAAAAACTGAGTTAGACCCTGCACACCGCTTTCACTAGAAATTTAATCGTGTATTCGGAAGTCTTTTCCGATGTTTCACGTAACGATTAAAGGTTTTTACACTGAGGTCTGTAGATAAGTACCGGCTTTTCAAAAAAACCAGGTTACACTATGGAGTTTACGGTCACTACTTATGTTAATTCTCCACACACTGATATTTATTATGTGGATGACAAATAAATCCTTACTCCAAAGAAATAAAAGGTATCGTTTTTTCTGGTAGCAAAGCAATAGTAATAAATCAAAGAAAACTTACAGTTTGGCTCCTAGGTAGTATAATTAAATTAGGTACACACCCAATTTCGGTAATGCGGCAAAATTCAGATATTCATCAGTAATTCTCGACAGCTTTTCATCAGAACTATTAACCATCACTGATAAACTGACTTTAAACTAATTTGAAACATTCAAAAGACTTTTTAAGCGTCTCTAGATAAAAAAACCGCCAAAACTGGAGTGATCGTTAACAGAGGACTTGTTAGTCTCACTGCTACCCCATCACTTACTAAAAAAATCCGTTGAGAAGCTATTCTCGTGTATGCACCTAGGTCACATGACGGGAGCGTGAAATTTTGATTGGACGATTATGTCATAAGATCTCTTGTTGAGGCGGATATTTCTTTACAATCGTACAACTGAACAATTTAACCCTGCCTAGCAACAAAAACCGTTAGAATTCTTATAGCTTCTAATAAGTCGAGAATACAGGGCGGTAATAAGTAAGAAAGAATTAATGATAAAAAAAGAAATTTTATCATTCTGGTTTTTTAAGAATGCTACAGTTTTAATGAAAATGCAACGCGAATCAAGAAATTTGACTAATGAATAGTGTGCTCAAATAGTGGTTTTGCACGAAGAAGGTTGGAGTTACAGACGTTTAGGAACGGTTCGGCGTACCCCGTACATCGATTCCTACGAATGATGGAACGGTACAGAGAAACCGGTAGTCACTTTGGGCGTCCAGGAAAAGTCGACATCGTGTAACAACGCCTGTATTCACACCTTAAGACAACGATTTGTAATTACCAAAAGCTTACAATCTCAACTTGAAGATGTTCATAATATTTGAATCAGCTGTGAAATTGTTCGCCAACGTCTCAAGAAAGGTAATTTGGTAAATCTTTTGCCTGTCAGAGGGCCAGCTCTGACCGTAGCTCATCGCTAGAATTTGCATAAAATCATGTCCATGGATTGAAGGCAGATTGGAATAGAGTGCTGTTTACAGAGAGAATAGATTCTGTCTTTACAATTGTGTTAGGCGTATTCGCGTGTACCGATGTCAGAACGAACAGTATGCACAGTAGAACATACCAGAAACAACATTTTTCGGTGTAAGTTCGTTTATGGTCTGGGGTAACGTTTATTTAACGGGTCGTACAGACTTAGTGGTGTTAAAAACCGATATATCGCTGACATTTTTGTTCCAATTTCGATGAATTATTTTTCCATTCGGATGACCCTGGGCAATATTCAAAGTCTTCTTCATTCACAAAGTGGCCCCCTTTAATTAGATATCTTGCAGATAATACATTGAATTTTTATATTTATTATCTCATTTTTACAACCCAATCTTCCACAAGTGGACATTATTATTTTAAAATACGCAACTGTAGTTGCATATAAATTTCAAGTAGTTGAAGAAAAACTTGTTAAGCTACGGTTTTTAAGAAGTGTGCGCGTCGCGTGTCTTACGGCTTAAGCAGAATAAGCTCAGCTTGACTCACAATCCGCTTTGCGCGTGTCGGTTTTTATGAATTCTCAGTTTTTAATATTCTGTTGTAGTAAACGGATAACGCAGAATGAACAATGCTATAGTTGCGTTTTTGATCGAAGAAATTAAGAACGATGAAGAAGACTTATTGTTGCTGACAATGAAAGAGACCAATAGAAAAGTTGATGATTTATTTTCCTGTCGCAAATCCGAAGGAGTGTATGCAGTTACAGTGGAAAGACGACTTTTTGGAAACGAAATAAAATTTCGAGAATAGTAGACTTTCTAGGGAATTATTTGAGATTGTTCTAAACTTCATAAAAAGAGGAAATTTTTGGCTCATAATGATCACTCTTCACAAGCCACCACTTCGATATAATTTGCTTCATCTTATGTCGACGACTGCGTCCAAACCCAACAAAATTGATCTCAGCGCACACGCCAAACTCACACTGCTTTGTTAAACTCATGCGTTCAACTAGACAGACTCTAAGACACCAGATGTTCAATTAAAGCGCACGTAAGCTCTGCTCAAATTACTGTCGGCCGTACGCCGCGCATTGTTCTTAGAAACCGTAACTTTTTAGATGTACCTTTTATATAAGTAAGGGTAGATGATGCATTTTTACTAAATTCAAAATCAAATAAAATCCACTTGAAATTAAAAAACGATTATTTACAAATTTCCAATAACTAGATTACCGGAAGAATGGAAAGAGGTTACCAAAGTTAAAACACTAAATAGCGACAACACATCACATAAAAACTCCGATTTAAACGGAGCGATCTAAAACACGTTTAAATCGTGAAAAATTGTCGAAAATTGACCAGAAATATTACAACCGCTACTACTGTTTTAATTTTAACTCATCAGCATCAGCTTCCCAGGGTCCTTACAACCGCAGAACACAGTCCAAAATGATGTGGAGAGAGGGACTAGGATGCGGACGATAAAGGAGGACTGGGATTGCGCTAAGGCTGTGATCACCTTTACGGGCATTAAATGGGCTCTTAGGGCATTTCAATCGTTTAAAACTCCTGGTACCGATGGCATCTATCCTGTGTTCCTGCAGGAAGGTGGGGACTAGTTGATACTCCCCTTGGTGCGTCTGTTCAGGACCAGCTTAGCCAGTGGAGTAATACCAACAGCATGGAGGACCTCTAGGGTGGTATTCATACCGAAGCCTGGAAGGGACACATATGCTGTGCCTAAGGCTTTTAGACCCATTAGCCTTACATCGTTTCTCCTGAAGACCATGGAGAAATTAGTGGATAGACATATAAAGGACAGGGTCCTTTTAAGCCGTCCTTTGCATCCGAACCAACATGCCTATCAGAAAGGAAAGTCATGCGAAACAGCCTTGCATGCGCTGGTTTGCAAGATTGAAGATGCTATCTCAAATAGGGAAATAGCGGTGGTTGCTTTTCTTGATATAGAAGGAGCTTTCGACAACACTAGTACTCGCTCTATTGTGTCAAAGCTGGTATCAAGGAATGTGGAAAACACTGTGGTGAGGTGGATAGGCAACATGCTCGAAAGTAGGAGAGCGCAAGCATCTCTGTGTGGAACGGTAAAGGAGGTCAAGGCACAAAGAGGGTGTCCACAGGGTGGCGTCCTGTCACCGAATCTGTGGAATCTAGTGGTTAATGACCTCCTTTCTGAGCTCAATGCACAGGGAATGTACGCTCAAGGATATGCTGACGACATTGTTGTCCTAATAAGAGGAAAATTTATGAACACATGCCTAGAACTCATGCAGAGGGCATTGTTCATAGTGGAAAGGTGGTGTAACCAGGAGGGTCTGAGGGTCAATCCAATGAAGACTGTAATGGTACCATTTACAAGGAAGAGAAATGTTGATATCGCTAGGGTACCAACTCTCTTCGGTAACCAGATCCAGGTTAAGAGAGAGTTCAAGTACCTAGGAATAAGACTAGACGATAAGCTCACCTGGAACAGCCATTTGGCACATATAACGCAACGCTCTCAGACCCCACTTATGATGATGAGACGGGCCGTTGGGAAGACATGGGGTCTGAGCCCACAAATGACTAACTGGCTATACACTAGGGTTGCAAGACCGATGATGGTGTATGGCTCGATAGTCTGGTGGACCAAGGTGATGCAAACTACCGCTGTAAAGAGACTACAAAAGATCCAGCGAGTAGCGTGTCTTGGCATCACAGGAGCCATGAGAGGTACTCCAACTGCAACCCTGGAAGTAGTGCTAAACCTCCCACCTCTCGACATTATTGTGAAAGGGGAGGCAAGGATGGCAGCCTACAGAATGGGTTGCAGTGGCAACTGGAAGTATAATGCCTCCAGTGGGCATACAAGGATTGTGGACACTGTACAGATGAACACCTTGGAAATGCTACCAGACAGGATGGTGAAGATCACAGATCTAGAAAAGACATACAATGTCAATATCATTGACAGGGCTGTCTGGGAGAAAGGTGAACCTGAATATATGAAAAGGGGGATCACTTGGTATACGGATGGCTCGAAGAAGCCAACAGGCACTGGGGCGGGAATATATGGAGTCAGACCCAAGGCGCAGTTTTGCGTAAGCCTGGGTAAGCTGGCTACTGTTTTCCAGGCTGAAGTTGTTGCCCTATCAGAGTGTGCAAGAGTGTGTTTGGAGCGTGGTATGACAGACCACACCATATACATAAACTCGGATAGTAGAGCAGCGCTAATGGCACTTGACAGTTTTGACTTTACCTCTAAAGCAGTATGGGACTGTCATCAGGCCATGAAAACCCTGGGAGAGTACAACAAGGTTATCCTTAGTTGGGTTCCGGGGCACAAAGGTATCGCTGGCAATGAGGGAGCAGACAAGTGGGCAAACAAAGGAGCTGAAAGCCCGCTCATTGGCCCAGAGCCGACGTGTGGTATTGCTTACAACACAGCACGAAGAGCTGTTCGCCAGTGGATGGGCATAGAAAGAGCTGGGAAAGAACAGAAGGTAAAAGCTGGTAAGAGCTGGGAAAGAACAGAAGGTAAAATACAGTCAAAGAGAATGCTGCAGACACCTACTGGTGCTATAGCGGCAGATGCCTTTGGGCTGAGGAGGAAGACCCTGCGGAAAGTGGTTGGCTTCATCAGCGGCCACTGGGTATTTCGCGGACACCTACATAAGATGGGAATTCAAGTTGAAAACCTCCTATGTAGAAAATGCGGTGAGGAGGAGGAAACAGCCTTCCACGTGATATTCATGTGCCCAGCCCTGCAAGTTCTGCGTGTGAGATCCCTTGGCCTACCGACTGGAGATCAAAGGGAAGAACGGGCAACCATAGTCAAAAGAATCTCTTGGTTCATTAAGAACCTGGGATTTGACGGAGAATGAGGACCTGTGAATGAGGGTGCACAATAAGCTGTACTAGCTGCGATGCAATCCCATGGACTACCTCTAAGCCTGGCCCTCTTTAAAAAAAAAAAGCTGATTGAGTTTAGTTGGTATAGTTCTCCTATTCTCCTATTTACTTCTGTGGCGCAGTAGCATTTTGACGCATCGTCCCTATCTTTGAATAATTCTCTTTATTATATTCTCTCTGGTGACACTAGAACGGTATCAAAAGCACACAGATGGCAGCTAACAGTTTTTTTTTTATATATTTTTAGATTGGATTAAAAAATTCTACAGGTTGTTCCAAAGATCATAAAGGATCTGAAGACGTTGAAATGGGAAAATGTTTGGAGTCTGTAAATGTTCGAGCTGGTGATTCACGAGATTCTTTAGGACGAGGAAGATTTTTTCCATTTGTACCAGAGCATCACTTGATTCCAGGACATGTTCCTAAAAATTTCTGGTATCGGAAGTATGTTTTTTATGAAAGTAAAGAGGTATGTGTTGTAAAAATTAAGTTTAAGTTTGTTTTTCTTCAATGAAACAAAGTTTAACTCGTATATATTACAAATTACTTATTAAATCATTTAAAAATCTTTTCTAGTTTTGACATTTTAATAGTTTGCAGCTTATCTGTTAAATAGGATACTTTTTATCCCGTTTCTTTGATATTCTAATACAAATTATTTATTTATTATATAGTTCAATAAGTTCCTAATAGATGGCAATGTAAGTTAATTTGTTTGGATATCTAGGTTACAGATACATGGTAGATGGCGCATTATCTTATTTCTCTTCTATAATAATTATTTCTACTCTATCCATTTTCAAATTGTGTTTCATTATTAATCCTTCTTCTACATTGTTTCTTATTCCATATGAATTTGTATAATTGAATCGTTCATATGTTGATTATTATTATCTTCCTTCTATTCTTGCTTTAAAATTTCCTCCATTATATGTTCCATTTTATTGTTATCGTTTTTTCGTTGGTCTACTTCATGTCACTTGTCACATGCATGTCGAATCATATGTTGCAGGCAACAAAAGTCAACATGTTACATACTGAAACACTTATGGTGACTTTAAGACAATTTATTCACAAAATTGTTAAGATACACAGAACTCTGCTGGCTAACGTCTAAACTGATTGACAATACAATAAACTATTCAAATTATTTGAACTCCACAGCGTCAGGGTCCAAATTATTACTCACGTAGTATTCACGAAGTCTACTCAACAATACTGATTTGCAGTTATGGGGACTTTAAAAACAATTTATTCACGAAATTGTTAAGATACACAGTTTGACAATTACAATGAACTATTCGAATTATTTGAACTCCCCTTAACTGCCCATACACCCCCTTATCTCTCTGGATCTGGAAATTTGGGAGGGGCGAGCTAGTGCTCAGCCAGCACTGAGGCCACATATGACCCATTGTGCATCCTCCCGTATGTAGGGATATCCTCACCTCAGACTGCCACCAGGCCTGGTGATTTAAAATAGGTGATGAGGCTCCCGAGGGAGATCTCCCTGACATCGGCTGGTGTAAGCCAGTACTCGCCCAACACGGATCATCTGATTTCAGAAAAAGCAGAGCAGTCATACATAATGTGTTCTACTGTTTCTTCTTCTTGTTCGCAGCCTCTGCATAGCGGCGATTCTGTTAGTTTCATCCTAAAGAGATGTTGTCGCAATTGGCAGTGACCTGTCAGGATTCCCACAGCTGTTCGGAGATTTTGTCTGGTCAATACCTTAAATTTTTTTGCTGTTTCCTCGCCAGGATGAGGTAATAATTCTCTGGCCCATCTACAGTTCGTAGTTTCATCCCAGCACTGTATAAATTTTTGGTGAGAGTGCTGTTTGATAAGGTCCACGACTGCGGACAATGTTAGCTTGGTAGATGGGCGAGGGCTAACATATTTGTAGCCCGCAGCTCTCTTTGCTAAATTGTTCGCAATGCGGTTGCCTTTAGAGTTCTCATGTCCTTTGATCCAGCTGAGAGTGACCACGTTATTCTGGCTGGCCTCAGTTAGAGATTGGTGACATTCTAGTACTAAACTTGAAGTGAAACGTGGTCTATTCAAGGTCAGTAGTGCTTGTCGGCAGTCTGTATATATATTTATATTCCTGCCTGTGATGTTCCTATTGATTAATTCTTTTGCAGCTATGGTTATGCCTGTGAGTTCTGACTGAACCACACTTGACAAGCCATCCATAGCCCATTTTATTTTTAGGCTTAAGGATCTAGAGTAAATTCCACATCCTACACCTTGCTTTGTTTTTGATCCATTCGTATATACGCTTAGAGCGTTCACTACGTTAGGGTCTGCTGTCCTGTTTGTTAATATTTTGTAGGGTTTGTCAAAGACAAATCTTGGTGCGACGGCATCCGTGACTGCCTGTAAGAGTGGTATCACTTTTATCGATTCACTCCACAGACTATCCCTATAGGTGCCAGTCCCTACAGTGGGTTCGATACCAACCGTGCGAAAGCGTACCATGGTCATCAATGCGACCTCCTTAACAAATATATCAAGGGGGGTGAGACCGAGTATGACTTCCATTGCGCTGGTCGGTGTGCTTCGTATGGCTCCTGTTACGAGAAGGCATGCTGATCTTTGAATTTGGTTTAATTTTTTGATAGCTGTCGTTTGTTTCACTTTAGGCCACCACACGACAGCACCATATGTTAGCATAGGTCTTATGATTGCCGTGTAGATCCACATGGTGACCTTGGGGGATAATCCCCAGTTCTGTCCTATGGTTCGGCGGCATTGCTCATAAGATATAAATGCTTTTTTAACTCTGCTTTCTATGTATGAGTTCCACGTCAGCTTACTGTCAAGGATAACACCTAAGTATTTCACTTCTGTAGCAAAGCTTAATTTAACGTTGAAAAGACTAGGTTTCTTTTTCTTCGTGAAGAGAACCATTTCTGTCTTTTTGGGGTTAATAGACAGCGATTGCTCTTTACACCATGTCTCTAAAGTTCTGAAAGCCACTTGCATTCTGTCGCAAAGGGTGCTTTCAAACTTTCCTGTTGGCAGAATTACAATGTCGTCTGCGTAGGCTACTGTATAGATTTTGTCATGTTCATTGAGGCGGTGAATTAGGCTGTCCAGAACAATGTTCCACAGTAGGGGTGATAAAACCCCTCCCTGTGGACAGCCCCTCGTAACCTTGCCTTATATATACTCTATTTAAAAACTAGGAGGAGCGATTTGAATTTAAGTTGGCAACACTCGCGTTTGTTTATTGGTTAATTTGGAGTCAACTTTACACTATAAAAATTTGCCACTTACATTTATAGGTTATGTTTTAAAAGTGTGAAATATTTATAATGGTGAATTTTGTTAATTGATTTCTTTTTTTAATATAATTATTGTAAGTTTACTTTGTGACCATCTTAGACCATATAGAAAGTGTCCATAAACATTTATTTTCAATTTTTTTTAAATGAAAGAAATGTATTTAAATTTGCCGAATTGTAAATTTTCTAGTACCTTTTTTGGCTGTAAGTCAGGCTTTTCAAATCACTCCTCCTAGTTTTTAAATAGAGTATAGAACAAATAAACATTCTAGAATGTACGCGAAACATATGTCGAACCTAATCAGTACACATTAGAAAGAGAGAGATCATTCTTCTTCTTATTATTATTGGCCACTTGCATAGGCGCATTCAGCCAGGTTCTTCCAATTGGTTAATTGTTACTACCATGAACAGCGCACCCTGGGATGCGTCTGGTACAAGTCTATACTATTCATGAAGATTCGGACATGTGGTGTTTCAGGGCTTTTATACATAGGTTTACACCTGGATAAAAGAATTTAAAGGGGAAAAAAATTAGTTAGTATATAGTACGCTAATATTCACAAACATTCATTACATATATGCATACATCTTCTCACATATTACTTTTCCTACTTTCTACTGTAAGCACTATCTGTTAAAGCTTGATGTTGTTTTTAGCTAAATGACAAATAACTACAGTGGCAGCAAGCGATGCAGGGTTTTTTAAAATGTCATAAACAGAAACCGGTAGCTGTTTAAACAATTTAGTGATATCAGCGTATAAGGATTGATTTTCTTTTTTCCTGATATTACATCCCCAAATTATATGCTGAGTGTCACCAATCTGACCACATTCGCATAATTCCGTATCTCTACACCCGATTTTCTTTAAATGTTTAGGGGTGCAACAATGTTCTGTCCTCATTTTAACCAGAGTAGTAATATGTCTCATTGAAATATAGTTAGACGTGTTAAAGCACGGCCGTTTTCTTGGTTGAGGTTTAAAATTAAAATAAAACCTTCCTTTCTTCTTTCCTAAGTTATTATAGGTATATATCCAGCTTTTCCAGATTTCATTTCTAATGGGAATTCTAATATCAGTGAAATATAGTTTGTGTAAGGTGTCCAATTCCTCCTTCCTTCATTAGTTAGCTCGTCAGCAATTTCATTACTTTTTATTGATGTGTGACTCGGCATCCAAACTAAAAATGAATATCGTTACCATTCTCTCTTATTTGGGCTATTTTTATAACATTATGATCGCATTTAGCTAAGATTTTGCAGTTAGCTATTTTTTGTACACCACTCAAAGAATCAGAAATTATTAGACCATTTGCCTTCATGTCATACAGTTTCTGAACTGCTACCCGAATTGCAACAATCTCTGCTGTACGGATTGGAGTACCGTCTAACAATCGTCTTTTGATCTTTATCTTTGGTTCGTTGTAGTAGATTGCAAGTCCAGTGCCTCTTTCATCATTGGCCGAGAGAGAACATTCTAGAATAACCTAGAAACAGTCTTTTATGTAAAGGTCCTTTCCTTATTCGGATATCCCGTTACAATACGATAACATGAAATATAATATGCTACATGTTGTCTAAAAGTTACTTCAGTGGAATTTAGTACGTACACTGAATGTAATAATATTTTTATTTCAGGGAATGGAATGCTGTTCCGATAATGCAGTATCTTTTCATTACATTTCTCCAAATCAAATGTACGTAATGGAGTATTTAATTTATCATTTGCGACCATATGGTATATCATTTCATGCTGAGCTGCCAGCTGAACTAACTGAAAAGATTCCTATTAGTTACGAATCAACAGACATTATTACGTAGTAGATATTGTGAATGCCAAATATTTTTCATTTGTAAATTTTAATATATTGAATGTAAAAAAACAGGTAAATAAGTATGTGATATATTTTTATGAAGCACAAATTTTAGTATTTAAGTTATGATTTGTTAATTGTCACTTAGATTTATTATTATTTGTCGCGTGCCATGATAAATGCTGCGAGTTACTGAGAAAATAGTATGTACATAGAATTTGTGAATTTAGCTATAAGTTAATGAAAAGTCTATTTCATGATATGTAGTATGATTATTAAGATATGATAGATCATTGCATCACTTGAACGGTTATTTGTATTTTAAGTTTGCAATCGAAAATTAAGTCACAAAGGATATAGAGCACAATAGGTAATAGGCTATTTTTTATCTACTAAAAATGTGCCTTTGGTCAATCGTTTGAACCTTGGTTAAATCCACCTTCCACCTTGGACCATCTGCTGTCCGAGCAGAAAGTATATTTTATTTTATTATTACGGACTAACTTCACATACAAAGTATTTACCAAATTCGTTGGAACAGTGATAAATATTATTCACTTGCCAAAAATATTAATATTTTTACCTTACGCCGAGGACACACGGTCCGGGTAAACGCCTGTCCGAGTTTTGTCCGGGCTCCGGATGATCCAGAAGTACATTGTGAAAGTTAGTGAAGAACACACGGAACCCGGACGGGCTTTTGCCCGTCCGATGCCAAAGACGCCCGGATGTATTCTCAACTGATCATCCGAGACCTGGCCAGACGTTCTCCCGTCCGACAGGTGGCAGGGCATTGTGTCAAATAGGCGGGAACACACGGTCCGGGCGAACACATGCAGTGGAGCACCTCATCGAAAGTAGAGACAGACATGCGAAAATAGTTAAAGAATTTTTCTTCATCTTCTCTTAATTCTAAAAATAGAGTATTGAAGTGTCCTAGTATGTTTCTCTTCTGCACTACAGGATGTATCCATACACTTCTATTAGTTTCTTTGTACGTCTGTGACGCAGTAAACAAATCACTCCTAATAGTTTACGTCTATCTTCGTCCATGATCAAGCCGAAAATGACGACAAGTGGAATAAAATCTTGCGGACGGGAGTTTGCTCGGATGTAGTGTGTTCTGTTTATCAAAATATCGTCCGTCCGGCCAATCGCCCGCGCGGGCTGTCACCCGGATCGTGTGTCCCCGGCGGAGTTTAAAAGTTTTATGGGGTAGGTATGTAAATTTTTTAAAAAATTTGACAGTTTCAAAGAGATGTTATTATTATATCTGATTTCGGACGAGTTTTCTCAAACTCAGTCAAATTTTTGTTTAAAGTAATCGACATCAAATTGCCAAGGGCTACTTTTTTTATTTGCTATAGTCTTTTCGCAATCGACACGGAGTAAAAAATCAAAATTTTAAGGAAATTTACCGTATGGGTAACTCAAAGTATTTAACTTAATTGAGTCTGCCACTAAAATGTCCACCTGAATTAAGGAAATAACCATAGCTGACCTTTATTATAACAATAACCGATTCTTATTTTAATCTGTTTCAAGAGTCTAACGAGCGTACTTTAGGGAAAATTATAATTTTTTGGTATCAATTATAAACCTTTAAATTCTGAAGTCAAATTGTTTTATTAGACCCATTATTATGTATGCAAAAAAATATTTTTTGGCTCAAACTGTTTTTGCTATAAACTAAAAAAAACATAAGGTTTAACGAATTTTGAGTTGTATTTTAATGCAATAAGTATTAGAGTCACTTTTATTGATTTACAACAATTAAAAAAACATGTACAAGTACATATCAAAATATTATCATTATCTATCTATCCAAAACAAATATGTTTAAAAGCAAATTTTATGTACCCTGTAGATAATAATATAGGCAACCATACCTGAAACTGCCTGAACCGAAAGATTTATTACTCCGTGCCAATTGCAAAAACACTATAAAAGCTTAATAGGGAAATTTTATTTCCGTCAGTATTTATGTCAGTAGGATTTTTAATCGCTGAAATAAATATCTAACTAAAAAAAGTTTTTTATTTTAAATCTAGTTCAAGAGTTCTCAAATTATGGTGGTCAAATCTGGTCAAACGATAATAGTTTTCAACAAATGTTGCAGGATGCAGAATAGCCCGGGAAGTAGTTGTTTCTTTTTAGTTAAATGGTCAATGTCTTTGAAAATGTTTTTCAAAAACTCGTAAAGCGATAGAATAAATAATATTATGCATTCTGCAACATTTGTTGATTGATAATTCGCTTTATTAAATAAGACACTATTACAGTTTCTTGTAATAATACTTCACTGATCTATCATACATGTTTAATCATTACTTTCTAGTCTTAATTGGTAGTTTAAAAAACTATTTTATATAACTCATAATGCTCACTTTAAGGTAAGACGGAAATATTAGTCTAATACATGTTACCAGCTAATAACTATAGTTCCATTTTTTTTATTATTATTTGTTTTTCATTGTATTTATTTATTTATTTAATGTACGTATCTTTAAGTATGCCCAGTGTTATTGAGACTGAAAAATATAAATTCTATAAAAATCAACATTTTTGCTTAGGAGTTAATTATTTATTAAATTTGTTCCACTTTTTTTGTTTATTACAAAAAATGTGTACGTGTACTAGTGTACGTAAGAAGTGAAATTTGGCATTATTTTTCGAAAATTTCGCTGATCACTTTAGTATTATTACTATTGAATTTAAGAAATAAAGAAGGGCGCAACAGAAAAACGTGTCTTGATACGGGTTAGTAGTAGGGTTGCCAACTTTTTTTAGATGAGCAATAGTATTTTTAAAATAAAAGTAAAAAATATAGTACTCTGGAAAAAAATATAGTACAACTCAATAAAATGGTTAGAAATTAAACTCATTACATAAATGTGTATTTATTTTGTCATTTGTATAATTTTGACGCAGCAAATATGATAAATTTGACAAGATTGAAAGTTTATTGTTTGAGATTTTAGTGTGAAAAGTGACAAAATTGACATTTGACGTTATATTGACAGTTTAGTGACAAAAATGGTCAATAGTTTGTTAACCGACAAGATTGACAATTTATAGTTTGTTATTTTAGTGTACAAAATGAGAAGATTGACAGTATATAGTTTAATATTTTAGTGTAAGAATTGATAACATTGACAGTTTAATAACGGTTTACTGACAAAATAGTGGATAGTTTGCTTATTAACAAGATTGACAGTTTATAGTGATATTTTAGTGTGAAAATTGATAAGACTGACATTTTATGTTTTATTGACTGTTTACTGTCAAAAATTGTAAATAGTTTGTTTACTGACAAGATTGACAGTTTACAGTTTGACATTTTGAAAAGTAACAAGATTGACATTTGACATTATATTGACAGTTTAGGCTCAAAAATAGTAAATATTTTGTTATCTGACAAGATTGACATTTAAAAGGTTTACATTTTCGTGTGAACCGTTACAAGATTGATATTTGATGTTATATTGATAGTTTAATGACAGTTTACTGTCAAAAATAGTGAATAATTTTTTTACTGATGAGATTAACAGTTGATAGTTTGACATTTTAGTGTGAAAAATGACAAGATTGACATTTGACGTTATATTATTAGTTTAATGACAGTTTACTGTCAAAAATAGTGAATAATTTGTTTACTGACAAGATTGACATTTTATAGTATGACATTTTAGTGTGAAAACTGATAAGATTGACATATGACGTTATATTATTAGTTTAATGATAGATTAGTGTCAAATATAGTAAATAGTTTGTTTACCGACAAGATTTTAATGTAAAAAGTAACTAGATTGACATTTGACAGTTTTAATATTTCATATTTGACCCCAAAATTTCACATTGACATACGTTTATGTCTCTTTTTGACATTTGACATTACAAATATGACAGTTTTGGCATTTTTACATACTTATAACGAATATTCCATATTTGACACAACAATTTTGACATTTGACGATACAAATATGATAAGTTTGACATTTGACACATTGATATGTCACTTTTTGTCATTTAACACTGCAGATATGACAGTTTTGGCATTTTTATATACTTATATATTAATATTTGATATTTGACACTACAATTTTGACATTTAACGTTACAAATATGATAAGTTTGACAGCTGACATACTTAAATATCATTTTTTGACAATTGACACTTTCGACAATTTTCACTCTTTGAGTGTAACGAATTTTGAGTTGACAACTTTAAATTTCAAATTAAGATTAAATTTCAAACTAATATTTAATAAGTTCTTTTTCGAAATAAACAATCTTAAAATTACACTGACAAATCCAGATTTTAAACTAGCAACAGCACTATAAATATGATGATCATATATAAAATTTAACATTAAAAAATAAGATTCTTATTATTATACAGTTAATGCAGCGGTTCTCAAACTGGGCCACGTCAAGAGGATTACAAACCCAATTCTAATTGGATAAATTGATATCTTCTTCTGCAAAAAACATATCAAAGCAGTTTTCTTTCCATAAACGCGTTTTTTAGAAAAATATTAAGTCTTTTCACTCAAATCAAATACATTTAAAATTTTCCCTGAAGTTTTTTGAAGATATTTACCAAATAAGAAAGTTTCATTCAAATAACTTGTCGCAGAATTCTTCCGAACGCTTATAACCTCCTTTTTTCAAAAAATACCGCCATTTCACTTCTCGTAGATACGCTTGACAACCTTAGCTCCCATATCTGTACAAAGCGCAGAGAAAAATATTTGATTTTAATGGCCTAGTTTTTATGTAGTTAACTACTTCAAAAACAATATTTAGACCAGGGCTTAGAGACTTGGACGCTAAAGCTTCCCGATGACTCATGCAATGAGTCATCGCTTGCAAACTAATATATTTACAAGAGACGTGACTTGGACTCTATCAGTGCAAATACCAATACAATTTTATCATTGCAAATTCGCTGCAATGGTAGCATTATTTGTAATCCTGAATAATTCGTTGGCTGTAGTTCTTCCTTCAATAAGTTTGCAAAACAGTAAATCTTCACATATTGTGTTACTTTTACAGAATCTGATGTAACAAATTAAATAGTATTCATTCCCTGAATGTTAGCAGATGTATCTGAAATTCTTCGACAAATTGTATCATTTGACAAAGGAATGTTATCGAGTTGTTTAGCATAGCTTTCACCAAACAAAGTTTCTACAGTATCTTTGGTAGGGGGTAGAATAAGTTGCTCTGCTATAGTGTGTGGTTTTTTACATTTAGCTACTTTGTATGGTGCCAACAAAACTTTCTCGTTCACAGCGAGCATTTCTGAAAATTTATCTTGTATTTTTCCTGAAAAAATTCACACGGTTTAAAGATGCAATATGCAATGTTTCTAGGTGCCTCTTCAATTTATTGGATTTCAAGCTACCAGCAGCTAATACTTTATAGTATACTAATTGTACTCGCAACGTCGGTCGCATGGCGTGTGATTGTTGTATAAAAATTTCTTACTCCACCCCATTTAAGGAATGGGAGAGAAATTTTTATACATCAGATGTTAAGTTGAAAGAAGACAAATACATCTGTGAAAACCTCATTCGAATCGGATCAGTAGTTTTCATGTGATGCGCGCACAAACATACAGATAGACAGACAAAAAAATCTAACCACATTTTTGGGTTCTATTTCGATGTACCCGCGACGTCGTTCGCGTGGCGTGTTGATTTTTGTATAAAAATTTCTTTCCTCACTCCGGTAAAGGGGTGGGGGAGAAAGTTTTATACACCAGATGATAAGTTGAAAGAAGACAAATACGTCTGTGAAAACCGCATTCGAATCGGATCAGTAGTTTTCATGTGATGCGCGCACAAACATACAGACAGACAAATCAATATCTATATCCCCCTGTTAATTATTTTTTAAATATCTTTAATGTACAGAATTTTCATTTCTACAGTTTTATTATATGTATAGGTTCTTTGCATTATTTTTTTATTTGGTTTTATGTCGCCTGCCATTGTGAGTACAAAAAGCCTAATTCGCTAACGGCGAGAATGTAAAGATGTAAGACGTCAATTTTTCTCTGACAGTTTTTTGATTTCACACATAAGTAGAATTTTTATAATATATTCATTTTCGGTGTTCTTTCATCCCAGTTATTCTCAAATTAGAGTAAGAATCTCTTCAGAAGTAAAAAGCAGTCGGTTGGCATTCCAGTTTTTCATATAATTTCTTTACAATTTGGTAAAGTAAGAATCTCTTCAGAAGTAAGAAGCAGTTGGTTGGCGTTCCAGTTTTTCATATCATTTCTTCAGAGTTTGGTAAAGTAAAAACATTTTTTCTTATATAAACCGGTATTGGAACCTAACGGTTGGTGGAACTCTGTCAAAGTTTAGTATAGTTTTGTATATTTAAAATATGGAAATACGTTCTATAAAATTAAGAAAAGACATGTATGTATAGCGATTAATTGTTTTTATAGTTAATTTAATAAATAACATTAAATATTTATAAATTGAATTTGCTGAGCAATCCATGGGCGTGGAAATATTTTTCACTAACATCTTTTTCTGGTAAAAGATAAAAGTTTTTTTTAGCAACACCACCTAGCTTGCTTTCAGAGAACTATTCATAATTTTCTATGATGCTTCCCTCTATTACGGAAAAAGCCCTTGGATTACCGACATTTTTTTTATGGTAATGTCACACGGTCTGTCTTCTTCTCTTAGTCTCTTTGTGGCAATTTTGTACCTCGTTCTCCAGAAATCTTCCTCCAGCTCATCTCAAAATTCTTTCCATTTTTCCTTTTATAACGATTTATCTTTGATCGATATTTCTTCCTTGCTTCCTTATACCTTTCCAGTAGCCTCTTCATGTTTTCCTCATTTCTTCGACTAGACCTGACCTGATAATTGCCTTCTGACCGCGTTACATGGCTTCCTTTTTTGTTCTTCTTCCTGTCCCCCCCCCTGTACGTTACAAGCCGCATCTTCCGGTTTGGGTACCTTGTCTTCTGGGTTTTTTTAATATTTCTACTATGTTCTTTGCCTTGTACTTTTCTTTAGTAGTTAAGGGGTATCTTCAGAACTTTTGCATCATATATTTTTCTCTCCAGGTGACTGTTATTCCTTTTGTTGTGTCATGTTTTTGCTTCTACCTCTAGCAATATGTAATTGTGCAAGCTCTAAAGTACATTTTTAAGTACTGCAACATTCTGATTATACCTGGATTTGCAGTCCGTTGGCATTGACGTCATTTGACGTATATGCAAGTAGACCAGTACGCGGTAAATCTTTCTAAGTTAAACCTGGCAACTACGCTTCATTCCTACCGCGTATTGGTCTAATGCATATACGTCAAATGACGTCAATGCCAACGGACTGCAAATCCAGGTATAGTAATAATCTGGTGATGTAGCTAGACCATCTTTAATAAAGAAAACTATATTTGTCAGGAGTAACTTTTAAATCAACACTTTCCAATCAGCTTAAATTTTCTCCAACCTCATAAAATGTACTTTTGTATCTTTTTCACATAAAAGAATATCAACAAAGTAACAAAAGCAACCTTCAATATCTTGGGTTATCGATTGCATAATTAGTTGTAATTTCAACCCTTATCAAATAGATCTAATCCATGCTAAAGAATATAGTAACCTACTTTGGAGATCAATTAACTATTATAAAAGCAGTAAAAGGGTATACTCAAGAAAGAGTACTAAGGTTAATGGTAGTTAAAGCAAAGCTTAAAACTGAAGGATTTCGTGCTATGGGCTATACTGACGATTTAGTTATTGTAATAAAAGGTAGACATGACAGTATTATTGCTGACCGCATGCCAGTGCCTTACTCCTCATAACTACTTTATGTTCGAATGAAGGACTTTCAGCCAATTCTAACAAAACGACACTCGTTTCATTCAACACAAGAAAATCAATGATTTAACCTTCTGTTATGAACGGAGTGACACTGTCACTGATTTAACCTTCTCTTATGAATGGAGTGACACTTCCATTTTCAAAAGAGGGAAAATACCTCTAAAGAAAACACTAAGTGGAATACACATCTCGTAAACATAATCTCTAAAGCTACAAAGTCCATGTGGATCTGCCGTAGGCTTTTTGGAAAAACATGGAATCTTAAACATAAAATGTCAGACCTCTTATCACCTATGTTGGGTTGGTTTGATTAAACAAACAACGCAACGTTTATATAGGTCGGATTACTAGCATAATGAGATCGTGCAATTTTAGATCTTCACCCCTTGCATTCACATAAACAGGATTGCTCTTAAAAGTGCTTATAGGTTAACAACGAATAAGCAGGCCTTTTAGCAATTCCGCCAGAACAGAAAGTAACTTTGCTGAGTGTGACGGGGCATAAAAGGGATTGTCGGAAACGAGTTTGCTAATAGTCTCGCAAAAAAGAAACTAGTAGAGTAGATGGATTTTGTCATGAGCTGCCGTACAGCAACACTGTGCGCGAACTAAAGCTGGCAATCGGGCGAAGAAACAGTAAAATAAGTTTTAAAAACATCGAGTCGGTAGTTAGGTACTGCATGTCTGTGGTCGTGAATTACGCTAAGGGTAGCGCGTTGCTTTATTTTACAATTTAAACGTTAAATTACAAAAATATACCTATATATAAATTATTTAAGCAGAAGTCACACTGAAAATCAATAAAAACAAATAATATGCTGTCAAAAGTATTCGGAACGTCTAGTTTGTTGCGTTTTATTACAAATGGGTAATTTACGTTAATTGATTATCTATTTTATAGTTATGAATAAGATGTCCATAAAATCGTAATACGTCATTAAATGTACACATTAAATAGTCATTAAGTAATAAGTAAGTAAACAGTAATTATTCTAATATAAGGAATTCCTAGAATGAGCAATTGTAATATTTAAATGGAAATGAAAGTTTATCTACAATTATTATGTTGACAATAAACGGAATATTCATTTAGCCAGTATTCTAATAAGCGGATACGACTTTAATTAGTCATTATATACCCTTATGTTTTAACAATTTCAAAAAAGATGTATTATAAAAGTTCGAATTTATATAGATGATTTATGGGTTTTTCTATATGTATTTTTGACAAGTAGTTACGTGTGATAATAGTCTCAGACTAAGAATGTAGTGCATACTACGTGTATAGTGTTTGACATTGTTTGTCACTAAAGATTGTCATTACTGTTGTAATTTAAAGTTGAATAAAGCCAATATTCCGTTTGGTTTTGCTAATTTATATCAATTTATTCAACTTTAATTTTTTTATTCAATGCCTGACGATAAGAAATCTATGTCGCGTTATCTGCGCCCCGAACGGTTTGATGTAGAGCCCTCAATGACAGGATCAGACCTCATGTGGGCCCATTGGAAATATTCATTCGAAAACTTCATCGCACAAGAAGCTGCCTCAGCGGACGATGCTCTAAGGTACCAAATCCTTGTCAATCATATTTCTCCACAAATTTACAACTTCATTCAATCGAAAACAACGTACGCCGAAGCTATTAAAACTTTGAATGATGCATACGAAAAACGACAAAACATCACTCTAGCTCGACATACACTCATATCACGGAAGCAACAACCAGGCGAGTCTATAGGTGAATATTCGAGAGCCCTAAAAATACTTGCTCATGATTGCAAATTTAAAAACGTAACTGCGGTTGAATATCAAAACGAAATCGTACGTTTGACTTTCATTTCTGGAATATCATCGCAGAAAATAAAAGAACGACTCCTAGAAAATTCCACTGATACCCTTGAAAAGACTCTTAACCTAGCTTTATCTTTAGAAACTGCGGAAAAAACATCACATCTGCTCGTAGGGACACCTTCTACCTCTACTCACGTCAATGCTATTCCCGAAACTTTAGAACATTTCCCAGTACCTAATCTAGCAGCCACAAATGCCCTTAATAAATCCCGACTGGATACCTATAACAACCAAACTAGACGACGATGTTATTTTTGCGGTGGTAACATTCATCAGAGAAATAGATGCCCCGCTTATAACACTGAATGCCAGCTTTGTTTTAAAAAAGGACACTTTGCGAACGTTTGCCGTAGCTCTGGCTCCAACCAACGTACTGCTAATGTTATAGCCACAGACGATGAACAAATTCACCAATCTACTGACTCTTGTTTGTCAACTATCTCCGCTGCTGCTCCTGGAAGTCTTAAAAAAGCAACTATTCCTATTACAATTAATGAATATCGTGCAGATGCACTTCTCGACACTGGTAGCTCACTCAGCTTTATCGATAAAAACCTTGCTCGGAGTATGAATCTCAAAAAGAAACCTTGTAACCAAGTAATAACGTTAGTGTCACTGAATAATGTCTCGTTTGTCGACGGTTTATGCTATGCAACAATCCAGATTGGTGAACACAAGTATAAACATCATCCTCTTTTTGTCATCGGGGATCTATGCGCTGATATCATAATCGGACATGATGTTCTTGGAAAACACTCGTCACTCGAACTTCAACTTGGAGGTGATAAACAACCTTTAAAAGTTTGCAATGTTTTAGAGGCCTCTGTCCCGCCAGCAACGGTTTTTACCAATCTTTCACCAAATATAAAGCCTATAGCTATTCGCTCAAGACGACATTCTCAAGAGGATCTAGAGTTCATATCTAAAGAAATAAATAATCGACTGAAAGACAAAGTAATTGAACCCAGCATCTCACCATGGAGGGCACAAGTACTCGTTGCTGGAGGAGGTCACAGCCGTAAGCGCCTTGTCATCGATTACTCACAGACAATCAACAGATTCACAGATCTAGATGCTTACCCCCTTCCAAGCATTGACTCTATCATCACAAAAGTAGCAAAATACAATATTTACAGTCAAATTGATTTAAAAAGTGCATACCACCAAGTCCCAATTCTACCAAAAGAAAAAGTTTACACTGCCTTTGAAGCTTGCGGTAACCTCTACCAATTTACGAGGATACCATTTGGCGTAACAAATGGAGTAGCGGCTTTTAAAAGAACTTTGCAGTATATAATAGATACCGAAAAACTCAAAGGTACTTTCGCATATCTTGATGACGTAACCGTGTGTGGTAAAAATAAATTAGACCATGACGAAAACCTGAAAATGTTTATGAAGGCCGCTGAAAAATTCAAACTAACTCTAAACATGAATAAATGCACTTTTGCATCAGAATCTATAAACTTACTTGGTTATACTATCGAACACAACATTATCAAACCAGACAGGTCTAGATTAGAACCACTGACGAATCTTCCAATCCCTACTGATGCTGCAACATTGAAAAGAGCACTCGGACTCTTTTCTCATTATTCCAATTGGGTTAACAACTTCTCTTCAAAAATTAGGCCTTTGATAGATGCTACCTTCCCCCTATCTCAAGAAGCTACCGCTGCCTTTCAAAATCTCAAAACTGACATATCAAATTCAACATTAACGGGCATTGACGACAAAGAAATATTTTCTGTTGAAACAGATGCTTCTGACTTCGCTATTGCAGCAACGTTATCACAAAAGGGTCGCCCAGTTGCGTTTTTCTCGCGCTCCCTTAACGACTCCGAGAAAAGACAACCATCAATCGAAAAGGAAGCGTGTGCTATTGTTAAAAGTCTACGTAAATGGAGACATTTCTTAATAGGAAGACATTTTTTACTCATTACTGACCAACAATCGGTTGCGTTTATGTTTAACCAAACACATTCCAATAAAATTAAGAACGAAAAGATCGAAAGATGGCGTCTGGAGCTATCATGTTTTAAATATGATATAATTTACAGACCTGGAAAACAGAACGTAGCCGCTGACGCGTTTTCTCGAGTTTGTATGCAAATAGACAGCCCCTATTCTAATTCAAAACTAGTAGAATTACACAGATCCTTATGCCACCCGGGAGTCACGCGGATGGTTCATTGGATTAGATCAAAGAACTTACCGTATTCCGTAGAAGATGTAAAACGAATAACAGTTGCATGTCCAACTTGTGCAGAGATAAAACCGCGTTTTATAAAACACCAGGGACATCTAATCAAAGCAACTGCACCCTTTGAAAGGTTGAACATTGATTTTAAAGGACCGATACCCTCTAACACTCAGAATAGGTATATATTGACCATAATTGATGAATTTAGTCGTTTTCCCTTTGCCTACGCCTGTAAAGATATATCTTCAAATACAGTTATTAACTGTCTCAGAGATTTGTTTTGTACTTTTGGTATTCCAGCATACATCCATTCAGACAGAGGAACGTCCTTCATATCAGACGAACTAAAGCAATTTTTGTTTTCGCACTACTCCTTACAACCCTCAAGGAAATGGACAAGTTGAACGACTTAATGGTACACTATGGCGGACTATCCAGCTACATCTCAAATCCAATAACGAACAGATTGCTAACTGGGAAAAGGCGTTACCACCGGCACTGCATTCTATAAGGTCTTTGTTATGTACGAGCATCAACATGACTTCACATGAGCGCATGTTTAATCACCCACGTCGATCACAAAATGGACAGTCTTTACCGACTTGGCTCCATTTTCCTGGACCTGTATTCATGAGAAAAAATGTAAGAAGCTCAAAATACGACCCCGCTGTGGATAAAGTCCAATTGTTGCAGAGTAACCCAGAATATTCCTTTGTAAGACTGCCTGACGGAAGAGAGACAATAGTTTCTAACAGAGCACTAGCTCCAGCACCACAAATTATGGACGAGGACCTGTCAGATGATGACCTTGATGATGGCCTCAACGATGACCTTGAAGAAGATAGCTCTTCGAACCTAGATCCACCTGCAAATGCTGATTCGGATGCAAGCAGCATCCAACCACGGCGTTCGTGCAGAAAACGGAGACCTCCATCTTTTTACACTTCTTCTTAGAGGGGGCGAATGTGATAATAGTCTCAGACTAAGAATGTAGTGCATACTATGTGTATAGTGTTTGACATTGTTTGTCACTAAAGATTGTCATTACTGTTGTAATTTTAAAGTTGAATAAAGCCAATATTCCGTTTGGTTTTGCTAATTTATATCATTACGTAAGTTCAAACGTTTTTATACAACTTTTTGTACCATTATAATTTGGTAAAAATAACAAAAACATTTGCATTGGGTGAAGTGTGGGAACTATGAATACTTATATGTTTCATCACAGTATAAAATGTCTCATCCCTCCTGTTTGTATTTTTTTAATTTTCTTAGGTACTCTATACGTTTAAATTTTATGTCATACGTTTCCATTAGTGCTTTTCTGTTGTCTTCTGTTTTTCTCCAACGAACTCCAATTTTTTTCACCAGTCTTCAAAAAGAATCTATCTTTCCTGTAAAATTTACTCCTTCTTCCTTTTTGGCCTCTTCAAAAACGGATTTCATTGTGGGCCTTCGTTTGTGGATTGCGGCATAGGAATAAATTATTCTGCGAATAATTTCCTCTTCAAATTGATCAACTGTTCCTTTTGAGGTGGAAGGTTTGTTGATGTGCTTTCTCGGTGACTTGAATTTTTCACCATCTGCTTTTAAGGTACCTTCTTTTATATTATACGTTTTACAGTGCTTACTGCAATCCCAGTAGCTTCAGCTACTCTTTCTTGCACTGCATTTAACGGAAGCCTAAGTCCATGTTCCTTTTCGTCTCTTATAAATTTATAAACATTATAAACTATTTCTCGGCCTTGGCTGTGAATCATTCGCTTTGAATTACTCATCGTGAGTTCCTGTAAAAAATAAAAGAAAAAATAATTCCCACTATTATACTTCCTGTATTAGATTTGAGAGGCACTAGTCACACAACAATATCAATAATATATACTTACGATTGAAAATTTACACACCACTTAAACTTAAATTAAAATACACTATACAGGGTGTCCCAGAATTAACTACGGAAACTTCGTATACGTATTCCTTGATGACAAATAAGTAGGGTCTTTCCTATAAAAAAAATTTTTTTAGAGACTCCTGTCAGAGTTATAACCGTTTAAAGAGGGGTGGTAAAATACGGTTTTAATTTAATATCTTCTGATTGGTCCAAGATAAAAAATTAAAAATTTGGGTGAACATCATTTTTATAAAGACGCATTTCTCCTGCCACTTCTAACCTGCCCTACCCCATTCTAAGGGTGCAAATCAAGGAACCCCTCTTAATATTTTTTTTGTAACTTTCTTAGCAATTAATATTTGCAATAACAAAAAATTATTTTAGGAAGTTTTGATTATTTAGAAACTTTTTTGTTCCTTGTCGTTTTTTGCGAAATCGTTTCGGTTTGGAGTAAAAAAATAAAAAGTAGGACCATGTCAATTGAGTATCGTGTATCGCGATCAAGTAGCGCACATTTGCAAAGTATGTTATAACTCTGACAGGAGTCTCTAAAAAAATTTTTTTATAGGAAGGACCCTACTTATTTGTCATCAAGGAATACGTATACGAAGTTTCCGTAGTTAATTCTGGGACACCCTGTATATTGTCTTTAAAACGTCTTGTAAAATTATTAACTACCCCCTATAACTAGTCCACACCCTTATAACAACAAACTAAACTAAAAATTACAACTAAATAAAAACAACCACAAAACTAATTGAGCGCGTTACCCAAAACGATGAAAAACAAATTCAGTAACTGACAAATTTGATCTCCTCGGAGCAAGAACTCCGGTCGTACACTGTCCGCGTACGTAATTTTGTTGTTTGCGCATCTGTGAGAGCTCATGACAAAATCCATCTACTCGACTCCTTTTATCAATCCTAAACCTTTCTGTCGCATATCAAATGCTGCAATATAGAGGTAGTTCATATTTGGAAATGCAGTGTACTGGAAAGACACGATTTCCTCCCGCATTAATTTCTTTATTTATTTCTCTTTACAAAGTCGCCTAAACATGTTAAATAAAAAAAAAAATTTTTAAACATATATTTTTTTAAATTTTGGTGAATTGAATTATTATAATTAAGTACGTAGTTAAAGTGGAGAACATTAGTGGTAATAATTTCTTATTAATTCTAAACCAGCCAGAAATCCACATTTTAGGTCGCAATTCATCAATAAATTCAGTTAAAATCACCAACTGGTTTCTTAGTAATGCATCTTTTACATCAGGTTGTAAAAAGTAACAATACTCTAAAAGTTGATTACTTTTCTCTTCCACTTTGTCACACGAGAGGACAATTATCACTGATGCTATCTAAAAAAAATATGTTTAAAATTAAAATTGGGTTATAGAATCATGCAAAAGTACCTTATTTAAGAATTGAAAGTGGCAATGATCTTAATCGATCACTCTTTTAAACGTTTTGTTAGGTTCTCTATAGTTTTTTTTTCAATATATTTTTTTGAATTTTAAAAGAAAAGAAGAAACTTAATTAGCTACCATTAAATTAAATTGGGTAATTAATTATTTAGCTCCTACCATATCCGAAACGAATGTTTTGGTAGGTACCTATAATCTATTCATTGAAATTTTACACAAGTAATATACAAAAAGAACCAATGAAGTTTATTCTCGATTTAAGAAAACACCATTCTGGGGAATCAGTTGTTCAAATATCGCAATATTTAAGATTACTGGGAAAAAATGTAGGCAAGTTTTGTAATGCTACTTGAAGCTATTTGAAGCTACTTGAAGCATTTGATAAACCAATAGCTTAAGAAACTGCTACTGCTTACGACTCTTGTTAGAGATTAAACATTACCTATAGTTACAATTTGTAACCTATATTTTATAGATGTTAATTGCTCGATAAAGGTATAATTAGGCGAACGGCACTCAGTTGTTTGGTGGAGAGTGAGTCGTGGGTTCATTTGAGCTAAATAAATAATTTAAAAAAAAATGTTAAAAAGTTTTAGGCGTCAAAGTATTTAGTACAAGTACAAAAAAAATAAAAACAGATGGCGCCACTATGAATGACAAAAATTAGAAACCCAGAAGAAGGATAAAAAAGAAATATATAATTTAGTAACACGGTAGACTATTATACTATATCTAGAGACCGAAAAATAAAAATAATAAAGATAATACTTACTACCCTTAACTTATCCTTTGTAGTTTGAAACAAACTTGTACCAAAAGAAAATTCAAGATAAATCAAAATCTAGGTTTTTTTATGAAAAGTTAAAATAAAATATTGATCGGAACAACACACACTCGTGAGAAATAAAAAAATAAATTAAAACTTTAACAATGTACCTATATTTAGTTGACGAATAAATAAAAAACATAATCAGATATCGTAATACAAAAATAGGTACATAAAATATTCACATTAAGTGAATCTCAGGAAACAGTATCATACACATTTACTGATAACAGCTAAGATAAAATATTTCCATCTATGTGTAGGTTCTCTAAAAAAACTAAAAAGTGAAGATATAGTTGGAAAGTTGAAAAGAAATAGAAGTTAAAAAAAAAACAAATTAAAATTTAGTTAGTTTAACTTTAACTTTCGCTATTAACTCGAGTTAATTGAGTATAATTTGAGTATAATTCGTCAAATTTCGACGCCCAGACAGAGAACGCGCTACGTGTGACTAAGATAGCTATTGTACACTCTGCGAAACAAGTTATTTTAAATAGTTTTTAATATTTTTAGGTAATTAAATTTTAAGTGTGTTCTGGAGAAAACATACATACTTTCATTATCTAGACTTAATATCTATACAGTGTGTATCAGCCAAATGGAATAAATTCGATAATAAATAGATGAGAGCATGTTCGAAAAAACGCTCGGACACGTTGAATGGTATTTTTAGTTGTGCATTTTTTTTAATAATTTTTTTTTATACAGGGTGTGTCATGTAACAGTGGCCTATACCGAATTTATGTTATTTTAAATAGAACACCCTGTATATTATTTAATTTTTGGATTCTTCAGAAATTTCTAGACATACTTTACGTACAATGTTTTAAAAATATTAAGTGTTTTCAGATTTATTGCAAAAATTTTAATTATAAAACAAAAAACTAAAATGTAATATTGTTTATTTCTAAATAACGTAAAAAACAAAATATTTTATTATATCAATGTAGGAGATGTTCAAACTGTTCGCCGCGAACGTCTTGGCAACATCCTAATCTTAAATAGAAATTTCTTCTAAAGTTGCTTAACATCTCAGGCGTAACCGATCTAATCGCAAGCGTTATTCGTCTTCTTAAGTCAGCTAAATAGAGGGGTTTAGTTTGGTATACAATACTTTTGACATAGCCCCATAAGAAGAAGTCTAATGACGTCAGATCAGGAGATCGCGCTGGTCAATCCAAGGATCCTCGCCTTCCTATCCATCGATTTGGAAATATTTGATTGAGGTACTGCCGGACATTGACTTGGTAATGGGGTAATGCTCCATCTTGCTGAAACCATATCATACTCGCTGGAGCTTGTGGGTTTACTGGATTAGGATATAAGTTTCTCAAAGTTGGCACAACATCGTTTTGGAGTAGTGCTAAATAATTATCGCCATTCAAATTACCATCATTGAAAAAGGGACCTATAATATGATCACCATCAAAATTCCTATCCAAACATTAACCTTTTCAGGGTATTGCGTATGTTCTTCTCTCATCCAGTGAGGATTTTCCCTAGTTCAATAGCGGCAATTTTGACGATTATCATGACCGTAAAGGGTAAAGGTACACTCTTTAGAAAACAAAACATTTTCTAATTGGACCACATTGTTATCTAACGTTGCCATCATTTGTTCACAAAAATACGTTCTCCTATCAAAATCCTGAGTTGGTATCATTTTATAGGGCTGCATCAACGAATGGCTAACATCAAATAGCTTTTCTGCTAGCAGTATGTGGGTTTTCCTCAAACTCAAGCATAATGTCCAATTTCGTATCAGAACGTATTGCATTGTTAGCAGTTTTTTTTTATCTGTCTTATCTCGCGAAACTGCTTTTCTATTTTGCTAATTGTTCCTTGGGAAATAGATGGCAAATTTGGGAATTTGTCATGAAATAAGCGAGCAACTTCCAGTTGTGTTCGTGTGTTATATCCATAACCAATCATTTGTAGAATTGTTACTTTGTGCATTTCTGTTAAATGAACCATTTTTCTGATATGCAGTTAACGAAATTCAAGCGACTTTAATACTGACAACTACTGTCATGCAGTCAGGCAACAATTTGCTAAGGCCAGACGATTTGATCAAAGTAATTAAAACTATTTAATAGTTTTTTTTTATTCCATCAGTAAAAAAGAAACTCTGAAATGTTTTTTTTACTTGCACATTGTAAAAACCTAAATGGGAAATAAGTATTAAGTGTGTGGGTACTGAATTTTTGTAATCAAAGAATGTTCCTTTTTTAATTTAAATTTTTGCAATAAATCTGAAAACACTTAATATTTTTAAAACGGTTGAAGATAGGTATAGGACATTGTACGTAAAATATGTCTAGAAATTTTTGAAGAATCCAAAAATTTAATAATATACAGGGTGTTCTATTAAAAATAACAAATTCGGTATAGGCCACTGTTACATGACATACCCTGTATAAAAAATTTTTTTATTAAAAAGAACGCACAACTAAAAATACCACTCGACGTGTCCGAGCGTCTTTTCGAACATGCTCTCATTTATTTATTATCGAATTTATTCCATTTGGCTGTTACACACTGTATATGCTATTTAGAAAAAAAATTCCTCTTATAATTTTGTTAAAAAAAATACTTACATTTACCTATCAAACAAAACGATAAAATATTTAGAACGAAAACTGACTTTTTTCTCTGAGGTCCAAAAATAATTGTTATCGTCTTCTTCATTTTCCGTGTCAGATTCATAATCACTCTCACTGGTAACTGTTTAAGTTAAATATAAATCTGTTGCCTCATCCAAAGTAACCCCTCTGGCATAAAATTTAGATTCCCACATTTTAGCACTATTACAACCAGATTGCCACTCCTATTTAGAAATCGTATTATGAAAGTCTTCACACAACAGTTAAATGTAGTGTTGTTAGATAGAAAGATAGATAGATGTTTATTGGGTTGGCTATTAGCCTGTATCACTGCTACCTTTGCAGATCTATTGTAAACACCCATTATTTCTAGAATAGGATTAGAGCACCTTGTCCAGCCCGGCCCTCTTAATGAGACTTGACAGTGACCTCTCCGCATAACTTGGAGCAGCCGGTTTCTCCTCTCCCAGTACTAGATACCGTGTCCTTGTAAGGCCTTCGCATTGGCATAGGAAATGAAATGCGGTTTCCTCCTCCTTTTGGCAGTATCGACAGATGTCTTCATCTGCTAAGTTTAGCTGACTTTTTCGGAAAATTCCTTCTCTTTAACGAGCTTTTTTCAAAATTGCTTAAATATTAATATTTTTCGAGTTATTAACAAAACGTGATTCCGATTCCAATGAGCTATCGCTCATATTTTAAGGACATTTATCTTCATTTTTCACGTTTTTAAACATGTTGACTAGAGTATAGGTATATACTATTAAAAAAAGGATGATTAAAATTAATACTTACGGAATTGTAAATCACTACAAATAAAGTTGCCATCATATTAGGTATCTCTTCGTAACGACGAAAAAGAAGTATTACTGTCCAGTTGCACACTTCCATCAAGTCCACAAAGTTAATTATAAAAATTGTAAATATTAAATTACCAAATTTAAATGCTACACTTAGCGTATTTATATTTGTGTATATAAATTTGATGTCGTTTATATTTTTGTATGTTTCATTTTGAAATAAGTAATAAGAAAAAGTTTGGTGAATATTCTGATGTAAATATTTTATTGCTGTTGTCATAATATTGGATAATTCAACTACGCAGCACATTATAACAATTATTTTTAAATCTGCTATTGTCCAAAAAACTGGAGTAAGTAGACTTTGGAAATTACTATATATAGTATTGTTTTTAAGGTCAATATAAACTATTATACCTTTCAGTATAAAAGCGAAACTTGTAATAATAATCCTTTTCGTTGCTTTCATATCATTAACAGTATTTTCAATATTTGAAAAACATTGAAATAATTCGTTCCATCTTTGTAGATTCATATTCATTTCATACAGAATTATAAAATTAACAATAATATTAATTACAGCAATGATAATATTCAAAAACATTTCTAAATTCAATGTAAACTCAAAATTCTGACTGTATATATAAATGCAGTATCCACTAAAAATATGACATATAAATAAAATGATAGTATACACTACAACATATTTTCTTTTTAAAGAAATTGGAAAAAGTCCCAGATATTTACCAAATTTAAAATACATTCGAAATAACTGTGTAATTTTCATAACGATTTTATTGCTACAATAACAGACTTTCTGAACAAGAATGAAAGTATTAATAGGTTTTTGTGAATGTTTGAATAGAAACAATGTATGAATATTAAATAGAATCAATAAAAATAAGTGATTACCAAGACAATTAGATATAAAGATTGATAAGTTCCATTTGTTTTTTGTTTTATGTTGTAACCTTTTTTTTATCGGTAGTTGGTAAAGGCTCGTCTGAAGGTTCACTAGTGCAAACAGCACTCAGTTGGTTGGTGAAGAGCGAGCGTGGATTCGGACCAGCTCAATGAAAAATTATCGGAAAAATAAAAAAGAATATATTTAATAAGATAATAAAAATTAAAAGGGACAAATAGGAGAAAATGAAAGAGAAAGGAAAATCGGCGCCACTTATTTTTTTATCCTAAGGATGGGAAAATATAAGAAATCCAGGTAAAAGATAAAAGATATCTTTTATTACACTTAAAATAACAGCTATGCATATTATTTTGTAATTTTTTGTATCCTGTGAAGAGAAAAGTAAAACAATTGAAATCTAGACAAAAATTATTAAAATTTACCTTTTGCTTTTTGTATTAACTCACATATGAAGGTATAGATCTTAAATAAATAGGTACGAAATACAGGTAAGAAAAAATATCAATGAAAAATTTACAGATAAGAAATACAAAAAACATATAAATGACAAAGATGCAGGTAAGAATTACAAAAAAATCACATCCTGGGTAATTTCATTACGACACTGCACTTTTTATTGCTGAAGATAGATCGATTCAGTGAATACAATTAAGATTAAATTTTCCAGAGAAATAAACGGTACTGTTATATTCGGTAAAGGTATAAAATATATTACAAAAACTTACGTTAGCTTCTAAATGTTTCAAAGATAGTTTGATGATCATATAGCTTCATTCTCTCGGTAAAAGATACGATAAGATATAATCTCGACTCCCTTCTGGTGTCGATTAACAGGTAATTAGAGAATAAACCATAAACTTACTCTTCATAGGTGTCTATCAACGAAATACTGTAATTCTGACTAATCTGCAGTCATAATTACACGATATTTGAAGTAATGTTAAAGATAGCACTGTCTGGAAATCTTCAGATAAAACTTCCATCGGAACAAACGAAAATAGGCAATAGAAACACTCAATTGCTTCGCAATTTTAAGATAAATTAAAAAACCCGGGAAAGTTGAAGCTAAATGACTCGAGGTGTTTACTGGCAACGCCACACCTTGAATGAATGCTCGTTGCTCGGGTTTCCGCGCAAGTAAGCTTTACGCGAACACATGATTCAACCGAAAGATATGATTGGTTAGAAAAAAATCAATACTTTTGTTCGTTACTCAACGTAGCTTGGGTCACGTAGTCAATATTTCGGTTATTTCTCGAATACGATAGAATGTTTGAAAGACAGGATAGGCCTAGATAAAAAGAAATTGTTGAAAAAAGAATTTTAATTAACAAGATTTTTTAAAAACGCTACAATGTTACGTTTGAAAAATAATATGTATTGATATAATTAAGGTAGGTACAGCTAAGGAAGAATGTATATAAAATAAAAACTAATTATCCGAATCAACCAATTTTAATATTAATTTAACATACAGAAGAACTACTATAAAATATTTGAAAAAATGGCATGTTTTGCAGTAAACAAAATTATACATTTTAAAACCATGCCAATAGCCTGGTTATACTATGGTAATATCTCCGGTATTTATAATCCGATTTGAAAAGTTCTTTTTGCATTAAAAGAGTAGTGTGTCCGTTTGGTCCCATACAAATTTAATTAAGGTCTGGTCATCAATGTAGAAGATATTCCAAAAAATACCACAAAAATCAACAGAATAAGCTCTGCAGTTAACTAATATGTTAATAATAATGTATAACTTAAAAACATAATAATTAGCCTGTTATTCATTCCTTCTCACAAGGTGCTGAAGTTCCAGATGAACTATGGGAAAAAAATTTTGCAGTTAGGGAAAATGTATTAGCAATACTAGAAAAACACTACATAAAATCAAAACATTATATATGAATGAGCATTTAATCAATTCACTTGCTCACTGCGGGTTTGTTGATTTTAGACAATTAGATCCACGTTTTATCACGATGTTTTTTTTACCGTACGTGCATGGTGTTTCTAAGAGTTAGACAATTTACTTAGGTATTCAAACTTTTTAGCACGAATAAAATTCTTGACATGTTTTATTAATATTTACTTTTTTATATTTATCGTAGCTTTGAGCACAGCTACCTGTAATAGCAACTTTTTAATAGTCCATATTTTATTCAATAAACTTAAAGTTATTTCAGTCGATGAATTCGTTTTAATTAAACACAAAGCATATTCAATAAATGGAAAAAAATTAAATGATTAAAATTTTTAAATAGTTCCACCCAATGATTTTCTGCAACTAAATTTAAGTTGTTCTATCCTGAAAGATTCTCTAATGTGACATAATAAGTGAGAACTCATTAAATATTTCGGAATTCATTTTATGTTAAATAAAACCGCTTTCTCCATTTCTTCACATGTTGGAACCGTGCTTAGTTGACCCACTAGCTTAAATATTGTAACGTTACAAAGCCCTAAACAGCGTTATTTCCCTACATATCTCACTATAAGTCATGGGTTTCCTTTTAAGAGTATTATCAGTCTACCCTAAACATGTAAGGGCGCCAAAGTACAAACTAAAACAACCGTTTGATAGTAAACTGTAAAAGGCTTTCGCGGCCATTGTCTAATGTATCAATGGTTTTTGGGCTGTTAGGCCGGCGTCGATTGTCTTGCTGACTTGACGTTTCGCCAACACGGGCGGTTGGCATCTTCAGAAGTTGCTTCCTGGTTGACAGTCTGCGAACTACTGAGCTCTGCGAGGACGGAGCCCGTATTTATACGTCGGGAAGGAAGTGGGCGGGGCCTCAGTTGCTTTCGACTCCAATCGGTTCTGGTCGGTGTTGTTCGTTAAGGGTAGAGTTTTCGCACCCTCAATTATGGGGACCCATGTTTTGTTAATCTTGACTGCTTTCTCTTTTTTATTAAAGTTGTTCGGGTGCTTCTTTATCTCTATGGCTTCTCTATAGAGTCTGCAATGGTATGCTGATGTAGTAGCGAGGACTTGGGTCTTCTCAAACTTAATCCGATGGTCCATAGTGAGGGTATGTTCCGCTACGGCGGATTTGTCCGTCTGCCCCAGACGACAGTTGGCCTTATGCTCTTTAATCCTAGTGTTGATCGAGCGTTTAGTAGTTCCTATGTACACGCTTCCACATGTGCACGGTATGCGGTAAATTCCCGAAGCCGACAGTGGATGTCTTCTGTCTTTTGCGGATCGAAGACATTCTTTGATTTTTCTCGTTGGTTTAAAAATAGTTTTCACATTTTTCTTTCTTAGCAATCGACCAATTCTGTCTGTTACTCCTGAATAAAAGGCAGAAATGCTTTTGCCACTGGTTGGATTTGCTCATTTTCTTTGGGTCTCCGATTTGTTGGTCCAATCGATCTTAACTTTCCCGTTCTGAAAAACCATTGGCCCTTAAAGCATCATGAATATGAGTTAGCTCTGCGTTTAGTGCCTCGGGTTCGCAAATCCTTCTTGACCTTTCTGCTAAGGTTTTGATGACTCCATATTTTGGACATGGGTGGTGGTTTATGTAAATAACGATCCGTATGTGTCGGATTTCTGTACACTGTGTGGCTCAATGATCTTCCTTTTCGTGATAATAACACATCAAGGAACGCTAGCTTGTTGTTGTCTTCGATTTCCATCGTAAACTGTATATTTTCATGCCTGCTGTTAATGTGTGTCAGAAATTCTTGCAATTTATTCTGCCCATGGCTCCATATTACAAATGTGTCAACTACATATCTATACCAAACTTTTTACTGGACAGTGCCCCATATTTTGTGTAGATTATCTTTAGCTTTGTTTTGTAAGCGATGGTAATGATAAAGAATTTTAGTCTTGTAAGGTCTTATCAGTCCTACTATTATACACCTTATTGTAGATGTAAATAATTTTCCATGATTTGGAACCGTAAATTGATTTGACTCTTCAAATATATTATTTTCTACTTGAAAATCTGTATCTTGTTTTACAATTTTCATTATTTTTGTTACACTTCTTTTAAATAAATGAACAACTTAACTATTTGTCATTAATTTATATAAGAAATAAAACTCAAATGTTTAAAATATTTAATTTTTTTATTTTTTACAATATGTATGCCAAAAATACAAATTAAATACATTTTCTAAAGCACATGACACTTTATTAAAATTATGGTGATTACCACATTTATGAGAACGGAAAATCTTCTTCATTTCATCATCAGTTAGGATATTGTAATCATCGAAATTATCTTCAATATTGATTATGTGATTGTGCATAAACTTTTCCAAGTAAGTTTTTATGGTGTTATTTCTTACCAAGATTATTCCATCCAGTATATAACTTTGTAAAAATTTTGATATTTCTTCATATTTTATCTCATCTTGCTCATTCCATGAAGACCAATCCAAATCACATTCATTTTTAAATTTTAATACATTTGTGTTTAACATATCTTGTGAAATGGGTAAAGTCACCAATTTGTGAACATAGTCTTCAATTGAAGTATTTAAAATTGCAATTTCTCTGCATAAAAAGGTATTTTCATTGGGAAATTTAAATCCCTGTACATCCTGTCATACCTAAAAAAGAAACAGATTTTTAATAATATTAAAAATCTTAGAGGGACCAAGGTAAGAATTGCACATGACCTTACAGCAGCTCAGAGAGAGGATAATAAAATTTTAAGAAAACATTTATTAATAGCAAGAAATACAAAAGAAAACGTATGTCACATTAAAAATGACAAGCTTTATGTAAACGGAACCATCTACGAAGTATCAGAGTTGAGGCAACTGGAGAGTTATATCCCTGATCCTAACTTGGAAGTAAGAAGCGATCCTGGTACACCTACTGTACCATTTGCTCAACAATTTCAGTTATCCCCCCAAGAAGAGCAGGAGCAACAAAACCAGGGAGTGGCATCGCAAGAAGTCGTTAAGTCCCATGAAACATCAAACACTGGGCAACTGAGTCATCAAATTACCGAACAGAAAAACAAAAAACCTCAAGCAAATTCCGAAAAAAGCGTACAGAACAAAATCCAAACAACACCAAAAATTACTCAAGTAAGAGCACAGGACAACAAATATAGAACACGTAACATTTCTGGAAATAGACAAAAATAAAGAAATATATATATTATTACGGTTTATGTACCTAGTGTTAATTTCTAGCTTTTAATTCTTAGATTATTATTATTACCTGTGTGCATGCATGTGTGTATGTTTACCAGTTTTTTTCTTATATATATATATTTTATAACGTCATAATCTTTATCTCATTTGGATCGTTCGTTGGTTTTGATAGTTTACGATACGTCTGTGAATGAAACTTTATTTGTGTTTCTAACTGTCGACACTAATGGACAATTATATAAGGGATTTTGAGATTGATGAAATCGAAACATTTTGTTTAAGTAATGCTAGGGAATGTAAGGATATTTTAGCAATAAATAAAAATAACAAAAATTTTGAAATCATTCACAATAATATCCGAAGTATAAATAAGAACTTAGATGAATTTAAAATCACTCTTGCCAATTTGGATACGCAGTTGGATTGTATTGTATTAACTATTAAACACAGATCATTTTAATATTCCTGGATATGATTTACTATACAACCGAGGTGATTTTAATCAAAATGATGGTGTTATTATCTATATTAAATCACAGTATAGTTACAACAGCCAAATAATTAACATCTTAATCTTTAAATTTCTTCAAGTAGGTACCTAACATTAAAATATAATGTAAACACTGACATACAAATAACAGGGTGCTATAGACCTTACGGTTCTAATGTCAATGATTTCTTAAAGGCTCTAAAAATTTTTTTTGAAAACCATTGTAACAAAAATGATCAATATCAACTATTTGTTGGGGATATTAATATAAATTTGTTAGAAGACAGTCCTGAAAAAATAGAGTAGGTATATGAATATTTTAAGTGAATCTGGTTACGTCTCAATGATAAACAAACCAACAACTATTTACAGCTCTTGTCTAGATCAAATGTTAGTTAAAACTAAATTAAATATAGACAATATGATACCTGTTATTCTGACTAATAATATTACTGATCATTTCACAATATTACTGCAAATCGTTTTTGCTAAAGAATTAAATGAAATAAATAAAAAACGTGTGATCATAAAAAATATTAATTATAAAAAAGAAAAAAGTGCATCAACGTCTTGGACAAGTATATATAGTCATGATGATCCGGAAGCTGCCATTAAAGTATTTGTTAACATTATTCAAAATCTTATCAAAGAAAACACAATAATTAAAACAGCAAACAGGAAAACCACAAAATATTCACCTCGGATTACCAACGCTTTATTAAAATCAATTAATTCAAAAAATAAATTATTTCAAGATACTCTAAAGAATCCAACTAATATTGAACTTAAAAATAGGTACCGTTTATATAAAAATAAACTAACAAATTTAATTGAGAAAACCAAATATAATTATTATAAAAATGAAATAAATCGAAACTCGGGGAATTCAAAAAAAATATGAAGTATTGTTAATGATTTAGTAGGCAAGCAAAAAAAAGACCAAAAAATTGATACTATCGTTAACGACAAGGGTGAGATTTTAAAAAGGAAGACTGATATATGTGAGGAATTTAATAAACATTTTATTACCATAGGAATGAAGTTGGCTCAAAAATTGCCAGTACCTGTCAATCAACCTTCCCGAAACTTTATTCAAAATTCTTTGGGTTTATTGTCAACGTATGAGGAAGAGGTTCTTAGAACAATTCGTGATTTAAAAAATAACAAGGCAGTGGGAGTAGACGACATTCCAGCAAAAGAGTTAAAAACCTTATCAAATCATATTATAGCCCCCCCTCACCTATATCATAAACCTATGTTTTAGCAAAGGAATATTTCCATCAATTCTGAAAGAAACAGTAGTTACGCCAATTTATAAAAAAGGCGACAAATGTTTAGTAAATAACTATCGCCCTATTTCCTTGACCACTCACCTTACAAAAATATTTGAAAAATTAATTAAATATAGATTGACGTCTTACATAGATAAATATAATTTGATGTCTCCAAAACAATATGGTTTTAGGGCAAACACATCTACTCAAGATGCCATAGTAACATTACTGAAATATGTATACAGTGCTTTGGACAAAGGTAAACCTTGTTTATGTATATTCCTTGACCTCTCAAAGGCTTTCGATACTGTCAGTCATGGGCTACTTTTACAGTCTCTTGAAGATATCGGTATTCGAGGAACTTGTTTAGATTTATTTAAAAGCTATTTATCAAACAGATATCAGGCTGTGAGAGTGGCTGATGGTGTCAGTGACAGAGGCTTGGTGCAGTGTGGAGTACCGCAAGGAACCGTGCTGGGCCCAATCCTTTTCAATATTTATATTAATGGTCTGTTTTCTGTTCAAAGTTGTGGAGAAGCTGTAGGATTTGCTGACGACACTGTCATATTTTATGAAGGAAATGATTGGGATAGTCTAAAGGCTTTAGTTGAGAACGATTTCTTAAATATCAAAAATTGGCTGGATTCGAAATTATTAACTTTGAATCTAGAAAAAACCAATTACCTTCCCTTTAGTTGTAACGTGGCAGGGTCCCCAAGATTTGGCAGCATCTCAATAAATTCACCACACTTACAACATAACATCCTTCCTGCCAATGAAATTAAATATCTGGGCATATATATAGACAGAAATCTAAAATGGGATTGTCATATTCTTTATTTCATAAAAAAACTTCAAACGATATTGTATATGTTTAGATGCCTAAAAAAATGTATTCCGGTAAAAAATCTGCAGAGCTTATATTACTCATTCGTAGAAAGTCACTTAAGATACGGTATAGTCGCTTGGTGTAGTGCTGCAAGGAGTCACATTCAGCTTTTAGAAACTGTTCAGAGAAAATTCTTGAAACTAATACTGTCTGTAAATTATCTATATCCATCCGACTTACTTTACAAACATAGCCGTGTTTTAGATGTACGACAGCTATATTTTCTTTGTACAAATGTAAAATATTTTACCCTAAATCATAAACTTCCCGAACACACTTACCATACTAGAAAAAGATCCCATCATATGGTACCAACAGTGACTAAAACACTCACTAAAAGGTCTTTTGATTTTCTGGCACCGAAAATATTTAATGCCCTTCCGGATACAATTCGATCTATTAAACTAATGCATGTGTTTAAACACCGTACAAAAAAGTTCTTGTTTACAACACCGAGAGGTGTTATATCCGATATTATTGAGTTAAGGTCATAGAAATTAATGTTTTTACTTATTGCTTTTCTAAAACAATCTTCTACACTTACTGAATATCCAGTTTTTCTATTTCTCTTGCATTACAACGTATTTTTTATAATTCACGTTCACAAAGTTTCTATTTCGACACTAAAAACAGTATCGAAATAGATTCATTGTAACACTGTTTTTGGTAACTTTTTGTTGTACACAATTGGTTGCACTGCACTGATTGTCAACGAAAGAGTTCAGGTAGTAAATCAAAAAGTATGTTGTACTAAATTATTAACTACATTATCAGCGTTATTTGCTAAATTCGGAATATTTTATACAAATTTGACAAACATTCAAATTTAAAATCATTAAAACTGACAAGTGTCAAAAGTGTCAAGATTGCCAACATAAATAAATATTTCGAAAAACTCTCATTTTATATATTTTTTATACTTTTAAAAGTTCATTATAAAAAATAGTATGTAACACTCGAGTTACAATGACGGTTTGTAGTACTCGTTCTTTGCGAAACTCACCGCTTCGCGGTTCGTTTCACAAACTGAACTCGTACTACGAAACCTCTGTCATTGTAACACTTGTATTACAATATACTATTGTTTCTTTTTAGCTATTTTTAACTTCCCGCTAAAAAAAATTAATTTTTTTTTTAAATCGGGAAGTTATTGGTTTCACCCCGTTTTTCGAAAATCGAGTTTTCATCGGATCTCAACGTTTTGAGGTCTTAGGAACCTCCCCTGACTATTTTTACGAGGGTGTCTGTATGTCTGTATGTACGTGTGGATGTGTGTGTGGATGTATGTAAACCTCTTATAACTTTTGAACGGCTTGACCGATCGGAATGAAATAAAAAGCATTCCAAAGAGTTCGATCTAACTTAGATTCCCTGTAAGTTTGAACCGATTCGAGCAGGTAGATTTCAAAAAATTTCAAAATAACCGAAAAAAACAATTGGTAAAAATAATGTTTTTTGGGCATATCTTTTTGGCTATTGCATCGATCAATTTCATAACCTAATCAGCTCTCAAGCTTAAAAAGCCACGTCGAATGCAAATTAAAATCGGTTGATTCGTTCGTGAGATATCGTTGTCGAAAAATTTCAAAAAAAGTGTTTTTTTTTTCAATAACTTAGAGATTTTTTGACTAATCGATTTTGCACTCCCGGTAACGTTTTTAGGTCTCAAAAAACTGCGTCGAATGCCATCTTGAACATCAAAATCGTTACGCGTTAAAAAGTTATGGCTTTTTAAACATTTCAAAAAAAGTCAAAAACGTCAAAATACGTCACGTTACTATAGCTTTGCGGTTAAAACTAGCGGGAAGTTGCAAGGATGGCCTTTAAGGTCAACCTCTTTTCGAATTTTTTTTAATGTAGATACGTCTGTTGAGTATAATTTGTGTATTGTGTGAATGAATATAATATTATTATAGTTTGTAGTTTAATGTTGCATTTGGAATAATATGTTAGTGTTAGTTTTATTAGGTATTTAATGTAATTTTCAAGTACTAGCTTTTTGTTCTCAAAACAAGTGCGTAGAACTTATTGAGTATTATAATGATGGTTTATTTAAGTACAAGGTAACGTTATCTTAATACAAAAATTAACAAAGGTTTTTATAATGAAATTTATAAGGTCCGGCACTGGAGAGTTTAGCAAACACGATCCCAACATTCTAGTCCAAACTGCTCGTTGAATGTCCCAGCGAACTGAGTGCATGTACTGTTGTTATGTCTTATATGTTCCAGCGAACTGAATGCATATAAAGGTTCTGGGCTTCTAATATGTCCTAGCGTACTAGATGCATAAGAGATGCGTGCTTCTCTGAGCTGTTGCTGTGTCTTTTATACCTATAAGGGTGGCGGCTTCGGTATCGGTCGGGTGCTCGTAGTTTCTCGGGTCCTTTAGGGGTTGTTGCTGGGTGGTGGGACGAGTGACTAGCTGTAGCGACGGGTCGTCCACTTGGAGCACCGCGAGCGCGTCTTTAAGGAACTAAGCGTTGTTACAGTATCAATTTATTCTCATTTTATATCTTAATAATCGTTGTACATGTTTACGAAAGAATAAATTATTATTATTATTATCAACAATGAACACCATTTTTTTCTTTTTTGTTTAAGATGTTTATGAATCTCGTTAATACCTTATACTAAATTATACTTATTCACTACAATATATATTATATTTTTAATACCCCCTCTACACATATTTTTTATCAATCCAAGAGTTGTGAGAAGAATCAAATCCTAACCATTTAACAAACACTTTATTTTTTCTTCTTTTTAATATTTTTTCTACCAGGTAAACATCAGGGTGTTTAACTTTTTGTAATTGTTCAGCGTAAAAGCCACCCAAAATATCTTGATTTTTGTAATCTTTTAGTAAATAGGTTAATGGATTGGATAACTTTATTTCACGTATAGTAAATATTTCAGAGGACCAGTTTGGTAGATAACCTTTATCAAACACACCTCTAATTTTTGAAATTCGAATATGATCACCAATTTTAAATTTTTGATTCGATAAATCTACACGTTTTAGATTGTTGTAAGCTGTATTTAATAGATATTTTTCATGTTTTAATGTAACATCTATAGGTTTCATACCGGTAGTTCGATGTTTTTTATTATTATACATCCTTACAATATCAGGTAAAATATTGACCCATTTGTATGATCCATTAAAACTAAATTCCTTCCACAACATAGATTTCAAAGTTCGAATAACTCGTTCTGCAATAGCAGCCTTTTTCTCTGTATACACATTGTAATGGTTAACAATGTATTTTTTTAATAGTTTTTTCATTAAAACATTGAAAAATTCAGTACCCATATCAGTTAGTAGATTTTTTGGTGTTTGTTGTTTGAATACTTGTTCCATTGCTTGGGAAACTTCTACACCTGATTTATCTTTAAGCGGAATAGCCCAAAGGTATTTAGAAAAGCAATTTATTACTACAAGAATATACTTGTAACCTTTATCCGAGTATTTCTGCATATCAGCAAGATCAGCTTAAATTAAGTAAGTTAAGGATTTTAGTATTATTCTACGTCGCTTAAAGTTAATTCTCAGTGGTTTGTGTATTTCGTTAACAATTTGTTGTTTAACAGTTGACGACATTTTTTTTCACTTTGTCTCTATAATTCCGGCTTCTATCAGTTCTTCAAGAATAGAATTTATTTCATTTACATGACCCGTATGTCCAGCTAGTTGTGACGCATGTAGTAAACGGAATCGTTCAACTAACTCATTTGGATCGTCCCAGTGCACATAATCTATTTTATTGTTGGTCACCTCTATCAACATTCCTTTACCTTGATAAATCGGTGCAATTATTTTTTTATATTAACTTCCCTTATTACCTAAAATCTGCTGAAATTTATCATAAAAAATAATTAAGTTGAATATCTTATTTTAGAGTTACCCCGTAACTTGTTTTATTTATTATCAGTCTTCTTGATGACCTTTATGATCTTTTAAATAACAACCAAGAGATAAAGTTTAAAAACGTATATTTTATTTAACACAGAATTAACAAATATAATTTAATATTAATACATTTTTACAACGTTTGTTAATGGATTGTAATTTATACTTCTATCATGTAAAATTAGACAAAATGCTGTTGTATTGGTAGGTATATTTTTGTTGATTTCAAATTCCAATCTTATATCCACACCACCAGTTTTAATCGATTCGTTTTGACGACTACAATCGATTACACATATTGTAGCCAAATCATGAAATTTTGTTATAGTTAAACATGGATCAGCAGAAGATTTATAATAGTAGGATTGTTGAAATTGAACATACATTTCGTATAATATAGCAAATTGGTTTTTATCAAAATTTAAATTTAAATTATCATATGGGTACATTTCAGAATTTAGAAAACATTTAATATTTACTAGATTACAATGATCAAAACGACTCATATTTTTCTCAACATCATTTTTTTTATTTGCTTAAAGACCAAATAAAATAAATCGAGGTTTTTCCAGTTGATTTGACGATTTCACATTTCAAGTATGTTTCATAGTTTGTTGTAATAATGGATATTCATGCAATTCCCAACTGCGAAAAGCCATTTCTAGGTTAGGTACGTCCATTTTCTATATATTTCAACAATCGAAGTTTCTCAGTATCTGATACTTGAACATGAGGAATTTTCCATAGGATTTTTGTTAATTGTATTTTTGGTTTTTCGGTTGCTTTTGAACTTACTACAGCATTAATGTCAGATGAACTTCTAATAAGAACCAACTCTTGACGTATGTTAATTACAATCTTTTTAAAGTCTTCACAAAATCCCAATAACATTTTCAGAGGTAGACAAACATTAAAATTTCCTTTTTCATCTGTAATTTTTGGTGTAGCTGTTGCATTCCAACATACACTATTATATCTGTTGCAATCGTTTGGTGTAAATGATACGTAGCCTTTCATGGTATAAGTTATTCCAGGATTACGAACTCTATCTATGAAATATCCTCCAATTTCGTATCGAATTTCATCAAATAAATATGCAATACCATTGTTTATGAAATCCATAGTTGTACTATATTTATCATCAGCATCGGTTAAACATCCCTCCAGATACAGAAAACTCTCACAAGGTAACGTAGGTATATATATCCTGGGTTTGTATTTGCATATGGTGGATGACTGTGTAGTTCACAATTAACAACAGAATAATTGTCTATTAAACACATGATCACCAATATTTAAAATATTAAAACTCATTTGTTTTGCTTCAACTTAAAACCCAATGAAATTAAAAATAATCGATTTTCAGATGTTAACGGTTTAAGGTGTCTGGTGTGACTGCTGTTAGTTTGCTTTGTAACACCTGTACTTATATTTGAAATATTATAAAGAAACACCATTTTATAATTTTTTTAAATGTAACCTAACTGTGATCATCTCTTTCTTGAAATTGACCAGATTTCCATCCTGATCCACTATTTTAATAAAAATTTCCGTAATGTTTTTCGTATTGACAGGTAAGTAGATAACGTTTCTTGGAATTTCCACAATTTTATAACCTGGAGGTACATTTGGATAAAATACATGTATCAGATAATCTTGGTTGTTATTATTATAGGAATTTGTAACCAAATTACAAACAATACAAATCGAATTTACTTTATTTATATTTACAGGAAAGTCTGATATATGTGTTTTCAAAGGAGCAAGTTTCTTCTTTTCGAATCCTAATAAGGAGGCTATTGTGTTTGGTTTTTCGAAATGAATAAATTTATTGCTTTTTACTTCTGATTTTAATGTATTATTATTTGTTCTCATTATCAAAACTGTATCTTCTTCTGAATCGCTTTCAAAAACGTCACATTTAATTGTTGTTGGTTTACCTTGTTTTGTTATTTTATTACTTTTTATGGTTTTTTGTGTTGATTCTTTTCTATCTTCTATTTCAACAAGTCGTTGTATATACCTAGTAATATCATCAACCTCATAAGAACCGGTTGGAATTTCAATTTTGTGTTTACCAATATAAAACATATGATTCATATTATCTCTATTAGATAAGACAAATGTATAGGACATATTGTTCTATCAAAGGTTTACTATAGAATGAATACAATTGAAATACTTTTTATTCATTTATTTACCTTGCAAAAAATATAAACATAAATGACCACAATTATATGTATTATAAGATTGATAAACATTATGATTATATAAAATATTACAAAACCCATTTGAATTAAAGTATTTTATCACTTCCTTGGGAGGTCTAAGGTTACCATAACTATCGAAATAAACAACATTTGTGTTATATTTCTTATATGCTGTCCAGTGGCTTCCAGGACCGTCTTTATCATCCAAATTAATAATACCACTTTCATAGGTTCGAATTTTTTTCGGTATCTAAATACACCTCGAAAATTTGCGATATTCCATAATTTTGCATATTTTTCCAAATCTATATTGGTTAAAGGACGTTGTGGTAGTAGTTTTTTAGATGATTTAAATTTACTCATAAAAAAAGACCCATTCCACTTTTATATAGTTTTAAATATGATCCTTAACCCATTGCTATCGATTCCATTGATTTGTTGTGACGTTGTTCTTCTTCGATTTTTTTTTGTGCGTTTTTAGCATCGATTACAGTTTTTGCTTTACCTGCGGCACCACCAGATAATGCCCCAAGTGCACTTAAGGCAGCGAAAATTGGAATCAAAGGTAGAATTCCACCTGTTTTTGGAACAGGAATTACACGTGGTTTTGAGATTTGTTGTATGATTTTGCTGCATTTATAGCTAACTTAATAGCATATCACCTATAGTCTTTGGTTGAGATTTTAACAATTGTTTTTTAATGTTTCCAATAATTGATTTAAAACATAGAGTTTTGGTTTTCTTTTTTAAATTTTTCCTTCGCTTAGGATTGGTTTGTTTTTTTTTGAAGCCATATTGTTCCTCTAGAATGTTTCACAGTGAACTTATTTTAATTTTAAAGAACATGTGTTTATAAAATAAAAGACGGCATATAAAAAAATAATTATTGTAAATTATAAATAATTATATGTACATATTAATTAATAGATTTTTGGTCGTTTTTCATGTTGACCATCATCATCATCATCATCATTGTCACTGAGTTTTCGTTTGTTGTTTTTATTAGTTGTGTTAATCTCTAAAGGATCAATTAAATCCATTTTTGTTTTTTTATGTGATATATCGTTTGTTATATCGTTTAATTTTCTTTTTGCTTTTTTTTGAGGTCTAAGTTGAGTATTTAAATTAAATGGATCCACTTCCATATTTTCAATTACTCTTCGTTCCATTTCTCGATTTAAATTCTCATTTATTTGCTGTTTGCGATTAAGGACTCTTTTCTTGTTTTGTGAAATTTTGTTTTTCTTTGGGTTAGTTTTAACGTTGCTATTAAGTGTTAATAAACAATAATTTATACCAAAACTTTTTCCAAATTACTTCGTACTTTTTCCAATTCTTTATTGCTGAACGGTATTCTACGACTCTTAAACCTAATCCCAATTTGACTTTAGCTTTCATTGTCCAAGTGCTGCCATTTTTTCACCAAATACCTACATACTACATTTTTCGAAAGAAACTGTTGCATAGCTTTATCAGCTAAAATTTTATCGGCAATATGTCGTTTATTTAAATCTTTTTCTTTTGAATAAGCAATATCATGTTCTTTATAAGCTTCATCCAACCCATTAATACCGGTGTCACCTCGAGATAACCTTTTTTGTAATTTTGTTCCTGGACCGCAAAACTTGTAACCAGGAAGGTGAACTTCGAACGGTAATTTATTTATTACGGAGTTTAACATGTTACTTCTTTAACAGTTGGACAGTAACTACAACCGAAACAGTTGAAGATTAAGTTTAAAACCGACACTTTATTTTTTTCTTTTCTAAATATCCTTTACAGCGACAGCAACAGAAACAGTAATTATTACACTTTCTACAAGCAAGTCCGTCTACCTCATCATAAAGTAAACGGTTCATACATTTATATTTACAACAATGTAATGTATCGGACGTGATCAAAAAGAAACTAACAAATAACTATTGAAACACATATATTTATATATTTAAAATAACTAAATATATATATACAAATTTATTCTTAATCTAAATCCAAAATATTTTTTTTTTCATGAAGTTGGTAAATGCTTCATTCCATCAACTTTTTGATAGTATTCTTTTTAAAAAGCAGTCTACACAAATCAAACCTTGTTATTGTGTTTCACCTTTACACCTGGGACATATATACTTAACGGGAACAGGCATCTTTAAACCTCTTTTCTATACTAATCTTATCACAGTAATTGAAACAATATTTATATATATTTATACATAAAAAAAAATAACTAAATATATACATAGCAAATATCTTCTAATAATTTATATGTATTGATATTAGGAAAAGCAAGTGTGGCATTCTTGTAGAAATCTTGAACTGTTTCCCACCAAAAACCTCGATATGAAATAGATTTGTTATCAAACTGATTCAGGCTATGATGTCCACAGTTTAATTTGCTCTTGAATGGAACAATTGGATAGTACTTTTTGTATGATCCAATAGTATATCCACAAACATAAGAATTATTTATATATTTATTTAATCCACAGGTAACTGAAGAATACATTGGAATTGAATTTCTTGAAAAAATTGCTGGATATTCATTTAAGACCATCAAATCCTTTTGTACCTCTAACACCATAAAAGTACCAGGTTCTATGTTGTATGTGGTATTTACATATGCGATATTACTTGACAATATTTTACAAATTTGTAAAATAAAAATAATTTTTACAAATAGAGACATTGTTAACTGTTTTACTGTTGCAACAATAATAACGGAACTAAATATACGTAGAATTTTCTATTTATACCATAAAAACTGATAACTCACTTATTTTCTATAAATTTCCCCCTGTGTAGAATGTTTAATTCACAAACTTTTGCGACGTAACTCTGTTAAAAATTCTATACATACACTGTTTGGTAAATCTGTTTCTCCCCTACATTTAATACAACTAAATCTAACACTAACAGGCATTTTATGTTGTCCTCACCTTTACTTCTTTCAACATACTAAAAGCGTTTGTAAAAGTATTAAGGTTTTAATAAAATCACAGAATTTGGTTGTGAAAGGACTAGTTGCTTTCTGCAGGAGTTACAAATAATTCGTTCATTAAAAAATCGTCTTCTAAAAAAGTATTGTTTCATACCACAAAAATAACAATTGTAACAATATATATATATATATATATATATATATATATATATATATATATATATATATATATATATATATAAACTTGTATTCTTTTGTTTCTACCAGACATTGTTTTAATTACACGTGTGTTCTTCTTACATCTTTTCATGTATTGACAAAATTTAAATAAAAACAATTCATTTACCCACGGCTCATAAGTAAATTGCGTATTTTTTAACCTATAACTCTGTCAGTAAGTGTCAAATTATTGAGGAGTTGTGTTATAGTTTCATTTACTAAACTAGTGAAGTAAGTAAATAGAAACCTGTATTATTATGCTGGTTACCTACAGTTTTCATTAAATTTAACTAACATTTGACATTTCTCAGACAGGACCGTCTGCGAAATCAAATATTTTTGACAACTTATGCCAAAATTTAAATTTTATATTTGTTATTTTTAGTTTTATAAAAAACCATGTGGTAAGTCGTGGGTAAAGCATAGTACTTCACTCGAGGAACAAATTGCATATTTAGCTCGTTTCTTTAGCCCCTTCGCTCGCAAGCTCGCTCATGGGCCAAACACACTCGCTGTAATATGCAATTTACTCCACTCGTAAAGTAATATACTATTAATACATAGTTTAAATTTGCATACGTAATATTCACTAAGGTAACAAATTATTGATGATGATTTTTGTTTTCCTGTTCTCTATCTCTAGGACCATCATATGTGGTATATTGACTATCTGAACTATGTGATAATAAAGGTATTCCCCGAGGTGGTTCTCCTTGAGTTCTAATATATCTAGCATGTTCTGTTGGTGTAAGATTCACCCATGCTGATATTCTCTGTCCAATGATATGTTTTTGTGCATTATTTTTCTTTCCCATTTTATATACATTTTCTGTATAAGCAATGCAAACAGATCTGATTAAAATTAAATGAAGTCAGTTCTTTTATAACCGGATTTGGAGTTGAAAATTTCTTTATATTACTTAATTTAATTTTTAAATATATTTGACTGAATTTCAAATATATTTAATTTAAAATATAAAAATAATATTTATGTTAAATTTATCTATGGTTCGAAAAATGCAGAATTGCAATTTATGCAAAAATAAGTGTTATCATTTGCTATAAAATATAGCTCTGAGAGAATTTGTTGAAAATCTTTAAGTTAACAGTGAAACGTTAAACAATGAAGACAGCGATGAGTTCCAACAAAACTATTGACCCCATGGCCAATGATATCGTAAGTTATCTCCTTTAACTGCTAAAAAGAAGCGTGATTTTTGTTTGTCTTCTTTTTGTCATATTTGTTCTAAACCTTTAAAATTGATCTGGTACGTAGAATGATTTAACAACAAATGATTATCAGATTCACATTAAATATTTTAAAAAAGGAGACTTAAAAACGAAAAGTAATTTAAGTAATTTTTTAAAAATTGAGAGTAATGTACCTATCTATTATAAAATGTTACTTAAATCAATGCAATTTTAATGGACACTTATTGCAATTCTTTTTTAAAAATTAATATAAATTTGTATAATCCTATAAATGTTTTTTTAATTTTAATTTTTAATTTTGTAGACTCCTAAATCCGATTTACTGGAACTTATCTATGAAGAGGTAGTCAAAGTTTGTGAATTTTGTTGTGTGCCCTTGGAGCCAAAAAAAATATAAATACCATATTAAAAAACATTTATTACAAATAGAAAAAAGAAAAAAAGAAATAAATAAATAAATAAATAAAAATTAACAATAATAAACGAATTTAATTTATGTAGTTAAGAAATATAGGTATTTGAAATTAATGTGGGTTTATATTTTTATTATAGAAAAGTATACGTTCGGAAAATGTTTTCAACGACAAAAAGCGTTATGACTGAATTTATTGGGTTACACACTAAAATGTATTGTTCTAAAACACTTACAAAACGATGAAGACAAAGTGCGTAAAATTAGTGAGTTAAAAAATATAGGGTTTAAAGTAAACCAAAAGCTAAAGGAAAACAATCCTGAGCATTAAAATTAATTGCTTTTAATGATTAATTTGAATGTTTGTTTTAATAATGTATAAAAAACCTAACAATATAAATTATAGGAAAATTATACCGAAACAATTAATTCCTGCACAAGATTTAAAATCATATGGATTGGTGCAAAGACTGCAAAAAAATAATTTTGTTTTTGTAACTCATCCATCCATTCAGTATCATAACCCAACATTGATTTGTATTGTGATGAAGTAATGCCAGATTCCTAAATTTTTAACTTCCCGCTAAAAAAAAATTAATTTTTTTTTAAAATCGGGAAGTTATTGGTTTCACCCCGTTTTTCGAAAATCGAGTTTTCAATTGATTTCAACGTTTTGAGTTCTTAGGAACCTCCCCTGACTATTTTTACGAGGGTGTCTGTATGTACGTGTGGATGTGTGTGTGTGTGTGTGTGTGTGTGGATGTATGTAAACCTCTTATAACTTTTGAACGGCTTGACCGATCGGAATGAAATAAAATGCATTCCAAAGAGTTCCATCTAACTTAGATTCCCTGTAAGTTTGAACCGATTCGAGCCGGTAAATTTCGAGAAATTTCAGAATAACCGAAAAAAACAATTGGTAAAAATGATGTTTTTTGGGCATATCTTTTTGGCTATTGCATCGATCAATTTCATAACCTAATCAGCTCTCAAGCTTAAAAAGACACGTCGAATGCCGTTTTGCAAATTAAAATCGGTTGATTCGTTCGTGAGATATCGTTGTCGAAAAATTTCAAAAAAAGTGTTTTTTTTTTCAATAACTTAGAGATTTTTTAACTAACCGATTTTACACTCCCGGTAACGTTTTTAGGTCTCAAAAACTGCGTCATGAAAATGCGGCGACGAGGCCGAAGGGGATATGGAAGCAGAGGTTCCTGGACGAGACCACGTTGGCAAAGACGCTGGCATCGTCGCTGAGGGAGGGCCTCAAAATAGAAGAGGTCACAAGTTGTCTACGCAGTGCCCAGGCAGCAGCGCAAAAGGTCGGCGAACGCAGAGGAAGACAACCCCATTAGTGGAACGATGCCATAAGAGACTGCAGAAGGTCGTGCCAGCAAAAAAAGAAGAGAACTAATAAGAGCAAGGGCGCGAGCGGATCGGGACGAGGAGCGTATTAATATACCAGAGGTGGAGTACAAGACAACAAGGCGAGTTGTTAAAAAAGAAATTAAAAAGGCTGAGACCGCCGCCTGGGCGAAGTTGTGCGAAGAAATATAGGAGGATCCCTGGGGTCGCGGTTACAAGATCGTGACACAAAAACTTAAGCACCTGCTGATGCCCTATGAAATGCCACCTGCCGAAAGACTGGAGGTGATAGGAGAGCTATTTCCTGCCAACAGAGACAAGCCCATTCCAGGCAAGGTAAGGTGCAGGGTGCCTGTTCCGTTCACGAGCGCGGAGCTGACAGAGGCGGCCAGCAGGTTGCGATCAAAAAAGGCACCGGGGCCCGATGGGATAACTTCTGAATGCGTAAAGGCGGCGGTAAAGTACGCGCCACAGGCAGTACTTCACTCAATGAATGAGCTTCTAAAGCAACAGAACATACCCCACGCATGAAAGACATGGAAGGGCCGCCCTGATTCCTAAGGGAGGAGGGGCACCCGAGAACAAATACAGGCCTTTATGCCTACTAGATGTGCTGGGGAAATTGTTCGAGATCCGGATCCGCGACAGGTTATTGAAAGACATAAAAGAAGTGGGAGGGATATCCGAAAATCAATATGGGTTTAGGGCTGGAAGAAGCACAATCGATGCGGTCGAAAAAGTGATTGACCTAGCCACCAGTGGTAGAACACGATGGGGTGTGGTCTTTTTTATACATGTCAAGAATACCTTCAACACGGCCAAATAGAGTGGCATCAGAAAGGCATTAGACGATAGGGGGTGAGCATGTACTTATGCAACGTAATTAGTGAATACCTAGCAGACAGAAGGCTCCAAATATGCGAAGGAGAGGAACTGACCATAAGCCAGGGTGTACACCAGGGTTCAGTACTCGGTCCGTTACTATGGAATCTGCTATACGATGGGGTGCTAGGGCTGGATCAGCTGCATGGATGCAATACGGTAGCATACGCAGACGATCTGGCCCTAACCGTCCGGGCCCAGGATGCAGAAACAGTGCAAGGAAAGGCAGGGATAGCCTTAAAACTAATAGGGAACTGGCTGCAGGCGACGGGCCTGGAGCTAGCACCTCAGAAGATCGAGTGTCTGATTTTAAAGGGCCCAAGGCAGAGGTAGGGAATCTCCTTTAAATGGGCGGACATCGAACTAAAACCAAAACAAACAGTAAAATACCTGGGCGTATAGCTAGACCACAAGCTAGCATTCACTGAGCACGTGCGACAGACGGCCGCTAAGGCGAACAGACAAGCCGCAGCACTAATGCGGCTACTACCAAGGGGGTCCTGGTAACCTTAAAAGGAGGCTGCTATCACACGTAGTAGAGTCTACCATACTCTACGCAGCCCCGGTGTGGAATGGGATTACCAGGTACCAAAAATACAAGAATATGCTACTAAGTGCTCAGAGAAAGATGCTGCTGAGGGTCACATGCGCCTACAGGACGGTGTCCGCAGAAGGAGTCTGCATGATTAACGGGGCCCCCCTATCGATCTGCTAATGGAAGAGCGGACAAGGCTGCACAGGTTGGGGTGAAAGCCAACGAGTGGTGAAAAAGGAAGGAAAAGAGAACAAACAGTGGAAAGGTGGTTACAAAGGTGGGACAGGAATGAGGTTGCGGGATGGACAAGGGCTGTAATAACAGATGGGAGAAGGTGGTTAAGCTGTGGCCACAAAGTGGTGGAATACTACATAACCCAATGACTTTGTGGGCACGGGTGCTTTGGCTCGTACCTTCAAAGAATAAAAAAGAGAAACACAGCCGCGTGTAGAGACTGCGGGGCTGTAAATGACGACCCAGAGCACACCGTGCTCCGTTGCACCAAATGGGAAAGAGAAAGGAGGGGTAATACCGGACGTCCAGTCTTCATCAGAACTCCTGGCCTGGATGCTGGACAGTCTGGAAAAATGGAAAAGTGGCCATAGAATGATAAAAAAACTAGAAAGGCAGTCAGTGGGACTGCCGGCAGAAGTTATACTTCTATATGATATTCGTGGTAAGCGACTCCAAAACCTCCTAGTACCGTGTGCACACTCTTTTTGTATCGAATTTGCATAAAATTCCTGGAGACGAGGTCCGTCTTAAGCACCAGGTGTTTCGAACACCATCGCTATTATTATAATCGTATTTAGCGACTCAAAAAAACCACCGAGTACCAAGTGTGCACTGATTTCGTACAGAATTTACATAAAACCCCAGGAGAAGAGGTAAATACACTAGACACCAAGTGCCGTGGAGACTTTTGGAATCATGATATTAGTGTTCAGCGACTGCAAAAACCCCGAATATATAAATTAAACTCATTTTTAACAATACTTACCGAGTTGTAAGTTTTCTCTCTATTGTCTGTTCTGAATGTACTTTTCGAATGCAGAAATGCAATTTCCATTTTTACATTATAAAATATAGCGACAAATTTCCTGATACTTTAACGAATCCAATGCAAAAAAAGGCGTTCCGTTCCGATATATCTTACGTTACAAAATTCGGAGGTTTTGGTGCTTTATTTCCTCCACTATTGGTAAAAACTCTGTTTATGTAACCAACAACCTTAAAAGCATGGAGCAAAATATACTGCAACCATGTGACGGTATTTTAGACTACAATACAATACTTATTACTGAATATTATTATTAATATAAAATGCTAAACTTTATATGTATTATATACTTACGTGACAGAATTATAAAATAATCTGTCAAATAATCATGTGGTCCGTCACGATGATATTCATACATTAGTTCAGACTGTTTTTTGTATATCTATCCCTTTTCAATGTACTGAATGTTTAAACCATGTTTAAACGGTATTCAAAGGACTTATAGTTATGACTAATAACATGTGGTATATATTTTATCTTTGTTTTTACCGACCAATATACCTTATAAGTGTTTCTGTCTCTCTCTTACTCACACCATTACATATGTAATGATTTTATCCATTTAACTCTACACAATCTTTTTCTACAGGGTGTACAAATAGAAGTATAACTTCAAAAGTATAATAAAAAAAAGGAGGAGGACGATCGGTTGTTATACAACTTAGGTAAACAGCCACCGCGGAGGGTTCTTTTAGTGGGTATCCGGGGACATCCTCTCGGGTGTCCTACACTACCTGGTCTTGAACACCAAGAGACCAGGTGTACATAAAGTATTTTTTATCCTCTCCTGCCCAGTCCTGTCTGAAGTTATGTTCGAACAAACGGTCCCAGACAGGGCTACACACATAAATAAAGGGCAAAAAGCAAAAAATGTAATGTAAAAATGTAATGAGGATTGGTGGTCTCGATAATAGCTCTTTTGCGAGTGCAACGAGAGAATGGAGTTGTAATTTTTGCAAAATTAGAGATGAATCTTCGGTAATAACCGATGAGTCCTAAAAAGGATTTAATTTCTTTTACAGTTTTTGAGAGAGGATAATTTTGTATTGCATCCAATTTACAAGGATTAGGTTTTATGCCTTCTGGAGTAATGATGTGTCCCAGAAAAGCAACTTCTTTACTTAAAAATTCTGACTTATCTAACTTATCTAAGATTATTTTTCCTAAAATATGAACAAGGTGTTCCTGTAACGATTTTGAAAAGATAATAAAATCATACATATAGACAAAACAATATTTGTACAGAAAAGGGCGTAAAATATTATCCAACCTTTCAAAAGTGGCCGGGGCATTTTTGAGTCGTAAAGGAAGCCTCAAAAATTCGAAATGGTCATGAAGAACCGTAAAAGCAGTTTTCTCAACAGAATTAGGATGAAGTTCGATCTGATGAAATCCTTGGGCTAAATCGAGTGTCGTGAAATAAGTAGCTTTGCCTAAATTATCTAATATCTCATCAATTTGGGGCAAGGGGTGTTTATCATCTATTTTATTTTCATATAACTTACGATAGTCAATAACCAATCTAAATGTTTTCTTACCGGATGCATCTGCCTTTTTGGATACTAACCAAACGGGGGCTGAGTAGGGCGATATAGAAGGTCTGATAATTTTATTATCGACAAGTTTATTAATTTGGTTGGTTATTTCTTGTTGCATACTTTTTGGATGTCTAAATTCCTTGATATATAAAGGATTTTCGTCGTAAGGTCTAATTTCATGTTTTATCGCAGTAAAAGTTAATTGTGGTTTTTTGTCGTAAAATATGTCATTGTATTTTTTACAGAGTTTCAAAATTTTATCCCTTTGTTCGTCATTTAAATGTTGAGTGCGGATAATTGAAGGGTCAAAATTTGATGGTCCTTTTGAGATTTCGTAATTATTTAAATTTTATACGTTAATTGGATCTATTAGTACTGGATTATTAAATGTAATATTGTCGATATAGCCATTTGTAACCGTGTAAATACACTCGGGTATTTTTACATTGTTTATTACAATTTCAGGAAGTAACACTTCTCCGTTTGAAATATTTACAGGAATTTTATTGTAGACCGTATTAAATGGAATTATTGTAATGTATCTTTTTAATGTCAGCGTTTTATTTTGATAAAATTAATAACCGCATGTAACCTCTCCAGGTCAGATTTTCCTAGTAAAATATCAAATTCTTTATTCCAGTCAGCAACTCCTAGCATCAATGGTTTTAAAAATATTTCTTTAAATAAGGGTGTTTTAATATTACAATGAAATTTTTGCGTTCTTTTCATTGAAGGTAAATTAAATGGTTTCACGTATATATAAGAGGGATTAAAATATTTAAGGGTGTTTGGTGAGATTATTGTATCCGATATCCGATCGTCCAGAATCTATTAAAACTTTTAATTTCGTTATTGGTAGAATAAAGTAAGGCAGTTGAATATAGTTACGAATTTAGGGGTTGATAAATTATTAATTGAGGAAAAAAGTATTTTTTTCAGCGACGAGAAAAAAGTTTGACATTTTATCTCTGTTAACGGGTCACAAAACGTCACTTTTTATGAAATTATTACTTTTTTACAATGGGAAAAAAGTGAGTACTTTTTTCCCGGATATATACACATAAATAAAGGTTTCCTTAGCAACGCAGGTCTAATTGTCACTATAAGGACAAAAGCCTACCAGTTTTAAAATTCAAATTTTGCATCAGTAATTTTCCGATTTTAATATATTATTTTATTTTTTAAAATATTAAATCGTCGTCACAGAAAAAAATAGTGTATTATACACGGGAAAAATATTAGATTTTAGCTCTCGGTTTTTTGTTTCCCTCCGCTTCGCGTCGGGAGACAACACAACCTCGAGCTAAAATCTAATACTTTTTTCCCTTGTATAATAAATAACTATTATTAATTAAATGCAAGGGATATGAATTTTCTAAAAGAATTTTCTTTAATTTATTTAAAATTTCTTTTCTTTTACTATAATGTGAGACTTTTTTAACTCTTAATTTAAGTGTTTTAATTAAGTTAACTTTCATTTTATTAGGATGATAAGAAAAATATTTGATAAATCTGTTACTACTTTCTGTACCATTCAGTTATTAAAGTATTATTTTCTGTCCTTATAATTTTCATATCAAGGAAAGGAACAGAGTTATTATTTTCTTCTTCCACTGTTAATTGAATACTTTCATTATAGCTGTTAAAAATGGACAGAATATGTGTAATACCATCATTTAGGAGAGCAGTTATTATGTCATCAACATATCTCTTTAAGAAGGGAATTTGAAAATTGTTGTATGTGCCGCCATCTAGTGGCAATGTCAAAAAAAATCATATTCGTGTTCCTCATCCCAAATAATAAGAGTACAAGAAATTTCACGTTAATCTGTCCAGTGGATTCCGAGATATTTCAATAAATGTTTGGTAAAAAATTAGTTTTAACACCCTGTAGAACGAAAATCAATACCATTTTGCTAAGCGATATTGAGCTCAAACGGTTTATTTTCATGTCAGATATCCTACCTATGTTCAATTAATTACGGGACACCCTGTATATATATATATATATATATATATATATATATATATATATATATATGTGTGTAAACAACTGTGAAGCAGAACAAGAAGAAGAAAACTTGTGTTTTTAGTTTTTACTCAATTTTTAATAGGAAAGCAAGTTATTACCATTTATTTTATTTTAACTTTATAATGATATGATTATTAATTATTATTAATAATATTCAAAAAAAAACAAAAAATGTAAAAGACTAATAATACTTATTTTATTAATTTATATTCTACTTAAAACTTAAAATACTAATTTCTATTTTTAACACAAAGTTTTTTTTGTTTTTATATTTTTCTTAGTATTTTTTATACATATTATTATTTTTTTTTTTATTTAATTTAACTATTCTACTTCTTAAATTCCTATTAACTAACTAACTTACACCTATTTACATTTACTAAATATTTTATATTAAATAATTCTTAATTTCTTATTTCTAATCTATTATTCACTACCTTATCTGATAATCTTTTTTTAATACTATTAACTATACTTAAATTATGTTTAAGGGAATCCATTTGCTGTTTCAGCTCCATACTTCTATCAGCATGGTATTTTACTGTGAGGGAACATGCCTCTCGTTTCTGAGACAGTTCCTTCCGTAAAACTTGAATTTCCAAATCTCTCCTAAAAGTATTTTATATTAAAAAAAATAATAAAGAAAAAAATAAAAAATTACATACCGTAGTATATCATGATTTTTATCTTCTTTTCTGATTTGGCATGCTGACTTCACCAGTTGTAGCTGCTTCTTTAAATCTAGGATTACTGCATTCAATCTTGCAATTTTTGAATGCAACATCCTTCTTTCCATAAACCATGTTATGGTTAACGGTTTCTCTTCCCCCAATACACCCAAAAAAAGGATTAAACACCAAAAAACAGTTGAGAAAAACATTTTTTTAAACTAATATTATTTAACAGATTTAAAATCAATGAAAGTTAAACAGCAAATGATTTTTTTGTAAAGATTTATTTTATTTTTCTAGGAGTTTTGTTAAATAAGCATTAACAATAATTACATGTATGAAATTTCACTCCTGGTTTAGAAATCATGCAAAATATAAAATACATATCTTTTATAACAAGATTTATATTATAGTCCAGTGGTGTACACTAAAACAAAAATTAAATATATATATATATATATGATATATATATATATATATATATATTGTTATGATCTCTATACTCATATAATTGTATTCTTGTGACTCTTCAAGGTTGGGTTCTTCGATAATATTAAACTAAAAAGTCCATCTCAATTTTAACATCATTTAATATATAAATATATTAATTCTTTACAACACTTTAAAAAACAATATAACATTCATCATTTATCCTATCATAAACTTAACACTAATTAATTTTAAATGAAATTTTGCCCTCTTTTCCTAAAATCCCCGAATAACTATTTCTAATATACCTCTATTACCAGCTGATAACAAATTATACCAGAAATACTTATCTTTATAAACTATGCTTATTTTATTTTGAAAATCCAATCTATGCAAATATCCAATTAATCTTCTCTATATATATCCATTTTATTCCATATTTAACTCTACCATATAGTTATTATAACATTCTATTCATACATTAATCTTCTTTTATAATTTTTATATTTATATTCATTAACATTCAGTATTTATCTTCATTTTCAATTTCTATTATTATTATATTTACTTTATAATGGTTTTTTAAATTTTTAAATTCTATATAATTCCCTAAACTTTTTCTCTGACTTTACTCTCCAAAATTCTCTGACATTCTATCAATAATTTTTTTTTTTATCCCCCTAGAAACCTCGCAACCCAAATTTTTTTTTTTTTTATTTATGATTCCTTGATAATTTGCATAAATTGATTATTCAATTCTAATATCTAGTTAGTCTTAATTACACTTATATTACATATAAAGACCAACTATTGAATACCATAACAATTTCCCAAATTTAAAATTTTATAAATTTTAGAAAAAAAATTTTAATAATTTAAAATTTAAAATATATAACAATTAACATATTAACACAAATTCTGAATACTCTAAGTTTCTTCAAAATACCTATATAAGCTTCAATATTAAATACTCCTCTAACATTTCTTATTATCGGATCTTCAACAATATAACTATTAACACCTTCCTCATTTACTATTCTATATGGTCCTTCAAATATAGCTTTTAATTTCCCTGATTCATTTTTCTTTAAATTTCCACTTATATATGCTTTTATTATTACCAAATCTCCTTTCTTAAACCTTACAGGATATTTCACTTTTTTCTTAATTTTTTTATAATATTTTTCCCACGCATCCATTAACCTTTTTCTTACTTTTTCTATAATTTCATCATATTTTTTTCTTTCTTCTTCTTCTTCCCAATTTCGTTTTGGTTTTTGACCTAACATTAAATATGTTGGTGTTTCTTCTGTTATTACATTTGGAATATCATTGATATACATTTCTACTTTATTAATATAATTTTCCCATTCTTTATGTTTCTTTCCATTTAAACTTATTCGTAAAAATTTTATCACTTCTTTAATATATCTTTCTGCAGGATTTGCTGCAGGATGTCTTATACTAATACAATTCTTTTTGATTCCTTTCCTTTTTAAAAATTTTTCTAAATTCTGTCCTTGAAAATACGTTGCATTATCCATTACACATGTCCTTGGTTTACCTATTTCTTCTATAAATTTTTGTAAACAATTTTTAATACTTTTATAATTTGTCCTTCTACATGGGTATAATTTTATAAATTTTGTAAAAACATCAACAATTACCAATATATGTTTATTATTATTTTTACTTCTTATTAGATTACTAATGAAATCTATTGCTATTATTTCCAATTTTTCCATTGCTGTAACACTTTTCCCAATATTTTTATTCATTTTATTCTTATTTTTATTCAATTGACATATCTTACATGTTCTTGTTATTCCTTTTGCTATCTTTTGATCTTTTTTCATGATAAAATTTTCTCTAAATAATAACCATAATTTTCTTGAACCTATATGTCCATATGTTACATGTAAATTTTTTAATATTTGTTTTCCTAAATAACTCTCAATTACATAAACTTCTTCATTTCCTATTTCCTTTATATAATATCCATCTTTAATTAAAGTATTCTGTTTTTCTTTTTCTGTTAAATTTTGTTGACTTCTTATTATTTCTTCTTCCGAAAACATACCTTCATCTTCTATTAATTTGTTCATTCCAATTTGTATTATTCTTCCTTTATCCTTATTTTCACTACTTTCTCTTGATAATGTATCTGCAATAATATTTTCCTTTCCTGATAAATATCTAATTTCAAAATCATATTCTTGTAATAATAAACTCCATCGATATATCCTATTATTATTAAATCGATTGACCATTACATTCTTCAAAGCCATGTGATCGGTTTCAATTATAAATTTTTTTCCAATTAAATAAAATCGACATTTTTGCACACAAAAAACTATACTCGCAAATTCCAATTCTGATACACTATAATTTCTTTCATACATTTTTGTGACTCTAGACATAAAACATATTGGTACTTCTATTCCATTTTGTACTTGTATTAAAACCCCTGCTAACTTATTAATTGATGCATCTGTTCTTAATATAAAATCTAATTCATAATTTGGATGATATACCTTCAAATTATTAGTAAACATTTTTTTTAAATCATTGAATGCTTGTTCTCTTTCTTCATTCCAGTTCCATTTTACATTTTTCTTTAATAATTCTACTAATGGAATCTGTTTTTCTGATAGATTTGGTATTAACTTTTTATAATAATTCATCATTCCCAAAAATCCCCTTATTTGCTTTAAACTTTTTGGTTTCTCAAATTTTAAAATTTTATCTACTCTTTCCGTATCCATCTCTACTCCATTTTTATTAATTTTAAATCCTAAATATATCACTTCTTTTAAGAAAAATTGACATTTTTCTTTATTTACTTTCAATCCCGCTAAATCCAATTCTTTTAACACAATATTTAAGTGTTTTTTATGTTCTTCTTCACTTTTTGAATAAATTAATATATCATCTACATAATGAACAACAAAATTTTCATATTTGTTTAAAATTTTATGTAATGCTTTAACCAAAGCTGCACATGCACTTTGTATACCGAATGGTACTACTTTAAATTGATATACTACACCATCAATACTAAAACCAGTATATTTCCTACTACTTTTATGTAGAGGTATTAACCAAAAACTATGTTTTAAATCTATTTTACTAAAAATTTCAATTCCTGTTATTCTACCAAATATTGCTTCAATATGCATAGGTTTCTCATATTGTGGTATTGAAAATTTGTTAATATTTCTAGCATCTAGACATAACCTTAACTCTCCATTCCCTTTTTTCACAACTACAATTGGATTAATGAAAGATGTATCACTTCTCTCAATTATATTATTTTCTAGCATTTTATCTATTTCTATAGCTACTTGTTTTATATATTGATATGGAATTGGATAAGTTTTAACTCGAAAATTTTCTATATTCTTTACTTCAAATCTGTGAGTATATTCTTTGGCAGTATTATTCTCTAATGTAATTAAATTTTGATATTTTTTAAATAACAAATTAATTTCATCTTTATATTTATCATCACTTTTTATATCTTCTCCTTCTTTCATCATTTCCCCATTAATTCTTAGTTCATTTATATGTATTATCTCCTCATTATTGTTTATTTTATTTAATTTGATTTGTTCTTCTTTCAATTTTATCCAACCTTCTTCATAATTAATAATAACATTCATTCTTTCTAATTCATCAGTACCTAATATTATATCATACTCCATATTTCCTATAATCAAACTTTGTATTTTATATATACTATTTCCAATTTTAATACTAATATTTATAGTCTTATTAATTTCCCCTAATTTTTTTCCATTAGCACCTATTAACTTAATTCTTGGAATTTTAATCATTTCTTCTAATTTATTATCCTCAATAATTTTTTCATTTATCAATGTTGCTTCTGATCCGGTATCTATTAAAATTCTAATTTTCTTATTTTCTAAATTTCCTTCAACAACTACTAATCCAATTTTATCTTCTAATTTATTATTATTTTCTTCTAATTTTATAAATTCACTAGGATGTATATAACAACATTTAACATTAAAATTTTGTAGGTGCTTATTTAAAAATTTTCTTGTTCTGGTTCTACCCTAACATTTTCTACATTTTCTTCTATTTCTCTACTTTGCATATTAATTTGATTTATTCTTCTAGGTACATTATTGTTTCCATTTCTATCTTCTCGATTATTATTATTATTATTATGAATTTCATTTATATTTCTATATCTTGATCTTTCATATCTTCCATTATTTACATTTTGAAAACCATTTTCATTTCTGTTATTTCCATTTCTTATATTATTATTATTATCCATATTATTTCCATTTCTATATGTATTTCCGTTTATACGATTTCCATTTTCTCTCCCATTATATCCATAATTATAATTTCCATTGTTTCTATTACGCATTTCTTCTCTTACTCTATTATATCCATTTCTGTTTTGATAATTTCTAAATCTATCATTTTCATAATTTTGTGATCTATTTTCATTAATCTTTAAATTTCTTTCAACTCGATTTAAATACTCAATCAATTGTTCTTTTTTTTTAATATTTTGTATAACTATTGTTTCAGAAACTGTTATATCATAATGTCTAGAAATATATAAAATTATTTCCTCTTCTCTCATAGGAGGTTCCAAATATTGTGCAACATTATATAATTGTAACGCATAATTAGTTAAATTATTCCCTAATCTATAATTGAATTTTCCGAAATATAATTTTTCCCTACTCACCCCTTGTTTTGATTCACCCCAGAAATATTTAAGAAATTCCCTTTCAAAATCATTAAAGGTTAATATTTCATTTTCCTGTGTTGCATACCATAATGCAGCATTATCTTTCAAAGAACTTCTTATAATTTCTTTCCAATCTCTTTTGTTCCTAGTCTTAGTTTTAATCATATTCATATACGTGCATGGATGTAATATACTGATATTCCCTGTAAATTTTACTGCTCCTTCTCCTCCATGTATTATCATATAGGAACCATCCTCAGTTCTTTCATTTTGCATTTCTTGTAATTTTTTTGTTTCATCTTCAAATTTCTTTGCTACTTCCATTACATTCCTTTCCATAGTTTGTAGTATTCTTTCATTTTCTTTCTTATTTTCATTTTTCTGCTCCTTCACATTTTTTTCTATATTATTAATCTTCTCCTGGTATATATTACCCATTTCCTCCATCGCCTTAATTCCATCTTTCAATTGATCGACTTCTTTTTGTATTTTGATATTTTCTTCTTTAATAATATTTTTCATTTCATCTTTAAATGTTTCCATATTCTTGTTCATATCTTTTATTTCTTTTTTTATATCTTCTCTTATTTCTTTTTTCATAGAATCCATTTTTCTATTATTTTCATCAAATTTATTTTCCAAAAATTTAAACATTTTCTCCATCTCTGTTTCTTGATGTGGTTTTGAACTAGTCGCATCTCCTATCACATCAGCTTGTACCACTTGAAACATTGTTTTTTCTTCTCCTTCCGACGATCCATCATTACTTTCTGTTTCATGCATATTTTCATTAGATTCCTGTATTCCATCTTCTCTCCTTCTATTTCTTCTATTTTGTCTTGTATTCATTTTATTCAAATCTTTTAATTATTTTATATATTTATTTAATTTATAATGTTAACTTATTATATTACTTTATTATATTTATTCGATTTGTATTTAGTTTTAAAATTTTCAAAATTTTATGGTCTTTATATATAAATATAAATATACTTAAAACTCTCACCTAATCCTCTTATTTCTATTATAATGTATTTATGTTTTATTTCAATTCTTCACTGTTCTAATTTTCTAATCACTTCAATTGTCTATATCACCCTCTCAATTTCAATATACTGTTCTATTTTAAACTGGATTCTTGTTTTATTCACGCCCCACGTTGGGCGCCATAATTGTTATGATCTCTATACTCATATAATTGTATTCTTGTGACTCTTCAAGGTTGGGTTCTTCGATAATATTAAACTAAAAAGTCCATCTCAATTTTAACATCATTTAATATATAAATATATTAATTCTTTACAACACTTTAAAAAACAATATAACATTCATCATTTATCCTATCATAAACTTAACACTAATTAATTTTAAATGAAATTTTGCCCTCTTTTCCTAAAATCCCCGAATAACTATTTCTAATATACCTCTATTACCAGCTGATAACAAATTATACCAGAAATACTTATCTTTATAAACTATGCTTATTTTATTTTGAAAATCCAATCTATGCAAATATCCAATTAATCTTCTCTATATATATCCATTTTATTCCATATTTAACTCTACCATATAGTTATTATAACATTCTATTCATACATTAATCTTCTTTTATAATTTTTATATTTATATTCATTAACATTCAGTATTTATCTTCATTTTCAATTTCTATTATTATTATATTTACTTTATAATGGTTTTTTAAATTTTTAAATTCTATATAATTCCCTAAACTTTTTCTCTGACTTTACTCTCCAAAATTCTCTGACATTCTATCAATAATTTTTTTTTTTATCCCCCTAGAAACCTCGCAACCCAATTTTTTTTTTTTTTTATTTATGATTCCTTGATAATTTGCATAAATTGATTATTCAATTCTAATATCTAGTTAGTCTTAATTACACTTATATTACATATAAAGACCAACTATTGAATACCATAACAATATATATATATATATATATATATATTGAGATGATATTAGTTACTATGTTATATTAAATAAGAATGTAGAAGGAAAATCTAATGGAAAGTAGAGAAAGGAGATTTTCTTATTTCGGGTCAGAGCGCAAATTTAGTAACATTGGGATTGATTATCATCATCTTCTTCATAATTCCTAAAAAAGAAAAAAGAAAATAGAATAATAAGAAAAAAAATATACAAATACATTTCAAAGATTTTTATTTAAAGATTCAAAAATGATTAATCTACATTATATAAAGTTTTGATAATTATGAAATTGATAAATGGGTAAAGTAGATAATTAAAAGTTTATAAAATTGCCAATACGTTAGTAATCAAACATTAATTTTAAATGAATTAGGGGTGAAAGTAAATGAGAAAATTAAATTATAAAAAAAAGACATCACAAATAGTTAAAATACATGTTAAAACTTCTACTTACTTTTAAATTATACGTATTTACCAACCATATTCTAATTTATAAATAGTTCAAATGCCAAATGAAATATTCTGAAAAAGAGAAAATTATTAGTTTGTAGTGCTAGTAAATTTCATAAGAATATAAAAAAAAGGAATGATCATTGTTTTAAATTCTAATATTGAATCAAGAATTAGATTTTGTTAAAAATTTTATTTGAATAAGAAATTAGTAGGCGATTAGATGGAAAAGATGTATAGATTTAAGTTTGTTGAATTTGTCATTTGTTTTTTTGTTGATTCTGATAGAATCTCTCTTGTTTTCGACCTTCTGAAGAGGAAGGATGTAAAAAGTTTCGATGAAGATTTTTATAAAAATTATGATGTTAAAAGAAAGTTAAAAGGAGATTAGTAAGATTTATATTATAAATAATTAGTTAAGAAGTTTGTAGAAGATATTTCTCACTTGTTTTCTGGTTGTTGAGATAGAAGTTGTATTAAAAATTTGCTCCGTAGAAATTTTGAGTTTTTTTTGAAAGTATTGAGAATAGAAAGTATTAAAACAGTTTAAAGTATCAAGATTATTCCAAGGTAACCAGAGAGAGCAATTGGTAAGAGAAATTTATATGATTTTATGAAGAAATAGATATTTCAATTTATGGGGCTGAGCACTTTATGGTATAACTGTATTTTAATTGAGTTAAAGAAGATTAAATTAATATTTAACAAGAAAGAAAGTCATAATTACACTTACCAGAGAAGATAGTAGTCATCCATCGCTTGGTTTTGAAGAGGAACTGATTAATTGATCTTCATAAAGTTTCCTGAAATCTTTGCTGTATTGGAGGAAGAAAGTAGATTGTCCTAAGAACTGAATCCTGATTCCAGAAGAGGAGTGAAGCTTCACACTAATGGTAACAACTTTGCACTCGATATAATAAAGAGTTTTATATGTGTTTGATTTTTGAAATTTTGATGAACATTTTTATTTCACTGTTTTATGTATTTAACTAAATTATTTTTATTCACTTTTTGTTAAGTTTAATCTAAATTGCTCAGTAACTCAAGTCAGAATACTTCATTTTATATATTTGATGCATATTTGGGTTTATCAACGGTATCTTTGAAGTTTGACACATTTTGAATTAGAAAGGTTAGAAATTTATATGCAATTCACCCCTAGAAAATATTGTTGGTCTGGGATAGTGCGGTTTTACAGTCATTTTATTGCAAATTTGTGTATTAACTGATTTTGAATCTAGTTTGGTTGAATATTTGAACTCTGACCTTGACATAAGGGAATAGCCGGTAGCATATTTAATTAATCATATTGGAAGATAATTACATTGAGTTAATTCTTACCTATTCACTATTTATATTTCAAATTCAAAATTAATTAAAGGTAAGGAATATTTTATAACATAGTGATTGATATTATTAAAACATATTATTATTATTATTCATACATGTTATAATATATATATATATATATATATATATATATATATATATATATATATATATAAACAAAGTGCCAAGAAAATGCGTATTAATATAAACAAAAAGGGGAAAATTATTGGGCATGTACGCAAAAAGGATCATAGGATTACGAGTAAGAATGGTAACCGCAGACATGCATGTTTCTGGCTCATTAGCCGTCATCAGTGCGGCATAACCAAGTAGGGCATTGCACTTGGCTAGCAAAAGTGTTGGGTACTTGGGAGCAAAGGATGTTGGGGAAACATGTGTAAAGAAACATAAAAACACAAAAACAACGAAAGCTCACACAGGAGTCCTATCGCCATTTTGTGCTTTCGGCCAGCTGTGCCAATGGGTTTTCGGCTAGCAACTAGCGTCGCAACGTTGGCGAAACGGACTCATTGTGTTTGAGTCGTTCTAAGCCCAGGATATTAAATAAACAAAGTGCCAAGAAAATGCGTATTAATATAAACAAAAAGGGGAAAATTATTGGGCATGTACGCAAAAAGGATCATAGGATTACGAGTAAGAATGGTAACCGCAGACATGCATGTTTCTGGCTCATTAGCCGTCATCAGTGCGGCATAACCAAGTAGGGCATTGCACTTGGCTAGCAAAAGTGTTGGGTACTTGGGAGCAAAGGATGTTGGGGAAACATGTGTAAAGAAACATAAAAACACAAAAACAACGAAAGCTCACACAGGAGTCCTATCGCCATTTTGTGCTTTCGGCCAGCTGTGCCAATGGGTTTTCGGCTAGCAACTAGCGTCGCAACGTTGGCGAAACGGACTCATTGTGTTTGAGTCGTTCTAAGCCCAGGATATTAAATAAACAAAGTGCCAAGAAAATGCGTATTAATATAAACAAAAAGGGGAAAATTATTGGGCATGTACGCAAAAAGGATCATAGGATTACGAGTAAGAATGGTAACCGCAGACATGCATGTTTCTGGCTCATTAGCCGTCATCAGTGCGGCATAACCAAGTAGGGCATTGCACTTGGCTAGCAAAAGTGTTGGGTACTTGGGAGCAAAGGATGTTGGGGAAACATGTGTAAAGAAACATAAAAACACAAAAACAACGAAAGCTCACACAGGAGTCCTATCGCCATTTTGTGCTTTCGGCCAGCTGTGCCAATGGGTTTTCGGCTAGCAACTAGCGTCGCAACGTTGGCGAAACGGACTCATTGTGTTTGAGTCGTTCTAAGCCCAGGATATTAAATAAACAAAGTGCCAAGAAAATGCGTATTAATATAAACAAAAAGGGGAAAATTATTGGGCATGTACGCAAAAAGGATCATAGGATTACGAGTAAGAATGGTAACCGCAGACATGCATGTTTCTGGCTCATTAGCCGTCATCAGTGCGGCATAACCAAGTAGGGCATTGCACTTGGCTAGCAAAAGTGTTGGGTACTTGGGAGCAAAGGATGTTGGGGAAACATGTGTAAAGAAACATAAAAACACAAAAACAACGAAAGCTCACACAGGAGTCCTATCGCCATTTTCCCCTTTTTGTATATATATATATATATATATTGATATGGATTTTTCTTAGTGGTGCACGTTCTTTCAATGGAATGTTGGAACGTGATCCATTATTTGTAAATTGGTTGCCCAGGTTAAGTATTTTTTGGTATCTTGATTGTTTTTGTTTAGTTTAGAGATTGTTTGATGGATGGGGATTATTATTATTATGATGATAGATTATCATTGAGTGAATTTTGAAAAATGTCATAAAATAAAATGATTGTAAATGAAAGAATTTGAATTTAAATTAAAATAAAAACATAATAATAAATAATTAAAAGAATAATAAAATACAAAGAAACCAGAACTTGAAAGATACAGAAAAGCAGAGAGTTGGAAAATTGTAGGAAGAGGAAGGTATAGAAAAAGAGCTGAGCAGCAGAAAGGTATTAGATAAATGGAAAGGCAGCAGCAAGGAGGAGTTGGAAAGTAGTAGGAAGAGGAAGTTATAGAAAAAGAGTGGAAAAACGGAAGAAGAAAGATTTAGAAAGAAGCGATAGATTTTTTTTTATTTATAATTTTTATATTTTAGGACAATCAATTTAAAAATTTTGGAATCCACGACCGATAATTTTATTGAAAGTGGGTGTTCCAGAAGGAGGATCCATTTCAATATATATATATATATATATATATATATATATATATATATATATATATATATATATATATATATTCTTTTTATAATTCATATCATAAATTCAAATTCATTTTTCAATTCTTTTTTACTTAATAACATTTCATAACATCAACTAATTTCAAATTCAAAATTGTATAACTCCCTCTTTCAATAAAATTTATCAATTCAACTATCTCTTTTAACAAAAATTATAAATTGAATTCCTTTATCCCCCTCGTACCTAGGTATAAGGTAACCTCCTATATCAACCAAAACAAAACAACTCTATAAACACTTTCTGAAATAAAGTTTTTAAATGACCTATATAAAGACAGATACCTATTATCAAATACAAAAATTTTTTATCGAACCAAATTATAAAATCCCCCTAAATTATTTTATTTTTTTAAATTTACTTCCAATTCAATTTTTATAAGATTTTATCGTTATCATTCTTCTTATCATCTTCATATTCATTATTTTATTTCAATTTCATAACTTCATATTCTTGTTTCATTTTGTTTTTATATGTAACATATTCTTTATAATATTTATTTTTACTTTTTCCTTCCTGAAAAATGTCTTCATGACAAATAAATTCTTCGTATCTTCCCTTAAGTTTATTTTTATTTTTTGATTAGTATTTGTCTCAATGCTTTATCTTCTTAAATCCATCTTTCAATTGTTCTATTTCTTTTTGTATTTTAATATTTTCTTCTTTAATTATATTTTACATTTCATTTATAATATTTATCTACTTTAATACCTTTTATATTTTCTTTTAAAATCTGCTTTAACTCTTCCTTATCTTATTTTCTATATTTCTCTTGTTTTTCTTGATTTTCTTTTAAATTCTTGATCAAATCTTTTTTTAAATTATTATTCATTTTTTCTAAAAATCTTAATATTCTTTCAATATCACTTTCTTCATTATTGTTACAATTGCTTCTTCAGTGATTGCAATATTCTTCTTTTCAGCTCCGAAATCATTAGTTTAAATTATATTTATATCATTATCCTTTTGTTGATCTCCTTGTTGCATTTGTAAATTCTGTTTCTTTTTTTTGTTTTCTTCTTGTTTCCATTTTTTGTTGAAGAATATTCAATTTACTTTTATTTTATTTAAATTTTAATGTGTATATCAAATTTATAATTTTAATTCAAACATATATCAAAAATAAATTTTTATGTCTTATTGACACGGTCAAAATCAAAATTTTATTATTATACGATTGTGATACGATTCCTAATTTTATAATATGTTCTACTACACTAATATCTAATTTGTTCTTTCAAGTAATCTTTATCAATTTAAATATTTATAAAATTTGTCTTAACATTTTGAAAAAAGCTCGTTAAAGAGGAGAAAATTTCCGAAAAAAAAGTCTGTACTACCGGAACTCTATCACCATTATTTATAATTTTAATTGGACGTTGAAAATAGGGCTCCGCGCGGCTTTTACGGCATGCGCGCGCCGCCGCTAAACGGGGTTAATCAGATAAAATATTTTTTTATGACATAGAATGTTATTTTAATTATGATTTTTCATAACTATTTATATTATTAAGTCATGCCTGTTTTAATATTAAACAATGGCAGTAACTAACATAGGTTTTTAATTTTTTACGTAATTTGTTTATAAAATTGCTTTAAACAAATAGAAAAATTGAACATTTTTGAATTTTTTTTTTGTTAATCTGTTGTCCAGAAAATATCGTGATTTTTGAAACAAAAATTCCGATAAATTTTATAGAACAATATATGTGTGGACAAATTGACTAATCTACAAAATGCAGGTACAAACAAGTGTGGTTTTCCTGACTATATAACAAAAACATTAATACCGTCCTCAGACAAAAGAACATTTAAAGTCAAAATTAACAATACCTACTCGGACAGTTACACGATAGAGGCAGTCCATCAGTACTGTCTTCAACACTTTACAACATACTAACAAATGAAGTTTTGGTTGGAACAAACAAAACTTCTGGTTGTTGCTGGGGAGTGAGTTCTCTTGGTAGAAGTTGTAACTGCATGTTTTTCAAGAACGTGGTGGAACTTTTTAAACTACAAAGTTGGCTTTTAAAAACTCTACACGTTTTAACGTATTACTTTTTAAGTAAAAAAACTAAGTCAATCTAACAGCTTTGGTTATAAAAACCATCAGTTTAGGACGTTTAGGACGTATGGCTTTTTACGTAACAGAAATATTAAATAGCATGCTTTACGTTAATGTTCCTTAAAATGTGACACATATTGGTGTGTGTTTAGATACAAACGGAAGAAAACAAGAATGTAAACACATGGAATATATAATTTATTTAAAATGTATAAGGGCAGAGTTAATAAATGATTATTTAATTTAATTTAATGGTTTTAAATTTTTATAAAAAATATTTTGTTGTATCACACTGTATACTTTCTGCCTTCTGGTCCATGCAAGTTTAGCGATAACAATACACGATTTGCACACGCTGATATTGCGGTTAATTGTTTATCAAAATTTCTTGTTACAGTTGCGGTTTTTTGTTTTTCAAAGAATTTGTCTTTCATATTTTTTTTCAATAGTTTCTTTCCAACGGTTATAAAAATTTGTATCGTTTTAAAAAATTTATATTAGCTTAGTCAATCTGTAAAAAAAATCACGTTTTCACGGAAAATTTTTCTTCAGATATTTGAAGGTTCTAAAGGGTGTTTGGGGGGTAGTAGATGAAATATCCGTAAAGACGTACAGCTAATTACGCTTTGTTTTTTTAAACAATTTCAAAAATCCAAAAACTACTTTTTTGTCAATAAAACTTTTCGATTACATTTTAGAGAAAAAAAATGTAAATAAAAGTTGTAGATTTTAAAGAGTTCTTTAATTTATGAGTTGTTAAATTGAAATCCATAAATAATTAACCAAGATAATTCGAAAAAACCCTTAAAAACACCTATTTTCAAACTTTTCAATTAATTCTTAATAACTTTTTTTGTGCATAACGTTTTTTTCGGAGAGCCAATGTTTAAGTATCTCTGCTTGCCCATACAGTGACTCTAGAGGTATTTAGCAGGTCGCTATCGATTCTTTGAAGCTTAATTTTCCAGATAATTAAAAAAATAAATGATTTTTTTATCAAAATTGTTATTTAAAAAACTGTTTGAAAAAGGAGTTACTTTTTAGCTAATAAACAATTTAAATAACTTTGCCAATTTTTGTTTTACATACTTCTAAGTAGAATTTCTCTGAAAATGTGGTAAAAAAACACACATTTAAAAAAAAACATTCTACGATCAATAGGAGCCAATATAGCATATTTTTTTAAAAATTCATATCTTCATTGTTTATTAAGATTAAGAGCTGAAAATTGGACTGATTATAAAAGACGATCTAATTTTTATGATCCAATTTATAGATTGCATAAGTAAAGAAGGAGTAAAAAGTTATAACTCGTTAAAGTGATGGTACCGATACAAAAAAGTGGAGGGAGAACTGCTTGAGCTCAGTTTTTTTTTGGAGAGCGGTACTTCAAATTAAAGCGCGCTGTAAAAATTTGCAATATCGCGGCTTCTATGGCATGTAGAGCCTTCATTTTTTTTAATCTGGGGTAACTTAATAAAATATTGATAACCGTGCTATTTTCATTACTTGGAAAAGTCGGGAAACCTCGGGAAATTCAGTAAATTCAAGTCCCTAGGATCTATACAAATTCTAATTGAGTTACCTGTGGGTTTTCTTACTATTACTAATGAATTAACCCAGTCTGTTGGTTCATCAACTTTTTAAATTATTTTATTTTTCTCCATTTTAGCTAGATCAGTTTTTAGCTTTTCTTTTAATTGTAATGGAATTTTTCTTGGAGAATGCACAATAGGTTTTGCATTTTCGTCTAATCTTATCAAGTACCTATGGCCCATCCATATAACCAATGGACAGCCTAAGTCTGACGTCACAGCGATGGGCGGATCTGTTTTTGGCTCCAAACATTCTCGTTGTCAATGTTAAATCCCCATAAGGAATTTTTCTTTTAGTGTTTTTGTAAATATTGTGATAAAATAAGACTTTTCAGTTGGATATATTGTTAAAGGAACTTGTTATTTAAGTGTTTTTTAATCGTTTGTGCCCAGGTGAGTTAATGTAACGTATTAATTCTGCTTTAAACTTGTTTGAGGTTACGTCTGTTTAAGTTTTGCAGCACCTTTTTGTTTGTTTTATTTTCAGATCCATTTGTTGTTAAGAATATAATGGCTTTTAAATATGTTCTAAAACTTTCTAGCATCGATGCTTTTATAGATGACAACAAAATTATAAAAAAAGGGTGAAAATGCCTTAGAATCCAGTCATGTGAAAAAAATGGACTTTTACTCTGATTTTCAGATTATCAGAGGAGAAATATTTGCCAGTATGAAAGACAAAAGTTACAAGGTATCTATGACTGCCAGCAACTTTGGAGCTATAATTGCAGCGTGGAGGAGAAACAGATTCCCAGTTAGTTTGTTCAACACATTTCTAGGTGAGTAACAAATCATATATCTATTACTTTTGTCATAGATGTTATAAATAATTTGATAATTGCTCCTCTGTGTAATTTTTCAAAAAGTAGTCTTTTCAAAAACGGTATTTTATTAATATATAGCATTTTCTTACTTTAGTTAAATTTCACATACATTTTTTATTATAATTAATTCATTATTTTGCTAGGTGAATACAATTTGGATGGTATCAAAGCAATCCAGTGGGGTAGAACTCATGAAAAAGATGCTCTAGATCCTAGATCAATTGACGCAGGTTTATGATTTAAATATTCGGCCAACTGGAGTATGGCTAACAAATTCAGGACTTGTTGGTGCTAGCCCTGATGGAATAATTGATGAAGAAGCCATTGTGAAAGAAAATGCCCTTATTCATTTAGAAATGATCAGTTGTCAGAAAAATTGAAGAATTATAATAAATATATAATTTTTTATGACGATAAGGGTAACATGTTCTTAAATACAAATTACAATATTATCACCAAATTCAAGGAGCTTATATTTTAAAAAATAAAAAATGTTACTTATGTATTCATACATTGAAAGAAGTATGTAGTTGTGACAATTGTAGACTTTGATGAATCATGGTAAGAAACCATTTCACTCTTGGAAAATTTCTACATAGAACATTACTTATCAAAGTTGTTAGAAAATTGAATAATTTAAGAAAATTGTAAAATTGCTATGATAATTAGTATACAATTTATATAGAGCGTTTATCAATGTGACTTTAGAGTGACTTTACAGTGTTAGCAGATATTTAATATTTACTTTGTGCACCATTATTATGTACTTATGTTTTTCTTCCAGAGATTTTATATCAATTGTTTTAGTAACAATAATTACTTGGCATTAAATATTTTGTCATTTAATGAGAGAGGATTTGGAGTCAAAAAATACCGTAAAAGTGACGAGTTATGGGGTCCTTATCTCTCTTTAAACGTTATTAAAATCAATTTAATAATCTTAAAATGTAGCCTATATGAATGTAAAAATTACTAAATTAATAAAAATTTTAAAACTTTTACTGTATATGTGCAATGATATTTTGTTAATAAAGATTTTTTTAAACAAACTGTTTTAAATTGGTGTATTGAATGTACTATAGTTGTTTTTCTGTAGATGTTACACAAAACTTGTAAGTAAAATAAACTGAAACAATGCTTGTGGTTTAATATTTTTTAATGATTGTAAAAACTGTACTATAGGAAATATATTGCTTAAATAAAATATATTTGTAACTCCAAATTATATGTCGTCCTTCAATAATACTCCTCAACTTCTTTAATTGGGGGATTTTGAAAGTTTGTGAGGGCTACACACAATGGAAATTTGTAATATATAATATGATGGAACTTGCTGCAGAATATTATAACACTCAGCCAGAAGGTTTTTTACAGTTCGCTTCCTAAAAAAGTGGTTAATTAGACTAATGGATTTTCTGCAACAAAATTCATACCTTTTTTCTGGAGATTTTATATTAACTTCTTCTGAACATTGAAATTAAATAAAGTTGGTCCATTCTTTATTTAAGAAGTGATAATCACACACAAATTCACTTGGATCTCTATCTTTTCTTCTGTAAATAAATAAATTTAAAACATAAATCTTTTAAAGCGAATGTTAGCAGTTTTTTACCTTATGAGAGAAATCTATCTATTCCTCTTGGGTCTTATTTTTTGGTAACCGAAAAAACTTACATGGATGCTTTAAACTGTAATATTTACAGTCCGAAACAAAGCACATACCCATTGAAGCAGTATTAGATTTTAAAACCCTAAAAACGAATGTATTTATACTCGAAAAGTCAACAAAAATTAAATAGACATAACCTCAAACAAGTTTAAAGCAGAATTATTACGTTACATTAACTCACCTGGGCAAAAACGATTAAAAAACACTGAAATAACAAGTTCCTTTAACAATATATCCAACTGAAAAGTCTTATTTTATCACAATATTTACAAAAACACTAAAAGAAAAATTCCTTATGGGGATTTAACATTGACAACGAGAATGTTTGGAGCCAAAAACAGATCCGCTCATCGCTGTGACGTCACGACTTAGGCAGTCTATACCTAGAAAAACATTATTAAATCTTTGTTTTATGTCAAAATAAACATTTTTGAAAATAGTTTCATCAGATTTTATTGTATATATACTTTTTATGATATTTAAATCTTTGCAAGTTGCTAGTCCTAATACAGGAGGAGAATTAAGTTCAACAAGACAAAATGTTATATTATGTACAGTACCTATTTGCATATTTACATTGCAAAGTGCATTTTCCTAGTATTTCATTAGAATATATAGTTAGTTTGCAATTTGTTGGACTTAATTTTTTGTTGTTTGCTAATGAATTTAATTTCTTTATTGGTATTACATTCGTCATTGCCCCTGTATCTAACCTACATCTTAATGTATTATTATTAACCTCAAAATTTATTACAAAATCATCATCAATATCTAATTTTATTTTATCAACATTAAACATCCCCAAAAATAATTCTTCTGAATCGGAATCATTTATGGAAAATAAAATGTATGCATATAGAGTACTCACTCATTTTCATTCAATATTTTTTCATCACTTTCTTCATTAATAAATCCACTTTGTTTATTCATATTTAAAACAAACACTTTATACGCAAATTTTGTATTTTGGTTGACAAGCTGTCAATTTGACTGGTTGCCTACCATAATATACAATTACAGATTTAACTATTATTTAATATAGTAGGCAGAATCGTGTTAGGTTTTTTGTATCAGGTTTTATGCATTGCGTTAGAATATGACGTCACGTCCGTTAGAGTTACTGTGTTACCCCAAGTGGCGCCTAAAGAAGTTTTACTTCAAAAATTGATTTTCGTAAAAAAACAATTTTCTTATTTGTTTAAACAACTGCGGTTTAACCAATTTCTGACAAAGTTACAGCTTGGGACCATATATCGTTGTAATCAACATTTTATTCTGCACATGATTCCAAAAAAAAATCCATCCAAATAATTGTTCTAACATTGCCGCCCATACCGCCTAGTCTAAGTAATATATTAAGTTTTTTAGTATCATCACTTCCAAGTAAAATTATAAATTTTTTAAATAGGTATGTCTCTTATCATATTGGTAAAGTTTATTTTATGTAAATAATATTTTGTAAATTTCAGGCAAGTAGTTGAAAATTTTTCGCGAAAGGCGAGTATAGCAACGTAAACAAATATTTTTTTTTGTCACCAAATCACGCAATTCTTACATTATCATTTTCTCTATATCTTGTGTTTGTGTTATATGAATGGTTAATTTTTTTTAGTATGTTTTTATTGGGAATGGGACGACTCATCGCCGTCGCCGACTGGCTGTGGCCAATTGGCCGTAGGGACAACTCGCCGTAGGGACAACTGGCCGCCGATATTGATTTTTTTTTCAACATTTCCTAAAAGTGATAGATAGGTTGTTACTTTTTCTCAATTAAATTTGACATAAAAAAGTTAAAGTACTGTTAAAAGATAATGTTTCGATTTTGTTAAACAGATACTAATATAAGAGGTAATTAAAATATAATTTATTAACACTTTTTCGTGATCTAGCCGTAATGGTAAACAAATTGTCGGAATTAAAATTTCAATTAATGGTATGTATTAAAATTCCCATAATGCACGATGTAGGTATTTACTAATGGAAACCAACAGACACTGACATGGTTTTTTCTCGTCTTTTTCCATGACATAAACACATCAAGACTTACAAACAAATGACAAAATTATGAAAATTTCACAGGTCACATTACTAGATGCACAACCTCCCTATAGAGAAGAAGAAATATAAAAAAAATTTCTCATGTGTATATTTTATTTTACTTGTATATATATAGAAAATTGTACACAATGAATGTAGTAAATATTTTTAAACTGAAACTGAACCCATAATGTTCCATTAAATATTTGAACTTGTAGGTACGTATTATTAAAAGAATCTACCTGGCATATTTTTGTTAAAATTATTTTCTTTTAAAACCGGCCAGAAATTAGTACTTTCCCGTTTATTTTTAGGTCAGAAAATCTCATTTTGTCGGACAAGACCAGAAAATAAAAAAGAGTCAGGTAAAAGCTTTTACCGGATTATCACAAAAATTTTCTGGCCCGGTCCGACAAAATGAGATTTTCTGACCCAAATAGAAATAAATAACTAACAATTTATTGCTTAACCAAACTTTCATACACTTTACATTTGCTGTCAAAACGAAAAATAAAATTAAATCAGAGAACACTTTTTTTTGAAAACTTTGCTAAATATACAATAGTTCCTAATTTTTTTCTATTTTCATCGAAAACCCTAAGCCTTTTGTTTAAATATTTTTTTTGCTTTCAAGAATATATGTAGTTTGATATTTCATATCCAAAAAGTATTCTGTCTTATCATTAAGAGAAAACTTCATGTTATAAGGTTTTATACCCAAATTATACAAAATGATTTTTTTTTAAATAAAAAATTAGAAAACATATATCGGCGGCCAGTTGTCCCTACGGCGAGTTATCCCTACGTCCAGTTGTCCCTACGGCCAATCGGCCACGGCCAATCGGCGACGGCCAGTTGGCGACGGCGAGTTGTCCTAGACCCGTTTTTATTATAAGTATCTATACAGAATGATTTGATGCATAAACAGTTGTGTGAGGTCCAATATACCATATTCGAAAAATAACATATTAGATGGATAAGTGGGTACCTTATTAAAAATTATTTTTAGAATCAAGTTGTTCTAGGTGGCAAAATGCAGCACCGCCCCAACTCAGTATAGCATAGCGAAGTCTTGATTCTACTAAAGAATAGTACAGTATTTGATGGCTAATCACCTATAGCTTAGTTGTTAGGTATACTTCAAAATTTCAAAATTTTCAAAAAAATTTTAAGTGTGTTTGGTCAATACATTTTTTTAAATATTTAAAACGATATAAAAGTTGTCTTGGTAATTAAAGCGGGATTTACATTACGAAACTAGTGTCATGCATGATAAATTTAGTTTCTTGAAACTAATTGTAGCACATATGAAACTACTTTCGTTGAAAATTTAGTGTCATGAAATCATCAGTATTGCGTAGATAATGGCCCTGTCAATATCAGAGCTGCACCACACGTTTAACTCTGCACAGGCGCTGTCGCGACACTAGTTTCGCGTCTCATTTAACATCATGAAATTAGTTGCATGACATTTGTTTCAGTTTCACTAAAAATATGCGCAAAGCACGAAACTACTCCAGTGTCACAAAAGTAATGCATGCATTGTAAAACTGAACGTTTACACGTGAAATTACTGGTGAAATTAGTTTTATCAAACTAATTTCAAGCCACTAGTTTCGTAATGTAAATCCCGCTTTAGTTACATTTTCATTATGTATGTCCCATCTTAAATGTGAGTCCATAGTAACTCCTAAATATTTAAAACTACTATTAGATTTTAACAATATTTCTTCTGTATTAACTTTTATATAGTTAAACACTGATATGATGGAAGACATCTAGAGTTATTTGAAAAGGACAAAAAAACGTTTTTTTCATCATTTACTGTTAGTAATTTGTGTTTGAACCAATCAAAAATTTTAGATAATTTTTTTTCTACATTAATTTTTAAGATGTCCCAATCGGCGTCGCTGTATAAAACTGCAGTGTCATCTGCTAAACTAAATAATTTTCCACTTAAGATTGATGTGAGAAGATTATTATTATTATTACCAGTTCCTTTTGGTAAACCAATAATCAGCTTATAATACTTTAGGTTCCCCACGAATACCTGCAGCATCCAAAGTCTCTAACATCTCATAGTATTTAAGGGCCTTGGCAAGATCAAGAAAAACGCATAGCACAGGTTTATTTACTTCCAAGCATTTTGTAATTTCTTGAACAAGATTTCCTAAAGCATCATTTGTTGATACGCCTTCTCTGAATCCAAACTGATTTGCAGATATTATTTTAAAATCGTTAAAAAAATTTGATAATCTCTTTTTTAGTGCTTTTTTGAATATTTTAGTTAGTACAGTTAGTACTGAAATCGGTCTATAATCTATATATATATATAAAACTCAAAGGTGACTGACTGACTGACTGACTGATATAGTGATCTATCAACGCAGAGCCCAAACCGGCAGACGGATGGGGCTAAAATTTGGCATGCAGGTAGATGTTATAACGTAGGCATCCGCTAAGAAAGGATTTTGATTAATTCCACCCCCAACGGGATAAAATAGAGGATGAAAGTTTGTATGATCTATCAGCGCACAGCTTAAACCGCTGGACGGATAGGGTTGAAATTTGGCATGCAGGTAGATGTTATAAAGAAGGCATCCGCTAAGTAAGGATTTTCATTAATTCCACCTCCAAGGGCATAAACTAGGGGATGAAAGTTTGTATAAAACTTTGTCAATTTTAAACCGTTCGGGCTGAAACTTTGCATATAGCTACTATGACGTAGGCATCCCTTAAAAAGAATTTTGATTAATTCCACCCCTAAGGGGATAAAATAGGCGATAAAAGTTTGTATGAAACTTTGTCGATTTTAAACCGATCGGGCTTAGATTTTGCATGAATGTAGCTACTATGACGTAGGCATCCCTAAAGAAAGAATTTTGATAAATTCCACCCACAAGGGGATAAAATAGGGGATGAAAATTGGTATAAAACTGTGTCAGTTTGAAACCGATCAGGCTGAAATTTTGCATGCATATAGCTACTATGACTTAGGCATCCCCTAAGAAAGAATTTTGATAAACTCCACCCCAAGGGATAAAATAGGGATGAAAGTTTGTATGAAACTTTGTCAATTTCAAACCGATCGGGCTGAGATTTTGCATGCATATAGCATGCAAGTTTTTAAGGTTTTAAAATAATAATAGTCTAATACCACTCGCGCTTCACTGAGCGGGGTGTGTGGAGCGGTGAGACGGTAGCACGCTGCTGCTGGCCGACATGGCACTGTCGATAGACGCGTAGAGTCTTGAAAATTCGAGAATAAATTTGTTTTATTACGTAGCGGTGTACTAAGAAATTACTTTTTTAAATTCTATCCCTAAGGGTTTAAAATAGGGGTTGCAAATTTGTATAAAACTCGGTGGCAAAAAACTAAAGTCCACGCGGATGAAGTCGCGGGCGGCCGCTAGTTATTTATATTTTTTAAAACCCTTTTTTATGTATGGGTGTTACAACTGCGATGTTAAATTTATCAGGAACTTTACTGAAAAAAATATTCTATTTATGATATGACAAATTGGATGCACTATTATGTCAGCTATTTCTTTATTTCTGGTTGTATATTATCAAATCCTGGTGACTTTTTATTTTTTAGAGATCTTATAATGTCAAGAATTTCTTTAGTATTTACACGATGTAAAAAAAGGATATTGAGTTTTGCAATATTTTTAGCATAAGATTCTGCTATATTAACAAAGAAATCATTAAATGCCTCTGCAATGGTTTCAGGAGTGTTGCAAGTATCATTTTTAGTAGTAACTATTTCATTTGGTTCTTTTTTTTCTGTGTTTAGTTCTGTGTTAGTTTTCTGTTGTACTCACGGTAGTCACTTTTTGAAGTGAAAACTTCTTTAGCCGCGTTGAGCATTTTTTCTGTAATGGGTAAAAAATCTTAAATTCGCGTCAGGACACGTGACCCTGATCGAAAAAACGTAAGATGACAAATAAACAAATTAAAGAGACGTGCAATCATATTTTGTAGTGGTGAAAGTAGGAACTAAACCAGCTGGTAGCGCGAAAAGCGGAAAAGTAGTTATAACCGTATAGTGTCTTAGTAAGTACTAGTACTGTTATTTTAATATAATTTTTTAAGGTACTTTAAGCATAAAAAAGTGTGTAGAAGTATAGTAAATAGTTTTAAACATGGTGCACTGATGTCGGAACTTGTTGCCAACTTTATATTATGCATCAACACATCTGTTCTATTATTATCTCTGGTTTTGTAGTTGACATTGGTCAAAACATGGCTTTCGATAATACCTATGTTTATAGTGCCTTAGTCTTAATAAACTTATTTATAAATAAAATTATGAAATTATCCAGTTCTGAAAAAATTATATAGGTTTTAAATAGATTCGACAAAAAAGCGAATATTCGATGTTACTATGATTAAAAATATCGATATATCGGATACAATAAATCAAAACATCGAATTAATCCGACATATCGTATGGAAAACATCGAATAACACCTATAAATAGTAACAGGTGACAGCTAATAATCCAAAATTTAAACGTCTGTGTTTAGTGTTCTTTAAGTGTTTAAAATATGGATATTAAACAAATTAATGATAAAAGTGACGAAGAAATAGCGAAAGAAAATGAGTGAGTACTTTATAAATATACTAGATGAAAATTTAATAAGTTTTAATTTTTAATTAATATAATTTTATTATTAAGCTTAGGTTTCGATCTAGTCTCTAGTCTATCGTACTGCTTAACGAAATTATTAATATAGATACATATGTATGTACTTACATAGGTATTATAGATGTAATATTTGTAATATGTTTACTGTTTATACTTTATAGCATTAACCTATATTTTCATAACATCACAATAAGCACATGTGCGGTGTAGGTTTATCAAAAAAATAATTTCGAATGAAAATAAATGAAATATGATGTTAATAAATAATCTTCGTTTTTCAGAGAAATTCGTGCTTCTGAGAGATAAACTTTTTAATGTAAAATAATTGTAATACTTTTAAAGTGTTAAATTTTTAATGTAATATAAATTGTCATGTTTGTATACGATATACGATAGCGCAATAAATGAATATTGTATTCTACCACATAAATGATAGTAATTTTATACTGATAAAGCAATTCGTGCAAAATTATTCCCTAACCATTCCAAAATATCAAACATGCACAACGTTAATAATCAAGTTTTCACTTCTGCTGGCACTCCCGGAGTGCAACCCCTCGTTTTTTTTCTGTTCATTTTGTGGGTCTAATTTAGCGATATGATATAATCGGTTTTTTCATTTACGGAATTTACAATACCTGCTGTAATCCATTGCTTACGTTTAATGTTTTCTTTTCTTAGTATTTTTTGTTACTAATTCTTTCAATAGTGACGAGATAAACTCACTTACTAGGCTGTTAATATCTGATATGTCATAAAAATTATTCCACTTGTAATTATTTAGATCGTTTCTTAATTTTTTATAATTTGTATAATAGGTACATACTTATATGTTTTTATTTGACACAATATCTAGTTTTTGTATTGCTTGAATAGGTAAACCTAGTATTGTAGCCCTATGAATAGTGATGTTGTTTTCAAACAACATTGATAAACATTATTTTTCTAAATTCGTAATATTACTTTTCATAATCCTGATCCAGACAGTTACCAGTACCATCAGGTAGTCTTGTATTTTTGTTAATCATTGATATAAAGTTGTATATAAATTATATTATTGATATAGTATTAACTGGTTTGTAATCTATGTCACGAATTTAGTAATATGTATCCATTTAAAGAAAAACTAATTATAATCTAATAAGTTACACCTAAAAAAAATATAAATAAATATGGAATTCCAAATTAAAGTGTAGAAAAAGTAAGAAAAAAATAGTCTTTCTAGAAAAAAAGGAAAAAGTAGGAAACCCCAGGTGGTCTGATGCGCTCCTTGATTCAAAACATACTTTTCAAAAGAAAAAAAAACTAATGTTGTCCAAAAACATTTTCAAAATCACGATGTGACCTAATGATGTTGATTTTTCCATTAAAATTTACAATTTTTTTTCCATTTTCAGTCCAGGTTGCTTTTAACGAAAAGTTCACAGATATATTTGTCTTCTTTCAACTTAACATCTGGTGTATACAAATTTCTCCACCCCTTTAACGGGATTGGGGGGAGAAATTTTTATACAACAATCAACACGCCACGCAAACGACGTCTCGAGTACAGCTAGTCTTTTCTAAATTGTTTTATTCTAATAACTGACGAGCATGGCTTTGTACAGAGTAAATCCACCATCACTGCAATTCATTCTTTTGTTCTAAAAGTCATAAGGCTGGCGAGTGTCCTGTTGGGGTATTCTGTGACCTCAGCAGGGCATTCGATTGCATTAGTCACGATATACTTTAAAGTAAGCTGGTAAAATATGGAATTTGCAGTGTCGTGTATGATTGGATAAAAAGTTTTCTATCCAACCGTAACAGCTATATTGTAGTTGGCACTGGTCACTCATCAACGATAGAATGTGCTTTCCAAGGGTCTGTTTTAGGACCTACGTTATTTTTGTTATATATAAATGACATTGAAAAATTCTGTAATGGTTTTTTACTATTTATTCAGACGACTCATCTGTTGTCATATCGGAAAGAGATGACTTACAATTACTTTCTAGGTGTGAGAGAATTTTCTCTGACATGAATCAGTGCTTTAGACCTTACTGTCTTTATTTAAATACAGACAAAACAAAAGGTATTCGTTTCCACAACCGACATAAAGATGTTAATATTATCGAATTTGTTGGTTGGCAATAAATAGATATCCGTACAGTTTCTTGGGTGTACATCTTGATAAACATCTTTCCTGTGACAAACAATGTAGATTTTTGATTAATTAATAAAGATCTGTTACTTATCAATTCCAAATATTGGTTAATTGTTAAGGCTGTATCATAGTCAAGTAGACTCTAGGAATCGTAACGATATTTGGCTGTGGGGAAGGTCTTCTGGATCTGGTGTTTGTTGCACAGAAGAGAATTATCCGTGTAATGTCTGGTTTGTCCTCAGAAGAAAATTGTGTCAGCTTTAAAACTCATAAAATTTTGACATTGTCATTACTTTTTATCTTTGAAATGTGTGTTTATGTTTTTTTAAATCGTAATATTTTTTTAAGAAGAATTGCCATTCATATCTACGATTCCAGAATTAAAAATAATCTTAATGTGCCTTTCTTGAGAGTGCAGGTATTTAAAAATTGCCCTAAATCATTGGGTCCTTTGTTATTTAATGGACTACCAGAGTCTGTAAAGAGCAGTCAAACATTGTCTCAATTTAAAAAAAGTCTTAAACATTAATTGGTTAAATGATAATGATGTTTTTAGCATGTTCGTTACTAGTATTTGGACAACTCCAATACAATGTTTATATTGTCTTTTATGGAAAATAAAATTATTATTATATTATTATTATTATTATTACCGTTCATTCATTTTTATTTTGAATGAAAACTTATTTCAAGTAAAAAATTTACACCTATATGTTTAGGATTATTGAAGGTACTTTTTTAGGATTATAAACTAAGCATTGTTACTTTAATATCTGTTATTTATCACCATTCTAATCACATTAGGTTGTTTGTGTAAAACATAATGACGTTGTTTGTTCAAGAAATGTTTTATAGGAAATTAAAAATATATAAACGAATAATTACAGAAAACTGTATCATTGTCATATTTAATAAAGCGTGTTTGTCAATAGATGGCTAAGAATAATAAATTTCAATTAAAAATATATATTGATTATTTTTATTAATCAATCATTGAAATTGTTCCATTATTCAAATTAGTTTTTTTTGCACTTATTATACATTTTCTGACTATTTTGTTTATTTCTTTTAATTCTTAAAGGATTTTTTTTCTAAAGGTTTTTTAACTCTATCAGAAAAAGTTAAGTGGCGGCTATAATAGGCTAGTTGACTCTTTTTTAAACTAGGTCTTAAATAGTTAATATCTGTGCTACTAAGGTAAAAAAAATATTACTATATTTTTTCAACACCTATGAAACCACAAAACTGTAATTTAAAATCCATCTCTTTATGTAGGTGCGAAAACGCTGTCCGCCATTTTATGACGTCATACGTATTGTAAACAATCATTTGACATATAAACACGGACAATTTTCCAGTTTACTTTACTTTAAAAACATGATTTCAACTAAGTTCCATAAAAAATACAGTAATTAACGTTATTGCAACGTCCGAGAATGCAAAAACACATCAAGGAATACAAATAGATGTTACATTATTCAGAGGTTACGATACTTATGACATAAATAAGTAGATACTTTTTAATCCCTTCTGAAAAGAATAAATACACTCATTCTTCCTTTTTATGTCTACTATTTAACAACTGCACTGTACTTACATAGAAGTCTTGACATTTATTCTTAGCTCGGCAGAACAGAAATCTGGATTCAAGGCAAAGAAATTACGAACCATTAATGTATCAATTTTTGGCAAATTTGTGCTGTCTGCTTTTGTGAAACCAACGTCCATAATGAATTTATTATTGTTTTTCAATAAAGCAAATAAATTAAGAACGTGATAAGGAATTTTTATTGAAATATTTATACTTATAATAACACCACGTCAAATTACTCGTTTTGTTTACAATTTGTATGACGTCACAACATGGCTGACAGCATTTTCGGTGATTCAAATTAAACACATTTTTTAAATTGAATTTTTAAATTAATCTTACGCATTTAGTTATTAAAATCGATATATTTCGTTTTCGTAAGCTAAATACTGTAAGAAATACTCATTTATTGTATGAAATTAGTTATGTGTCAAGTAGCCTATTACATTAAGATCTTCAAGTTTTGAAATCTAGAAATTAAACAAACAAAAAAATGACATTAAGAAGAAATTTAAAAAATGTCCAAATTATTCAACGAGTTAACAAAAAAGTGCTTTAGGTCGCAAAAAATTGAAGAAAGCGATATTTTTGATTTGTTATAATGGATGGACTATGGACTATCGGATTAAGTTTGAGGAGACCCAAGTCCTCGCCACTACATCAGCATACCATTCCAGACTCTATAGAGAAGCCATAGAGATAGAGAAGCACCCGAACAACTTTAATAAAAAAGAGGAAGCAGTCAAGATCAACAAAACATGGGTCCCCATAATTAAGGGTGCGAAAACTCTACCCTTAACGAACAACACCGACCAGAACCGATCGGAATCGAAAGCAACTGAGGCCCCGCCCACTTCCTTCCCGACGTATAAATACGAGCCCCGTCCATTGAAGACTTCTGCGAAATCGGTGACAGCATCACCTCAGACCACCTTCCTCTCTTGGTCAAAACAACTCTAATAAATCCCCCATCCCCAAAACCAAATTTCTTCACCTTCAGAGACTACAACCGAGCTGATTGGAATCTCTTCAAAACCGAGATTACGAACCATATTCCCCCCAACCCCACGCTCGAGACTACAGAACACATCGATTCGTTCGCCCTCCAACTTCAGAACGTAATTAAAACTGCTTCTGAACTTGCTATCCCCATTTCAACAAAAAATTCCGAATCTTCCAGACTTCCCCAACACATCTTGTCTATGATCAGACAAAAAAGACTCCTCTATAGACGCTTCATCCAAACTCATGATCCTGCTATCAAAACCGAATGGAACCGTCTCAATGCTCGAGTGAGGCTGTCGATCAACTCGCACAAAGCTTCGCTTTGGAGACAGGTCACAGCAACGCTGGATTATCGAGACGGAGCCAGATTCTGGAAGAAATTTAAAATTCTAACTGGCCAAACATACAAAACACACTCCCATCTTGAGGTAAACGGCCAATTTATCGAATCCCCTGAAGAAAAAGCCTCAATCTTCAAAAACCACTTACAGCAAGTTTACTCCCCCCCTCAAAATCCAAACTTCGATCAACAATTCTTCCTAGAGACGGAGCACATCACTCGTTGCCTCCTTCACCAACAAACCCCCCCTCCTAATAATATTCCATTTCTTACCCCATTTACTGAGGAAGACATTCTCTCTGCTTCCCAACAAGGCAAAAACTCTGCCCCTGGTCCAGACTCTATTTCTAGGCGTACCTTAAAACAACTTCCCCCTTCAATTATGCCTTCTCTTACTCTTCTCTTCAACTCTTGTCTCGGCAAATCCTACTTCCCCACCATCATGAAGACCTCAAACACCATCTTGATTCCTAAACCTGACAAAAATCACACAAACCCTCACAACTATAGACCAATCTCTCTGCTCAACGTCATAGGCAAACTCTTTGAACTTCTACTCCTAAATAGAATCAGGGACTTTCTAGAAACCAACTCTATTATCCCCCCTTTTCAACATGGATTCAGACCAAACCACTCTACCCAAAACCCGATTCTAGAACTACAATCTTTCTCCACTTCAGCTATAAATCAGAGAAAAGTTGTCTCTGCTATATTTATGGATGTCCAAAAGGCCTTCGACAAGGTTTGGCACGCTGGCCTTATTAGAAAGCTAATTGACATCCAATTCCCCATCCAGGCCATCAAACTCATCCACTCATATCTTTCCAACAGAATTATTCATGTCAAGGTTGGAAACGCAATCTCCGAGCCATTCTCCCCCCTTTCAGGAGTTCCACAAGGATCAATCCTGGCCCCTACTCTATATACCATCTATGCTAGCGATATTCCTCCTCTGGAAAATATCCAGCTCTATGCTGATGACACGGCCTTGTACACCTCCGCATCGTCGACTGAAGCCCTTAATCGAAAAACTCAAAGACTGCTGGATCAGTTCTCCGACTGGTGCAGCAGATGGAGAGTAGCCCTAAATCCAAACAAAACCCAAACAATCATCTTCAGACATCCCAACCTCAGTCGACGAGAAAATCTCTCTTCCGATTATATCAACCTGTCACTTTGGGGGGAACGGCTCGTCCCTCAGGATCAGGTGACCTACCTGGGGGTTCGATTTACTCGAACACTCAGGTGGGATGCTGATGTTGAGCTTACACTCAACAAAATGAGAAGACGAGCGTCCCTCTTGGGTGCTCTGGGCGGTAGACTCGGAAGAACTGACACTAAAACCCTTCTCCACACTTATAAAACCTTCATCAGACCTCTTGTCGATTACAAGGCTGTCCCATACTCCGCTATTCCACAGAGACTTCTTCATTCCATCCATGCCACAGAGAGAGCGATCCTACGGAAAGTGAAGAACCTACACTACCTCTATCCTAGCCACCTTGTCTACAATAACACCAATATACTGCCTCTGCCCTCTCGTTTTCAGACGCTCCAACATCGATACGTCGCCCGGACTCTGCAGGGTACTAACATCGTTGCCCAAAGGACCCTCCATACCCACTGGAATGGAGGACTTCGAAGAATATCCAGAGTACCGAAAAAGAAGATCCACCTCCCCAACCTAAGACTCCTCCAATCCTCTGTAGACATGGACCTTCCTGAAGACCTACAAAATCTACTGGATGAAACCCCCCTGGCCTACAGATAGATGGTGCCTCCAATCCCACTTAGGACACGATAATTGAAAAAAATAGAAAAAAATCCAAAAAAAATACAAAAAACACAAAAATACAAAAAACAAAATGAAAAAAAAAAAGAAATGGGCCCTTGGCGAAGGTTTCTGTGGTTTCCTTCGTCCTTGCCAAATGGAAGGGCTCCACGACGGAGGAGACACGCCACAGCGTCAATCTCCCAACCCCACATTGCACCACGTGGGTTACACATCTACACACACCTACACTGACACCAAAGGGAAAATCTCTTTTTGGGCACGTTCAAGAAAAATGGATAGATGAAGAAAAACTAGAAGACCCAACTCCAAAGGAATTACAAATGGAAAGTTTTGTGGGAGCAGGGCCGACGACAGACAGATACTAACTCCTTCCCAACATTCCATCCATCCCCTGAAAAAGACGCAAGTCCTACAACAGGGTCCTCATACACACCAAACTCCTAAAAATCTCCATATTTCTCCCTATGAACTTACACTTGAACTTGAACTTGAACGCAGAGCTCAGTACTTCGCAGACTGTCAATCAGAAAGCAACTTCTGAAGATGCCAACCGCTCGTGTTGGCGAAACGTCAAGTCAACATGACAATCGACGCCGGCCTAACAGCCCAAAAACCATTGATACATTAGACAATGGCCGCGAAAGCCTTTCACAGTTTAAATGGGAAGTTTTTTAAAGGACAAAAAACCTTGAAACTGTCGGAGTTATATCAGTTTTTGAATTTGGCGTAAAAACACCTACTTTCCCCGATTTTCTGATTTTTTTTTTAGTTAAAAAGAGAAATTAAATTGACTAGAATTTTTTGCCGAAATCAGACGAAATTTTAGAGTTTTTGGAAAAATTGTAAAAAATTCAATTTACTTAAAAAATGGTTACGTATGTTTTTGCCAAAAACGTACCGAATAGGTAATTCAAGCCAATAACTAAAATAACTTTTGAGGTTTATTCAGTTATCAAAAGTTTTCTCATCCGCTTTTTTGGTTACAAACTTGAATTTTTACACTACTCAGACATTCCCTTAAAACATATTAAAAATGCAGTTCTCTTTATTTTTTGCGACCCTCAAATACCTGGCCGCTGGTCTACTAACACCATTCTACTATCACTGTCACTTGGTTCTTGGCACCTCAACTTACAAACATTAGGTATACAGCAAAACAAAAAACTTCCTGTCGTCTATTTATGTTTTTCGAACTCGAAGATTAGCGTAAAAATTCCACACCTATAATTTTGAACCAATCAAAAAACGTTATTTTGACCATGGCATAGGAGATATTTTAGCGGAAATTTTTTGACGTTTACAATAACAGACCATTTTTGACAGACTGGTTTTTATTTGTTCATACAATATTTAGTTTTGATACATTTTAATTACCAAGCTAAGATGTTTTCCATATTCTTCGGACACCTCCTCTCTTCTTAATGGCGAAAATACAAAAAAAAACAATTTTCTACCACTTGTAGTTACTCAAAACTTATCTAAAATTGAAGTATATACTATTTTCTATCAAGAAATGGTATTCCCATGCAACTACAATGAGTAGAAATTACTAATTTGAAGACCTAAATAATTGCTGACAAAGCTATGACGCGCTATAAATCTGTTCATGCAGCTTCTCGCTCATGAGCTCGAAAAAAGTTCCGGAAATAATTTGACTTCTAGTGATATTACTATAAATATACTAGAAGTTTTTAGATCTCTATAGAATATTCCTGGCAATTTTTAATTAGTGATTGACACCTATAAATGGCTTGAGTTGTCAGATTGATCATTACGCGATTGTCACAATATACTTAGATAAACAATAAATATGAATTTTAAACATCTTATCTCGGAAAAAATAATTTTTGGTAGTTGAAGATTTATTAATTATTTGGATTTTCTTTTTAGTAATAAAATTATAATATTAATTAGAAGTTTAATAATTTTAGCTGCTATAAAACTAAAAGAGCCAACATACCTTTCTTCTGAGGGGTAGTTTTTTTTAACGACCTCGTGAGACAGTTTGGAAATTTTGTAGTAGTTCTGTAATTTTAAATAAGGAAAGAACTCTTTAATTTTCGTTTGTGTCGTAGCATTTTGGATTTATCTCCCATACATCCTCAAGCTCGTTACATAACTTTGTAAATAATCAGACGCAAGTTGTCCATCTTGTAACTGGTATTTTGTTGTTTTCGTTATTAGAGTTGTTATCTAAAATGTTAAAGTACACTAATAACAACTCTTTTAGAATTTTGAGCTAAAGAAATAAATGCGAAGTTGTTATCAGTTTTACAGAACTTTTGATAAAAATAAATTTTATTTATATTTATATGTTTAACATTCTTATTAATAGTTTAATTTTTCCTAGTTTTTATAAAAATAAGGCCTTTATAACATCCATCTTGGTATTTCCTTTTTCTTTTATAGTTAGCTTAATTTAATTTATCCTTCCATTACAGCCTAACGTAACATCCACGACTCGCTCTCCACCTACCCCCTGAGTGTTGGTGACCTGACTGTCCGTTTCTGTTCCTTTGTATTCATCATAAGATAAATCAATCTAGCCATTTTTTTATCAGTTTAAATTTTTTACCATAATGTTAACTAAATAATGTGGTAAAAAGTAACAATTTTTCAAATATTTGATATTTGATATTAATTTCATCAACTGAGAATCTTATAAAAATAGAAGATTATAAAGATAGTACTCAATTTCCGTTACATTCGTAAAACTGTAATAAATTATTTAGCATTACATTCAAAGAAAGAACTCGATCAACATTCCTTATTCGATTTCAATCACTGTATCGACAAAATCAGATATAAAACTAATACTAATTAATAATAACGTGCTTACTGGTTTTTGTCGGCAAATTTTCGCAATGGTTGGTCGTAAATCGCTTAGTTTAGAGCCCAATTTGCAGATTTTATGGTTAATAGCTTTAAGAAAAACTTGAAAATGATTACGGAAAAAATATTATCAAGGTATATGAGTTCTCATTTCAGTTTGTATGTAAGTGCGTGACTTTCTCTTTTGATTTTTTATAATTGATTTGGGGGTAAATTTCATGAACAGGTTGTAGTGTTTGTTTTGAATTTGTACAGTGAGGAAGTGGGATGATATAGTTTTTTCGAAGAAGTTATCATTCTGGTAAGTGAATTTAAATTGTTAATGAATGTAATGTAAAATTTATCCATTACGGAATTTTTTTTTTTGATAGATTATTTGTTTATTAATTTACTAATATTTTAATTTTATTTCATAGTTTCTTATTTTTAGTTTTTTTTTTTTAATTTTTACGGTTTTTTAGTTTTTGTCAATCTACAATTCATTTAAGTTAAACATTTTTTCCGAGGAAAATCAGTCGTTTAAAAAAGGCCGTGAAATTTGTTTAACGACATTCCAATTCAAATTCAAAAAAATTACAAATTAAAGATAAAAAAAATGACAAAATACTTTAATCTAGAAAGCATTTTTTTGTTTTTCGGATTTAGTACAATGTTTACCGATATATTTTAGTATCTGTTAAGATATTCTGTAATTTTTAAAAGTCTGTTTTGTCAATTTTTGTAAATGTCACAATTTTTATACAATACAAAAAATAGAAAAATACCATAAAATAAACAATCGAGAAAAATGAAGAACAATCGAAAAATGAGAAAAATAAAAATTAATAAAATAAAAACAAACATCAAAAATATTAAAAAAAACACAAATAAAAAAAAATTAAATACAAACAAATCGGTAAAAACATAAAAAATGTAATAACTTAAACAAGCAATAATAAAATAAAAAAGGGTGTGGCAGTCAGTGGGACTGCCGGCAGAAGTTATACTTCTATGCACGCGCCCGGATTCAAAAATTTTTATGCGAATGATATAGCAAAATCATTATATGATATTCGTGTTCAGCGACCTCAAAAACCTCCTAGTACCGAGTACACACTCATTTTGTATCAAATTTGCATAACATTTCCTGGAGACGAGGTCCGTCTTAAGTACCAGGTGTTTCGTCCTTCAACTGATAAGATCATTTTTAAAGGATTTACCTCCATACCATGTTTTGCCAAAATCATAGCTCCACCACGTTTATTCTGTACACGACAAAAATAAGAGCTCGGGTCATAACCAAAGACACTTAGATGCTGAACCTCTTCTGTTAAAAGAGAGTGCTCGACCAAACAAATATTTATATTAAGACGCATTTTCAGTTTCAGCACATGATGGACAGATGATTAAATTTTGGCCAACCACTTTAGCGCCTCTTAGACGAACTAGACAAGCAGGATGATACTGTTTTTCACATTTGGTACATTTTAATTCGCCTTTTAGAGATCGTTTACAACTCGCGCATGTAATTTTTACATTTATATCATCATCACTCGGCGCCATCAAATATATATCAATGGCATCACTGTTAACTAATAAAACTTAATAACTACAAACACAGGCAAGTAGAAATAATTTTTTTTTAGAAATTAACTGTATTCAATTAAATAAATACTTAGAAAAATAAGACCAGTTGATGTGTGTCCTTACTTCAAACACGAAAACTAAACAGTAAAACGACCAAAGTACAAAAAAAGTGGTTACAAAACCCCATAGTGCAAAATATAATGCAACCATGTGACGGTAGTATGGACTACAATACAATACTCATTACTGAATATTATGATTAATATTATTAATATAAAATACTAAACTTTATATGTTTACTTACGTGACAGAATTATAAAGTAATCTGTCAAACACAATGTAATACGTCACTATGATATTCCAAAACATTAGCTCAGATTGTTTTTTGTATATCTATCTCTTTTCAATGTACTGATACCTTATATGTGTTTCTGTCTCTATCTTACTCACACCATTACATATGTAATGATTTTTGCCATTTAACCCCACACAAATCCAGTGCATAAATAGAAGTATAACTTCAAATGAAAAAAATATAAAACATATTGGGGTAAATTAAAAAATATATAAAATACAAATAAAACGAAAAATGAGAAAAACTAAAAAAAAATAAAAATTAAAAAAATTTAAAATTTAAAAAAAGAACTAATAAATGAGAACTGTTTGCTTTTGTTTTTAATTGAAAAAATGGTTAAAACATATCACATATAAATCTTAAAAAACATAAAAATAATTGCAAGAAATTTTTTACTATCTTTAATAATGGTTATAAAAATTTTCGAAAATTATAAAAAAATGAATATGGTTAAATCAAAAATGGAAGTATCAACAAAATGAAAAAATCGTAAAAGAAATAAAAAAAAACGCGAAATAAATAGAGAATACAAAGAAAATAGGAAAACAGAAGTAAAAAAAAGTGTATATGAATTTATAATAGCTTAAATAAAATATATAGAATAATTTTAAAAAAATCAAAAAAAATATAAAAAAAACAAAATAAAAATAGGAAGACATAAAAAAAAAATAAAAAATAAAAAAAATTGTTACAAACAAGAAAATAAGGTAAAATGAAAAATAACCGAAAACAAAAAAAATTAAAAAAATAATACCCAGAAAATGTCATTACAGTTGTACCTATGTAGAAAAAAAAAGTTTAAAATCGAAAAAAAAACAAATAAAAAATGACAAAACCGGAAACATTATAAATACAAAGAAAAGATGTACAAACAGATAAAAAAATATAGAAATTGTAAAAAAAAGAAAAATTCTCTCCATTTATATAATATCAATAATAACAGCAAAAATAATTAAATTGAATTCTTTCATTACGTAATTTTAATGAAATATTTTTTTCTGAATAAATATTATTGGTAACATTTGTATTTTAGTTACTCGGTTTATAATGTTCAAACATTCTGCTATATTGTTAACAATTCTCCAATACACCGTACAGGATTTTTTTAAAGGAAGTATATTTGACGATCTCTTACAGGCGACTAATTCTGTGTAAGTATATTATTAAAAGATGCATTTAAGATGAGAACACCTCATATACTTTTGTTATTTGTGTATCTATTGTCTGTTCGGAATGCACTTTTCGACTATTCTTAAAAACTCTGTTTATGTAGCCAACAACCTCAAAAGCATAGTGCAGGATATAATGTAACCATGTGACGGTAGTATGGACTGCAATACAATACTCATTACTGAATATTATTATTATTATTAATATAAAATACTAAACTTTATATGTTTACTTACGTGACAGAATTATAAAATACTCTGTCAAACACAATGTAATACGTCACTATGATATTCCAAAACATTAGCTCAGACTGTTTTTTGTATATCTATCTCTTTTTAATGCACTGAATGTTTAAACGGTATTCAAGGGAGTTATAGTTATGACTAAACATGTGGTAAATATTTCATCTTTGTTTTTACCGATCAATATACCTTATATGTGTTTCTGTCTCTCTTTTACTCACACCATTACATATGTAATGATTTTTCCCATTTAACCCCACACAAATCGAGTGCATGAATAGAAGTATAACTTCAAAAATAAGTACCTATAAATATTATTTAAAAAGTTACAACATTTTAAATTCATACATACAATAATACCAATAGCACAACATTTATTATAAATTTTCAGTTACCACAATCCAATTATTACTAAAATTGAGCCTACTGATTAAGTTTATATTACAGTATATTTGTTAATAATAAAAGAATTATTATTTTATAACTTAAAAGAAATAAAAAAAAATATTACAATTCCTTCACTAATTAATCGAAAGGAACTTCGCTCTATCTGGGTGTCCCTTGGCATCTCTTGCTTTTATCGCTTTCCGGTATTGTATTTTGGTTTAGTATTAAAATTTTATTTTGTGAAAATCTTTTTTTTTGTGAGAATATTGCTTATTGAAGACCTAAAAGGTAGTAAACAAAATACAAATTTTATTTCGTTTTTAATAAGTATTTTGATATAGAGCCTATAAGAGATGAAAAGTGAAGTAGAGAATGAGGAAGATACTACCAATAAATATGGTATGTAGATGTCACCCTCTGCTCTAGTGATTGTCTGAAACATTTATAAGCAATTGATGTTGGAAATAATGGTTCAAATTGTGGTGTCATAGAGCGAATCCACATTTAAAACAAAAATTTCTAAGCCATCGATAAAGAAGGGAAGAGTGTAATCCACAAAAAAAGAGAACACAACGTTCTCTTATCCAACTAGATCATGGTATAATAATATAATAATAATAAACTTTATTCACAAAAATTTTGACAATGTTACAAAATTTAAGAAATTTATATACTCTGAATAAAATTGGCAACCCACAAAGGCAAAGCCTGTCCGTGGGTGTGGGCAGTGTGATGGAAATATTTATGAATTTTCTACTAGAAAAGTTTTACCGTCTTTTCAAATGATCAAATAAGAAGTTATGAAAGGTCCTGGTTATCCACACAAATCAACCGATCCTTTGATAAAATTTTTGCACTCGTTAGTATTTAGATACCGAACTTTGAATAAAAGACAATCGATTATGGAATCACAAAGAATCGTTATGGCCCGTAATCTGTAACGGATTCGATAAACCACTTCATTGTTTATCGTACGGCACTCACGACATTTTAAGAAAGGATGGAGAGACCAATCTTTTAAATGCTCTGTAAAACTCCACCCAACAGAGGAAAATGTGTGATTAATTTACACGCCAGAAATAAGAAGGGTTTTGCGCCAAATTATTTTCTGCTTTCGGCCTAACATATTTCAAGTTCTTCTGCATATTATTATCAGGACATGACATTGACCTTATTCAAAAAAGAGCAACTGCTACCAAATTTACCTCAAAATTCAGTCATAGTGATGTACAATGCTCCTTACCATTCACGACAGAATAGAGTAATTCCGAAAGCTAAATCTCGAAAAAATGGTATTTCTTCGTACCTAGATAGCGTACTGACAGCTCTTCAACATCTTTAAAAAACGATTTGCTTCTTATTTTAAATTCTTTAAATGTTAAACCAAATGAGTAGTGTAGCAAAGAGAGCACGAGCTATTTTTGGCGCTTCATCTTACCCTATACACCAACCCCTTTACAATGATACGTCATACGTCGAAATCCGTTGGGCCGTTTACGAGATACAACATTAATGCCCTTTTGGCATTCGAAAAAGAAGAGTTGGCTGCTTGTGTCAAACGTCAAAGGCCATTTGAAAAAAGAAGAACTGGCTGCTTGCGCCAAATGTCAAAGGCCATTCGAAAAAAGAAGAGTTGGCTGCTTGCGTTACACATCAGAGGCCACTCGAAAAAGAAGAATTGGCTGTTTGTGTCAACTGTTAGAGGCCACTCGAAAACGAAGAATTGGCTGTTTGCGTTAAACGTTAGAGGCCACTCGAAAAAAGTGAGGTTATGTTCAAAAAAATAGCTCGTGCTCTTTTTGCTACACTACTCAAATGTGATTCCAAAGTATTTTATTAGGTAAGGAACTTTGAAAGAGAACGTTACGATGTTTTTTGCATATTTGTATGTAAACTTAGGGTGATCGAAATCTATTCTGCGTCGCGAAATAAAAAACTGGTAAAATATTGCCTTGTTCTTTAATTTTATGCAGTATATTGGGGGGGGTAAAAAACAAAATATAGGTATAGCTTAACCCTGAAACACTGCTATTCTTTCTAAGCAGAATTAAATATAAATCACATCTAAGCTAGTATAAGGACATATATCTTATGTTTAAGTAATTTGGCTTTTAGTTTTATTTTAAGGTAAATTTTAAGGAATATTGAGGTAACAATATCTAAACAAAATTATACAAATTATTCAAAAATATGCTGGTGTTCTTCTCTTAAATAGAAGAAAGTGTACTGTATATAACATGATTATTTTATAGGAATATACTTGAACAATTTCATATTAACGTTTCAACTAAAGGATGCAGTATTATTCCTGAAAATTGTCGTCATACCAATTATCGATCATATGATGGGTCATGTAATAATTTAAAACATCCAACATGGGGTACTCCAAATACACCGTATAATCGATTACTACCACCAATTTATGCAGACGGTAAGGACCTATTTTCCTTAATATTCCTTTAGACAATAATCTTACTCACAATCGTTAAAATTTAGTTTATAACCTTTTCTAAGTTCTCTTTAAGATAGCGCTCTCTTATTTTATGTTAACTTGCTAAAGTCCAGGCAAATAGGAGGTTTCACCCCGGATAGGGAGATAGTCAGGCATAAACTTGTAAAAACCTTTATTTTGACAACCTTAAACTAGTCTCAAATACCTACTTCTCATAAGGTGTCTGCGACACAAGAAATTTTAAGATCAAAGGTAAAATAATCGATTTAATACAAATATTTAGTTTTCTATTGGTTTTATGCTATTCGTATTCAATATAAATATTGTAGAGAATTAAATTTTATACAACTTCTGTTTTATTTTTGGTGTTGTATATTTTGAACAATTATCGAGATAAAGGGCAGAGCGCGCACTATATTTAGGATATTATTCAATGTCAACCTGTAGTCCTGATTAAAAACAAGCCGAATAATTTTTTTAAATTATTGATACATATATGATTTTAAATAATTTGCATTTTTTATTAACTATTATGTTATAATATTTTTCCCAAAATTGACTATCTATATTTATACACTAGCTTTTACCCGCGGCTTTCCCGCGTGGAATTAGGAAGTTCACAAATGATTTAATGACTGTCTATTTTACATATAAAAATTTAACTTTAATCATTCTGTAAGTATATCCATAGAATATAGTAAGTTCGGCCTTACTACTTTTAAATTTTTTTATTTAAAATAACATGTTTGTCAGTTAATCACGCAGCAACCACTGAACAGATTTTGATAATAATAAATCATACAACACCGATTATGACTATCTATCTATACATATAATAAAACTGTAGAAATGTATATGTTTGTGCGCGCATCACATGAAAACTACTGATCCTATTCGAATGCAGTTTTCAAAGACGTATTTGTCTTCTTTCAACTTAACATCTGGTATATAAAACTTTCAGCCCCTCCACCCCTTTAACGAGGTGAGGAAAGAATTTTTTATACAAAAATCAACAGGCCACGCGAACGACGTCGCGGGTACATCGAAATAGAACCCAAAAATGTGGTTAGATTTTTTTGTCTGTCTGTCTGTCTGTTTGTTTGTGCGCGCATCACATGAAAACTACTGATCCGATTCGAATAGGTTCAGTAGTTTTTATGTGATGCGCGCACAAACATATACATTTCTACAGTTTTATTATATGTATAGATAGATAGTCATAATCTGTGTTGTATGATCCATTATTTTCAGCAAGTACATACACGTTCGTTGCACTTGAGACTAGAGAACATGCCACATAGGTCATGGGAAAAGCCGGGAATGCCCAAATGTATACCCGCCACTTTGGGGTTTCTCCCTGGGACTTGTTGATGGTCTTGGCAAATGCCAACTTCAATGGGAACTGCAGCCTCTTGAACTGGAATGGCAAATTGTGGGGTATAATGGGTATGCTGGGAATCAACACGATCTCTGCTTTAGCGGCCCCCGTGATTATTGTAGCTCGCAAAATGTTTCTTCCCAGTTCGCTGATTTGTAAATTTGCATAATCGTGGAGCATCAAGATTACACATCAACAAAACTGGGACGCCAAACATCAGCTCCAGCTCCGACCATTCTAATGAGCTCCGAAACTTCTCAAGATACGCAATGGCGACAGCACTGCTCTGTCACACAACCACTACTCATTATTTAAACTATTTTTAAATCGGGAAATACACTGGCAAGTACGTACCTCTTCTTCGGTAGCTACTGGATAAAAAAAATCGTTGGTGAAAATGATTTTGTCATCCGGATCGGTTTCCAGCCTACCATCTCTGAGTTCTAGCAGCTTACTGGCAAACGCAACTAACTCTATATCATTGTAGAGTTATGCACGCATATTTCGAGTAAAGTGGAGTTTTTGTATGTGGGACCAAAGTGACAAAGCCTTGAGACACGCGTTCATTTCATCTGCCGGTGTACCCCTCTCGAAAACTGGAAGATTTTGACGAAGAAATAGTAGAATAGTAGAAGTAGAATCAAGATTCCTATTTTTCGTAGAAACTACTGTTTTATCCTGTGGGAACATTAAATATGGTTAAAGAATATCCTCTAACCTAATCCAGCTAATAGTTGAAAACAAAATTATAAATTAAAATTTTCTCAAGGCTTTTGCTCACTTACTTATTCGGTCAGCTTATACTCTATCTATATACAAAACTAGCGGCCGCCCGCGACTTCATCCGCGTGGACTTTAGTTTTTTGCCACCGAGTTTCATACAAATTTGCAACCCCTATTTTAAATCCTTAGGGGTGGAATTTCTTAGTACACCACTACGTAATAAAACAAATTTATTCTCAAATTTTTAGCTACCGCCTCACCACTCCACACAGCCCGCACATTAATGCGCGAGTGGTATTAGATCATTATTATTTTAAAACTATAAAAACTTCTTACATTTTGGTTGAAAAAAATACTGTAAAGGGTAATTTTGTTCAAAAATATGTGTCTGTATTAAATAACTTATTTATTTGATAAGAATTAAGAAGGAAGTTAAGAAGTATTATTATTAATTAGTTATAGTTTTTGCGGCTTTACTTTTGTTTAGCGTGTGTAAAAATTAGGGCCTACAAAACTTCTTCGTACACAATATTCTTAACTAATCTGTCATTAGGCGCTAAAACTATCAAGCTACTATGTGAATTTATTCGTGAGCAAGCAATATAAAACTCTCCATGAAAAGCAATGTTCTCTCAAGCCAATACCCACAAATTTGAGAGTTTGGTCCTAAGACTTGTTTATTATTATGGTAGTTGTTTCTTCTTAGTTGAACGGTCATTGTCTTTGAAAATGTTTTTTCAAAAACTTATAAAGCGTTAGAATAATATTATTCTTTGCTATCTATTGATAACACGCTTTATTAAATATGACAATGATACAGTTTTCTGTAAAAATACTTTAAAATTGTAATCGTTTAAATTCGAACGGGATATCATTCGGTATCTAACCTATACCTACTTAAACCAAACGAAAACAAAACAAATGTCAAATACAAAGCAGGCTGCTAACGCCATCTACTGTCAAAAAATTATTTTGTTCGTCTTTATTTATTCGTTCCATTAGGTACTAATAGGTTTAAACTAATACATTTACATCCTCCATCAACCCTTATTTTATCCCCATGGGGTTTAATATATCAAAATCCTATTTAAGCGGACGTCTTCATCATAATAGCTCCAATCTTAAATTTCAGTTCAATCAGTCGAAAATCTAAAAAGTTTTATACAAACATTTATCCCCTATTTTATCCCATTAGGGGTGGAATTTATCAAAATCCTTTCTTAGGGATACCTAGGTCATAGTAACTATATGCATGCAAAATCTCAGCCCGATCGGTTTGAAATTGACAAAGTTTCATACCAACTTTCATCCCTTATTCTATCTCCTTGGGGGTGGAATTTATCAAAATCCTTTCTTAGGGGATGCCTACATCATAGTAGCTATAGTGGAGTGCCTGGAGCATTCAAAACGTTAAAACCTCGGATTAGAGTTACAGTGAATGAATTTATGTAATCGACGTGGGGTTTTGTTTTTTATACTATAAATTACAATGTTTACCCAAAATTTTTTTGTGCTTTCAATTTTTTCATTGTTTAAACAAATTATTATGAAAAATTAATTTTTGAGCATATAATTTTACTTTAAATAGTAATTTTTTTTCATTTATACGTTAAATTTCACCTGAATAGACATAGAGGAACATCTTTCGAGAATACCTTTGTATAAAAATAGCAGTAGTGATTTCAAACAGGTAATAAAACTTGGAGGGGAGAGCAAAGCGGCAGCTGCTATGTAGCGCCTATCCGAGCGCGAGCGCCTAGATGAGAAATCCTTTAGATTTTTTTTTAACTCCGTCGGGTCCATTTGATACTGTAATTCTTTCATATTTTGTAGATCAATTTGTAAAGCCTTCACATAGGAAAAATGCCCTGATGCATGAAATAATGGAATCATCAGCTCAATACTATATATATGTAAATTCCTATCTCCCATACAATCCGCAGCAATGAAGTCCTTCAATATACTAACCATTCGAAAATAAGTAATCCATAGTTTTGACGCTTTATTTTTATTTTTAAGCCTCAGTAACTTATTTTTAAAAAATTTAGTAAGCGTTTGAAATCCATGGTTTCTAGTTATTTCTGTATAGTTGAACATTTTAAAAGTAATAGAGTTATCATCATCACTTATTACATTTGCAAAATCTGTATTGTGTTCCATAAGATTTTCAAAAACCGATTGTGATAAAGCTTGCTTTAATAAAGTATGAGCACGTACTGCTCTAGCATACGCATGTACAGAAGTTATGCGATCAATTGTATTTTCAGCATATATGGTAGAAAGAGCTTCTTTTATCCCACTTCCAGCAATAATATAACCAATGGATCCCATGTAAGATATTAGAGTATGAAACGAGCCTAGCCTCCACTTGTCAGACCAGCCAGAGCAACGCAACGTGTCAACTCAATCCACCCGTATACTGTGCCCGACATCGAGAACGGATCGATTCGATCGTTCCTTCATCCCCAGGGTCTCCAGATTGTGGAACTTCTTACCTTCCCACGTCTTCCCCGCTCGTCCCAACTTGTAGGCCTTTAAATGCCAAATTAATAAATTGTCTCTTCTGTCGCAATAGATGCTCTCGGTACATTTGTATTTAGGTCTATACCTACGAGGACATCCTTAATAAAAAAAAAATTAAAAAATACACAGCAGAAGCAATATCCCTTGCTTTCATGTATAGAGGTTGATTGAACGTTAAAATGCATGTTCTCATATCCAATTCTTTAGCATTATCTACTGAATTTTTTATTGTTGTGTAAATTGTGTGATAATCACTTGGAGCTGCGTTAATGAAAGGCAAAAAAATTATCGATGACACATCAAAATCATGGGCATTAGTTAATAAATTCATAAATCCATTCCATTCGGAAAATTTGTTATTATTTTTGAACTTTAAATACGTCCACAAAATATTTAATTGATCATTTGTAGTAAATTTTTTGACATCCGGTTCAACTTCTGGTAACGTGATTATTATCTTTGCAAATCCTGTACCTGTAGAAGCTGGATATATTTGCAGAGGGATATTTCCGTGTTTAAAAAATTCAGATTCAGGTGGAAGTGTCTTCAAGCGCTTGGTAGGTCGTCGAGGTTGTATGTTGTATACCATCACTTGGACTAACTATTTCAATGCTTCCCATATAATGAAACATTCCTTTACAATCAATAGTGTTGATATTTAATAAACAACATCTATATTTTTATTCGATCCGTTCTCGATGTCGGGCATTAAACAGTATAACGGTGGATTGAGTTGACACGTCGCGTTGCTCTGGCTGGTCTGACAAGTGGAAGCTAGGCTCGTTTCATTCTCTAATATCTTACATGGGATCCATTGGTTATATTATGGCTGGAAGTGGGATAAAAGAAAAAAGAAGCTCTTTCTACCATATATGCTGAAAATACAATTGATCGTATAACTTATGGACATGCGTATGCTAGATCAGTACGTGCTTATACTTTATTACAGTAAGCTTTATCACAATTGGTTTTTAAAAATCTTATGGAACACAATACAGATTTTGCAAATGTAATAAGTGATGATGATAACTCTATGATTTTTAAAATGTTCAAGTATACAGAAATAACTGGAAACCATGGATTTCAAACGCTTACAATTTTTTTTTAAATAAGTTACTGGAGATTAAAAATAAAAATAAAGCGTCAAAACTATGGATTACTTATTTTCGAATGGTTACTATATTGAAGGACTTCATTGCTGCGGATTATATGGGAGATAGGAATTTACATTTATATAGTATTGAGCTAATGATTTCATTATTTCATGCATCAGGGTATTTTTCCTATGTGAAGGTTACACAAATTTATCTACAAAATATGAAAGAATTACAGTATCAAATGGACCCGACGGAGTTAAAAAAATTTGGGAAGGATTTCACATCTAGGCGCTCGCGCTCGGATAGGCGCTACATAGCAGCTGCCGCTTTGTTCTCCCCTCCAAGTTTTATTACCTGTTCGAAATCGCTTCTGCTATTTTTATACACAGGTATTCTCGAAAGATGTTCCTCTATGTCTATTCAGGTGAAATTTAACGTATAAATGAAAAAAATTACTATTTAAAGTAAAATTAGAGGCTCAAAAATTATTTTTTCATAATAATTTGTTTAAACAATGAAAAAATTGAAAGCACAAAAAAATTTTGGGTAAACATTGTAATTTATAGTATAAAAAACAAAACCCCACGTCGATTATATAAATTCATTCACTGTAACTCTAATCCGAGGTAAAAAGCTCTAGACACTCCACTACTATATGCATGCAAAAACCTCAACCCGATCGGTTTGAAATTGACAAAGTTTCATATTAACTTTCATCCCCTATTTTATCCCCTTGGGGGATGAATTTATCAAAATTCTTTCTTAGGGGATGCTTACGTCATAGTAGTTATAGGTATGCATGCAAAATCTCAGCCAGATCGGTTTAAAATTGACAAACTTTTATCGCCTATTTTAGCCCCTTAGGCGTGAAATTTATCAAAATACTTTCTTAGGGAATGCCTACGTCAAAGTAGCTATATGCATGCAAAATCTCAGCCTGATCGATTAAAAATTGACCAATTTTTATACAAACTTTTATCCCCTATTTTATCCCCTTAGGAGTGGAATTTATTAAAATCCTTTCTTAAGGCATACCTACGTCAAAGTAGCTATATGCATGCAAAATTTCAGCCCGATCGGTTTAAAATTAACAAACTTTCATCTCCTATTTAATCCCCATAGGGGTGGAATTTATCAAAATCCTTTCTTAGGATATGCCTACGTTACAGTAGCTATATGCATGCAAAGTTTCAGCCCGATCGGTTTAAAATTGACAAAGTTTCATACAAACTTTCATCCCCTATTGTACCTTCTTGGGGGTGGAATTAGTCAAAATCCTTTCTTAGCGGATGCCTACGTCATAACATCTACTTGGATGCCAAATTTCAGCCTTATCTGTCCAGCGGTTTGGGCTGTGTGTTGATAGATCACTATGTCAGTCAGTCAGTCAGTCACCTTTGAGTTTTATCTATTAGTCCAGGGCATTTAGATCAAAATCGCCCGAATAGCGGAAAAATTTACATCCAGTAGATATCGAAATGCGGTTTTTTGCATTGTGTTCAGGAAGGTCCCAGGAAAAAAGTCTACAACGTCTGGTTTGGCGCATTTTTTGAAAAATGCCTTCTGGGCCGGAAAATGCATTTTCCAATTGCATCATTCCTTGTAACATTCTAGGAACGACTGGAAACTCGGAAAAATCGCTTGGAAATCGTTACTCGGGGGTTTTTGGGGCTGCCGAACTCGATTTTGGCATTAAAATTACCCGGGGGTGGGTCTGTGGGGTGCGCAGGGGGTGAATTGGGGGAGAAATGGCAGCGTGCATGAAAATCGCTCCAAACTCGTTACACACGGGATTTCGGGGATGACGAATTCAATTCTGGCATTGAAATCACTCGGGGGCGGCTCTGCGGGGGCATCCGGTGGGACATTCTGAGGGAGAAACTGCATAGTCCATGAAAATCGCTCCAAACTCGACACTCGGGGGTTTTCGGGGATGACGAATTTAATTCTGGCATTGGAATTACCCGGGAGCGTTCGGGGAGCGATTCTGCGGGGATATCTTGCGGTCATTCTGGAGGGGAAATTGCATAGTCCATGAAAACCGCTCCAAAGTCATTACTTGGGGGTTTTCGGGGATGTCAAATTCAATTCTAGCATTAGATTTTCCCGGGGGCGCTCAGGGGTTTGTTTGGGGAGTGCGCGGGGGGTGAATTGAGTGAGAAATGGTAGGTGTCTAAAAATTACTACAAACTAATTACTCCGGGATTGTCGGTGATGCCGATTTCAATTCCGGCATTAGATTTCTGCGAGGTTTGTTATGTGGGAAATGGTAAAGGAGAAAGTAAAAGATCACAAATTATAAAAATAGTAATTTATTCAAATACCAAATAAGAGTTTATATTAATGTTGAATTATTCATTATAAACTTAGATACTAAACATTTTGTTCAAACTCTTATTCTTCTGCATCTTCTCCCCTTCTTTATCTTTTTCCTCGTCCTGCTAGAATTGAATTTGGCATCCCCGAAAACCCCCAAGTAATAACTTTGGAGCGGTTTTTATGAACTATGCAATTTTCCCACCAGAATGACCCCCGGTTACCCCCGCAGAGCCACCCCCCGAGCGCTCCTGGGTAATTCCAATACCAGAATTAAATTCGCCATCCCTGAAAACCCCCGAGTGTCGAGTTTGGAGCGTTGGAGCGATTTTCATGGACTATGCAGTTTCTACCCCAGAATGTCCTCCCGCATACCACCGCAGAGCCGCCCCCGAGTATTTCCAATGCCAGAATTGAATTCGTCATCCACGAAAACCCGCGAGTAACGGGTTTGAAGCGATTTTCATGCACGCTGCCATTTCTCCCCCAATTCACCCCCTGCGCACCCCCACAGAGGCACCCCCGGTTAATTCTAATGCCGGAATCGAGTTCCCCCCGAGTAACGATTTCCAAGCGATTTTTCCGAGTATCCAGTCGTTCCTATAATGTTGCAAGGAATTATGCAATTGGAAAATGCATTTTCCGGCCCAGAAGTCATTTTTCAAAAATGCGCCAATCCAGACGTTGTAGACTTTTTTCCTGGGATCTTCCTGAACACAATGCAAAAAACCGCATTTCGATATCTGCTGGATGTAAATTTTTCCGCTATTTTTCGTAACTTCCCTGGACTATATATACAGAATTTCATCAAAATCCGTTCGGAAGTTTCGGCGTGATTGACGAAATCATTGTTCGAGATCAAATTTCAAAATTGTAAAAATTTGAACGTCAAATGTACTTGCCAAAATAATTGTAATTTAAATGTCAATATTATCGAAGTTTTGTCGTAAAATGTCAAAATTTGAACATCAAGTGTCAACATTATTTGCTAAAGATTACACCGGTACACAAAAAGTAAAAAAATGTCTGAACACCGGGCGCCACCTATCTACGGGCAATACGGGCATGTTTTTCGACCCGTCAGTTTAGTTAGGCCGTCCAGCCTTCAATTTCCAGTAAATTGTAAAAATAGTGAAAACGGAATAAGTGGTGATAAAAAAAATTATAAATGCAAACCAAGCATAATTCTTATATTTTTGAAATTTTTGAAAGTTTTTAGAAAGTATACAAACAAGATTATATTAAATGACTAGTACTGAGCACAACTTACAGTTGAATAAATATCTAAATATAAAATAAAATAAGCTGTGGGTTTATTAAATACCGTTGTGACTTATTTGATTTGTTACGATATCTGCCAAAGAGTACTTATACGAGTAAAAGTATCCAATAATAAAAATCGAGTATAAAAGTATCGATATCGAAAGAAAAGTATTCGATGCTAAATGGTATCCATACTTTTCGTTTCTTCTTCTGTAAGTGCATTGTCCTTCAAGAACATTGGTGATCAGTAGCATAATTTTTACTTTGTCCACAGCCCACAGCTCACCTAAATAGTGTCGTGGTGTTCACTCCAAACCACTGTCGGAGGTTCTTAAGTTTTCCTACGCCCGGGGTCGCGCTTTCCCTCGATCTTTCCCTGAATAATTACATGTAGGATTTCATACTTCGGATTTCTCATCACGTGGGCAAAGTACTCTAATTTTTGTCAATTTATGATATTCAGTAGGTACTTCTCTTTCTTTGTTTATTCGCTGGATTACCGCTTGATTTGTCACTCTATACATCCACGATATCCTCAATATGCTGCGGTAAACCCGTATTTTAAAAGCCTCAATCCTCTTGCACATCGTTTTCGCGAAGGTCCATTCCATAGATCAAAAAGCTGAATACATAGCAGCGTAATAAGCGTATTCTAAGCAAAATTTTAAACTCTCTTTTGGTTAGTACCTTTTGCATTTTCCTAAATAATGTCCTCACTTGCTCTATTCTACATTTGATTTCCCATGTTTCATTCGCCCAGCCTAAATACTTGTACCTATGCTTTTACTGTCTGCACTATGTTTTTATTTATTCTTATATCTGATATGTTATTAGTTATATTTTTGTTTTTGCTGATGACCGTCCATTGAGTTTTCTTTATGTTTATTTTAAGACCGATTTGTCGGCTATGGTCCTTCACTGAATGTAGGAGTGCTTGCAAATCAGACCTGTCCGTTGCTAGCAGAACTGTGTCATCAGCAGAGACAATATATCTCTGGTCATCAGCGTATCTCAGATTGTTGATGACTCTTCCATTGACAATTACAATTATACCCTCTGTTCTGTCTTCTATTGCATCTCTGAAAATCATTTTTGCGTATTAATTACACAAAAGCGGACAGAGCACGCAACCTTGTCTAACTCCTCTTATAGGTATAGGTACTAGGAATTTCTTCAGATTTCGGGTTGTTAATTCTAAAGTCAGCTGTCTAATTTTCGGCTATTATCGGAAGGTCCTGTCCGTCCAGGCCTATCTCTTTTAGTATATATTATCTTAAGAAATAACGTCGTGTTTGGATTCAAGCATTTATTTTTAATTTGATATAACCTTTAAATTATTGCAAAAAACATAGTTTTGTTATAAAAAATATATGCAATATTTCTATTTAACAAAATAAAATAAATTCAAAAAGCCAATTTCTGTTCTACTAATAAATTGAGTTTGGTAGATAAATGTCCCTACCAGTAATTCTTGGAAATTTCAACCCACAAAATTAATTGTTTTAATTGACAATAAAAATTTATATTTAGTATCAGTAAGGATAATCTAAAACCTGTCGATTACTAAAGAAAGTTGTTACTAACTCGGAGGTTAGGTAAGAAACTAGTAAATAATTATTTTTTTTATTGCAACTGCTTTTATTTGTCTCTATATAAGGCTAATGGTATTGTTAAAGATTCCTTAAAGAGAGTTTAATCGTATGTATATTACTGCACGATTGTTGTTAACGCTGAAAGTTAAAAATTCAGACGTAATAATTTTTAGGTATCAAAGCTCCTCCTACTGCTAAGAATGGTCAACCACTGCCATTAGCTAGAACACTCAGTTTGCATTTATATCCAGATGTACCGATAGAAGATAATATTTTTACTTTAAATGTAATGCAATACGGCCAAATACTCTCTCATGATCTTAGTATGACAGCAGGAAGTACCCAAACACGTAAGTTTTTCTTTGTCTACAGATTTTTAGAATGACTTGACTAAGATAATTTAACAAATTTAACTTGAATATCTAAAAAATAATAGTAACTGATAATAACATAAAATAGGATAGGTAATACCTGCATATATTTAATAGACATAAACAAAATTAAATGATAACCTATTAACTTAAATATGTATAAGATTCAGCAAACCATTTTTTTTAAATCATTCAACATGTCAAGTGTTTGGGTGTATATATTGATAAAAATTTGGATTTTTCACATCACATCAATAGTCTCTGCCAGACACTGAGTCGATTATATTATAGACTTAGGGTTGTTGCAGAAGTTGTTAACAATAAAGTCGTTAAATCGTTTTATTTTGCTGGCTTTTACTCAACAGCAATATACGGCATTGGGTAGCAGGTATGCCAATGATATATTTAAATTACAAAAAGGAGCAATACGTGTAATAAAAAAATGGGCTTCAGAGAATCATGTAAAAGTCATTTTAAATCTTTGAACTAAAATGCGTGTTTACATGATGCCAGTGACTGGCGCCAGTCTCACTGGCATGCCAGCGCTGGCATGGTACTGGCATCATGTAAACACTTTCTTGTGCCAGTCCAGCGCTGTCTCGAATAGAAAGTTGGTCAATTTTTCATGCCAGTGGCCCTCGTCCGCGTGCCCTCCAACCCCGTGCCAGTGGTTGTAGACACGTGTAAACACAGCGTTCCAGTGACTGGCGTACATGTGAAGGGTAAAACTTCAGCAAGTAGGAACTAGGGTGCCAGTGAGACTGTCGCCAGCTACTGGATACGTGTAAAAGTACCAGTCCAGCGCTATCCTAATCAAGCACTGGCATACCAGTAAGACTGGCGCCAGTTACTGGCATCATGTAAACACGCCATTACGAACAATACCTGCTCTGTACATATACGAGTGTGTTAGGTTCATTTACAATATTATGCATTATAGCGTGGTTACATGATGACAGTAACTGGCACCAGTCTTACTGGCATGCGAGCGCTGGCATGGTAGTGGCATCATGTCAACACTTTTTTGCGCCAGTTCAGCGCTATCTGCGAGCGCTGTCTCGAATAGAAGGTTGGTCTATTTTTCATGCCAGTGGCTCTCGTCCACGTCCCCTCAAATCCCTAAAAGTGTCAAGTTTACTAAAACTTTGGAAGTATTTGCGGTGAGAGAAAAAGCTGCAAAATACTTCAAGCAAGTTTTTTTGGGGTCCGGACCCTAATTGTAAATCTTGAAGAAGAACATTAAAATAATATAAATAAAAAATAGTTAAAAGGCAGTCCAAGTAATAATTTAGTTGCTTTCAACACGTTATTCGACACAGAGTGCTTCTCTATAAACTATAATTCACGTGTGAAATGGCAAGCCGAAGTCATTTGTATATGTACTTGCGATAAATAAACAACGATAACTCGTTTTAATAACTTCGTAGCGTCATTTAGTTTGTAATTTTTATACACCAGATGTTAAGTTAAAATAAGACAAATACATTTGTGAAAACCGCATTCGAATCGGATCAGTAGTTTCATGTGATGCGCGCACAAACATACAGACAGATAGACAAAAAAATCTAACCACATTTTTGGGTTATACATATATATATATATATATATATATATATATATATATATATATATATATATATATATATATATATATATATATTGATATGGATTTTTCTTCGTGGTGCATATTCTTTCAGTGAAATGTTGGAACGTGTTCATGATTTTTAAATCGGTTGTCTGGATTAAGTATTTTTTTTGATATGGTATTTGTTTTGTTTAGTTCATATGTTATGTTGTGAGGATTATTATTGATTAGATTGTCATTGAGTTAATTTGAAAAATGTCATAAAATAAAACGATTGTAAATGAAAGCATTTGAATTTAAATTAAAATAAAAACATAATAGTAATAAATAATTAAAAGAATAATAAAATACAAAGAAACCAAAACTTGAAAGATATAGAAAAGCAGAGAGTTGGAAATTTTAAGAGAGCAGAAAGGTGATAGATAAGTAGAAAGGCGGTAGCAAGAAGGAGTTGGAAAATTGTAGGAAGAGGAAAGTATAGAGAAAGAGTTGAGCAGCAGAAAGGTATTAAATAGATGGAAAGGCAGCAGCAAGAAGGAGTTGGAAAGTAGTTGGAAGAGGAAGATATAGAGAAAGAGTGGAAAAACGGAAGTAGAAAGATTTAAAAGAAGATAATTTAATTTTTTATTTATATTTTTTAAAAGTTATTTTAGGACAATCAATTTAAAAATTCTTGAATCCACGACCGATAACTTTATTGAAAGGGGGTGTTCCAGAAGGAGGATCCATTTCAATTGGCGCCCAACGTGGGGCTGCTTTGGCACTGAGGGTAAGAGATTTTTCTTAACTATTAGGTGTCAAGCTTGCTTTATTACAAACAAAGTGTGTGATTCTGGAGTAAAAGATTAAATAAATTATAGGTATATTATATGAAATTAAGAGGGGGAAAGGAAATTACAGATAGAATGTCAGAACAAGGGGATAATATTGATAATCAGGAGAGTCAGGATAGTCAGGGTATTCAGGGTAGTCAGGGTAATCAGGTTGGACAGGATAGACAGGATAATCAGGGTAATCAGGATAGTAAGATAGGGGATAGAAGGGATTCATCATGGGAACAAATGATGGAAATGTTAAAAAATATAAATAAAAATACTGAAGAAAATAAAGAAGACTTGAACAAAAAGATTGAAGCAATGAACAAAAATATTAAAGAAGAAATAAACAAGAATATGGATTCTATGAAAAAAGAAATAAAACAAGATATAGAAGCAAATAACAAAAATATTGAAGCAATAAATTCAAATATGGATACAATGAAAGAAGACATGAACAAAAATAAAGAAGAAATAAACAAGAATATGGATACTATAAAAAAAGAAATGAACAAGAATATGGATGTAATGAAAAAAGAAATAAAACAAGACATGAACAAGAATATGGATTCTATAAAAAAAGAAATAAAAGAAGAGATGAACAAAAACATAGAAACAGTCAAAAATGAGATAAAGAAGCAAATGGAAATGTATAGAGAAACATTAGAAGAAACAAAAACAGAAATAATAACCGAAGTGATAATGAGAAAAACAGAATTAGAGGAATTACAAGAAGTAAAAATTAAAACAATTATTAACAAGAAATGCAAAGATGAAATAAAAGAAATTAATGCTAATACAAATATAAAATTAAATGACTTAGAGATAATTATAAAACAAGAGAATGTGGAAAAGGAAAATGTAATAGAAGAAATGCAAAATACAATAAAGAAGATATATGAGATTGAAGAAAAAGTAGAAGAAATAAATGTAGTACAAGAAAAAGAATGTGAAATGTTATTGGAAGAAATGGAAAAAAGAAAAATAAAGAAAAATCAAAATAATATGAAAATAAGTAAAAGTGAACATGAAGTTAATGGAAATATTAATAAGATTCATCTAAAAATTTTCATAAGAATTGTGAAAAATAAGTTAAAATGGTGTGAAGATCATGAAGAATTAAGAAAGTACCTGCGTGAGATGTTAGATGGGCAGGCATTGATATGTTTTGCCAGTAAAGATGAAATATTTGTGTTTGAAAAATTTAAGAAGATGTTTTTGAGTTATTTCTGGGGGAATTTTGTTCAATCTAAATTTAGGAAAAAGTTATATACAGGGAAATATCAAGAAAGGGGAAAACAATTTAAATTTATAAAAAGTTTGTATCGAGGGAACTATCAGGAAAGGGGAAAGAAATTTAAATTTATTAAGAGTTTGTATCGTGGGAAATATCAGGAAAGGGGAAAGAAATTTAAATTTATTAAAAGTTTGTATCGTGGGAAATATCAGGAAAGGGGGAAGGTATTTAAATTTAGAAAGAAGTTATGTATAGGGAAATTCCAAAAGCGGGGAACAAATCTAAAACTTTAAAAAAAAATTATATTTTGATAAAAGTTAAGAAGGGGGAATAAAAAAAATAGAAATAAAAGAAGAAGTTCAAATTAGATATAGTGATGGGAATTGATATGCTAGGGGTAGTGTATTTTATAGTAAAATTCAAATATTCTAAATTAAAAGCTTGACAACTGATGGTGAAGAAAAATTTCCTACTGAAAGGAAATTTGATTTGGCAAGGTGAAGTGATTCACCAAGTCAAATCAAATTTGGGGGAAATTGATATGGATTTTTCTTCGTGGTGCATATTCTTTCAGTGAAATGTTGGAACGTGTTCATGATTTTTAAATCGGTTGTCTGGATTAAGTATTTTTTTTTGATATGGTATTTGTTTTGTTTAGTTCATATGTTATGTTGTGAGGATTATTATTGATTAGATTGTCATTGAGTTAATTTGAAAAATGTCATAAAATAAAACGATTGTAAATGAAAGCATTTGAATTTAAATTAAAATAAAAACATAATAGTAATAAATAATTAAAAGAATAATAAAATACAAAGAAACCAAAACTTGAAAGATATAGAAAAGCAGAGAGTTGGAAATTTTAAGAGAGCAGAAAGGTGATAGATAAGTAGAAAGGCGGTAGCAAGAAGGAGTTGGAAAATTGTAGGAAGAGGAAAGTATAGAGAAAGAGTTGAGCAGCAGAAAGGTATTAAATAGATGGAAAGGCAGCAGCAAGAAGGAGTTGGAAAGTAGTTGGAAGAGGAAGATATAGAGAAAGAGTGGAAAAACGGAAGTAGAAAGATTTAAAAGAAGATAATTTAATTTTTTATTTATATTTTTTAAAAGTTATTTTAGGACAATCAATTTAAAAATTCTTGAATCCACGACCGATAACTTTATTGAAAGGGGGTGTTCCAGAAGGAGGATCCATTTCAATATATATATATATATATATATATATATATATATATATATATATATATATATATTGAAATGGATCCTCCTTCCGGAACACCCTTTTTCAATAAATTTATCGGTCGTGGATTCAAGAATTTTTAAATTGATTGTCCTAAAATATAAAAATTATAAATAAAAAAAAATCTATCGCTTCTTTCTAAATTTTTCTTCTTCCGTTTTTCAACTCTTTCTCTATATCTTCCTCTTCCTACTACTTTCCAACTCCTCCTTGCTGCTGCCTTTCCATTTATCTAATACCTTTCTGCTGCTCAGCTCTTTTTCTATACCTTCCTCTTCCTACAATTTTCCAACTCTCTGCTTTTCTGTATCTTTCAAGTTCTGGTTTCTTTGTATTTTATTATTCTTTTAATTATTTATTATTATGTTTTTATTTTAATTTAAATTCAAATTCTTTCATTTACAATCATTTTATTTTATGACATTTTCAAAATTCACTTCATGACAATCTAATCAATAATAATCTCTTAACAACATAACATCCTATAATCTAAACAAAAACAAATCCAATATAAAAAAAAATACTTACCTAATCAAGACAACCGATTTAAAAATCATGACCACGTTCCAACATTTCATTGAAATAACGTGCACCATGAAGAAAAATCCATATCAATTTACCCCAAATTTGATTTGACTTGGTCAATTACTTCACCTTGCCAAATCAAATTTCCTTTCAGTAGGAAACTTTTCTTCACCATCAGTTGTCAAGCTTTAACTTTAAATATTTCAATTTTAACTTTCATACCAAAATAAATCATTAACATTAAACATTCCACGAATTTCTTCGCTTCCAATAAATTTAAGTATATAACTATTTCCCTCATTCTCATTCACAATTTCATATGGTCCCTCAAAAGGAAATTGTAATTTAGCACAAATATTATTTTTTTTACTTGTTACTCTCAACGCTTTAACTATTACTAAATCTCCTTTTTTAAATGTTGTTTTATTTTTCCTTCTCTTTTCCATTCTTTTTACATATTTTTGAGCATTCTTATTTTCTCTTATCCTAACTTCTTCTAATACCTTTTCATATTCAATTCCCCTTTCCCTTATCCATTTCCTTTGTGGATTCTCTCCTTTTAAAATATATACTGGACATTCATTCATTGTAGTATTTGGCACTTCATTCAAATAACATTCTACCTCATTTAATTTTTCTCCCCATTTCCTATTATTTTGATTTACTAAAATTCTTAAAAACTTATTTACTTCTTTAATATACCTTTCAGCAGGATTTCCTGCTGGATGTCTAATACTAATAGTACTACATTTAATTTGATGATGTTCAAAAAACTTTTCAACTTTTTTATTTTTAAAATATGTTGCATTATCTAAAATAATATTTTGAGGTTTACCTATCTGTTCTATATATTGATTTAACTTTTCTAACACTATTTTTGTTTTCATATTTTTTGTTGGATATAATTTAACAAATTTTGAAAACACATCCACTATTACTAAAATATTATTATTTCCCTCTTCATTAACTATTAGATTACTAATAAAATCTATTGCCACTATTTCTAAACATCCACTTGCCATTACAGTTTTCACTATATTATAATTTTTATGATTTTTCTCTTTTCCTAATTGACAAACATGACATTTTCTAGTTACCTCTTTTGCTATTTTATGATCCCTTTTACATATATAATTTTCCCTAAAAATTAACCATATTTTTCTTGCTCCTATATGCCCATATTCTAAATGTAATTCCCTTAAAATTCTTATTCCCAAATCTTCCGTTATTACATACAATTCTATTTCTCCCACCTTTTTAATCACTATATTATCCTGTATTATTGATCTATTTTTTTCTTTTTCTGTTAAATTTCTTTGATCTTCTAATATTTGATTTAATGAATATATTCCTTCAACATCTTTCATTACATTCACACCTATTTTAATTATTTTCCTATTATCAGTTTTTTCTTCCCTTGTTAATGCATCTGATACAATATTTACTTTTCCTGCTATATATCTAATTTCAAAATCATACTCTTGTAAACTCAATATCCACCTATGAATTCTATTATTTCCATATCTATTTTTTAAAATTGATGTTAATGCCAAATGATCAGTTTCCACAAAAAATTTTCCCCCTAATAAATAAAACCGTAATTTGTTTATACAGAATATGATACTGGCGAATTCTAATTCTGATACACTATAATTTTTTTCATATTTCTTTGTTATTCGTGATACAAAACAAATTGGAACTTCAACTCCCCTCTGAATCTGAATTAATACCCCCGCAAACCTATCTTTTGATGCATCAGTACGTAATATAAACTTTTCATAATAATTTGGATAATATACTATTAACTTTTTACAAAATTCCTGTTTTAAATTTTGAAACGCTTCTTCCCTTTCTTTTGTCCATTCCCACTTTTGATCTTTTTTTAATAATTCTATCAACTTTAATTCTTTTTTACTTAGATCTGGTATTAATCTCTTATAATAATTAACAATTCCTAAAAATCCCCTCAATGTCTTTAAATTTGTTGGCCTTTTATACTCTCTAATTCCTTGTATCCTATTCTCATCCATTTCCATTCCCTTTTCATTTATCTTATATCCCAAAAATGTTACCTCTTTTTGAAAAAACCTACATTTATCAATATTTATCTTTAACCCCGCAATATCTAATTCTCTCATTACAATTTCTATATGCTCCATATGATCTTTTTCATTTTTAGAAAATATCAAAATATCATCAACATAATGCAACACAAATTCATCATAATTATCTAAAATTTTATGAACTGCGCGTACTAATGCTGCACAAGCACTTTGCACGCCAAATGGAACTACACAAAACCTATATACCACCCCATCTATTGAAAACCCTGTATAATCTCTACTTTGTTTGTCTAAAGGAATCAACCAAAAACTATGTTTCAAATCAATCTTAGAAAACCACTCTGATTCACTCAACCTTCCAAAAATCCCATCCACATTCATTGGAGCTTCATATTGTGGAACAGAAAATTTATTAATATTTCTTGCATCCAAACACAACCTTAACTCCCCGTTTGATTTTTTAACAACCACTATTGGATTAATAAATCTATTGTTACTTTTTTCTATAATACCCGCTTCTAACATTTCTTTTACTTGTTTTCCGACATCTTTTCGATATAAATATGGAATTGGATATGTTCTTATTCTAAATGATTTATATATTTATACTAGCTGACCCGGCCACGCGTTGCTGTGGCTAAGGTTTTTGTTATACTTATTACATTGTAGTAATCTATTTAAGAGGAACAGTAGTAGAACATCAGTCATGGGGACCACCATGCTTGTTTACATAGATGCCATTTGTAAAAAATATGGCGACCTCCATGACAGATTTTCTACTACTGCAACCCCTTAATACAATGAAATTATTATTTACGAATGAAGACGGAAACGTTAAAGCTGGTATAAAAATTCACTGGATTGATATTAAGCAAAAATCAATACAAAAGAATTTTAAAATTTATTATTATTTTTATTGAAGTTTATAACAAATGAGTATATTACTGTCACGCCTGGAGAGATTTGAGAGAATGTGCCTTAGTGTTATAGGATAAGGAGTAGCTTACTAAAGGCACTCCCGGCCAGGTTGTTGTGGTAGGTCACTACTTTGTGATATAAATAATTATGTGGACTGTATTAATATTTAACAAAACACTTTTATTGAAAATACACAATCATATAATACAAAACTGTAAATATTAAAATAGTTACGACATTAGAATATTACGTTCTATTTTAAACCAAGTACTGTCGAGAAGTGATAACATGAAACATGCCGGGTCGTATTCGCAACCACCAGCGGGGTAGGGGTTGGTGCTCGGAACTATCCATAGGCGTAACAGTGGGGCTTTAACATCCCGCCCACCTTGAAAGGTCTTGACGACTTTCAATGTAATTGAAAGCTTTACTGCATGGGTAGGACGCACAACTTGGTTAACGCTCTGCGTAAAATTCCAGAGCTGGTACGGACGTCTGCTACTCTGCAAATTCCATCTTTACCAGGATATAATTGAGCGACTCTGCCCAGTTGCCATCTCATAGAAGGAAGGTTTTCGTTTTTAATCAGTACCAATTGGCCAACTTCAATTAAATTCGCTGAATTTTGTCTCCACTTAACTCTGGTTTGGAGTTCGTTTACATACTCTTTGCTCCATCGAGTCCAAAAACGCTGGCTGAGGGCTTGGAGTTTCTGGTATTGGCTAAGCCGGTTCTCGGGAATCATTCTAACATCTGCTTCAGGAAGAGCTATCAATGGTCGACCAAGGAGTAAATGAGCAGGAGTAAGGGGATTTAAATCGTCTATATCAGAGGACAAAGGACAAATAGGACGGGAATTGAGAATACTTTCCACCTGACTCAGGACTGTATAAAAATCCTCGAAAGTAAAAACAGATTCTCCTATAACGCGCTTTAAATGAAACTTCGTACTTTTAATGCCCGCTTCCCATATACCACCAAACGTGGGAGAGCGCGACGGAATAAAATGCCATTTTATGCGTTCATTTACTAACAAATTGCCAATGTTTTCGTTCTCAGAAGCAAGAAAGTTATACATATCTTGTAATTGCCTATTCGCGCCTAAAAAATTGGAGCCGTTGTCCGAAAATATATTACACGGTTTGCCTCTTCTCGAAATAAACCGTTTGAGAGCATTAAGGAAGGCTTCTGAAGTTAAGGAAGTAACTAATTCCAAGTGGACAGCTCGGCTACTCATACATATAAAAAGACAAATATACGCCTTTGTGATTTTTGCTCCACGGGATTTGCGATCTTTGATGGAGAATGGACCACCGTAATCGACACCGACGTTAAGAAACGGTAAAAACTCATTGACGCGACAAGCAGGTAAGTTTCCCATTAAATAATTATTTTCTTTAGGTTTTACTTTGAAGCATCTATTACATAACCTAATTATTTTTTTACAAGAATTACGAGAGGACAAAGGCCAGAAGCGTTCACGGACAGCGCATAATAAGGCTTGAACGCCACAATGAAATAATCGATTATGTTCGTATCTTAAAATCATATACGTTAATAAATGATTTTTAGGCAAAATAATTTGGTGTTTTTTCTCAAAATCACGTTTTGAATTTTCTAACCTTCCTCCTACCCTTATTACACCTTGACTAAGAAATGGATTTAAGGGTAACAATGTACTCTTCTTGGGTAAATCTCTCATTTTCATTAAGCAATCATATTCAATGGGAAAACAATTAATCTGTACTGATTTTACTATTAAAATTAAGGCGCTATCTAACTCTGGTGGGGTCAATATTCCACTCAATTTAGTTTTATTACGGCAGTTATTTACGAACCTTAATAGGTAAGCAACAACACGCAATAATTTTAAAAACGAAGAAAATCGCTGAACTAATTCTATTATTATATCAAACTGACTTATTAAAACACAGATATTACTGATACCCTTTTCTTCTGGCACCTCAGTTAAATTTAAATTATTCCGTAAGCACCATTTTGTTTTATCGGTGAAAAGAAAATCTGGTCCATGCCAATAAAGGTTAGATTTACTAAGTTCGGCAGCAGTACTACCGCGAGACAGAATATCTGCCGGATTGGCATTGGAGCGGACATGATACCAATTATTTTGACAGGTCAAGCTTTGAATTTCGCTCACCCGATTAGCAACAAACGTTTTCCATTTGCTCGGTTCAGCATTTATCCACGCTAAAGTGATTGTGGAGTCTGTCCAAAAATATGTCGAAGCAAATTTCATTTCCGAAGCCGCTAAAACGCGATTTACTAAATTGGCTAGCAGGACAGCACCACAGAGCTCAAGTCGTGGAAGGCTTACTTGTTTTAGGGGAGTTACCCGGGATTTTGTACATAGTAAATTACAAAAATAGCCTTCAGTAGGGGAAAAACCTCTTACATAGCATACAGCTGCGTATGCCTTTTCAGAAGCGTCACAAAACCCGTGTAATTCCAGAAATGTATAGTCTGACAGGATACAATGTCTAGGAATTTTTAACTCATTTAATAATTGTAAATCATTGTAAAATTGCATCCACTGGGACGCGATATCAGAAGGAACCTCTGTATCCCAAGAGGTTTTGAGTTTCCATAATTTTTGAATAATTAATTTTGCTACCATAACAACTGCATTAATTAATCCTAAAGGATCATAAATCTGACAAATCGACGACAAAATATTACGCTTCGACAGTTTGTCAGTTCCGATACTCTTAATATTGACCGAATATTGAATAAAATCTGAATTGACGTTCCAATAAATTCCGAGGGTTTTGTTATTGATATTATCCCCGATTGGTAAAACACTGGCTTCCAAATGGTCATGGATAACGAGTTTCTTTAAAATATCTGCATCATTCGACACCCACTTGCGTAATTCAAAGCCTGCACTGGATAAAATTGATGAAACGTGTTTTTGAATATCTAAAATTTCTGACTCACTGTCAGCGCCAGTTAGAAGGTCGTCAATGTAAAAATCTCGAGCGATTATTTTGCTAGCTAATGGAAATGTATCTAAATACTTCTCCGATAAATATATTAGACACCGAACTGCTAAATAGGGCGCTGATGCGGTTCCGTAAGTAAGAGTTTGCAGCTCGTAGCATTCTAACCTTTTGGTAGGGTCAGACCTCCAAAATATCTTTTGATATTTTCGTTGACTGGGATGGATCAAAACTTGCCGATACATTTTTGAAATATCTCCAGCTATTACAAATTTATATTTGCGAAATCTCAATAAAATATCAAATATCTCATTCTGTAAAACCGGTCCGGGGTATTGTAAATTGTTTAGTGATAAACCAGAATCTGTGGGACAGCTTGCATTGAAAACTACCCTACACCGAGTAGTAAGGCTCTTATCTTTCAATACGGCATGATGAGGTATATAATAACCTTCATTTTTATTTTCAAATGTCTCGTCAATTTTAATCATATGCCCTAAATCTGCGTATTCTTCTAAAAAATTAACATAATCGGTCCTTAAGTTAATATTCTTTAAAAGTCTATTTTCCAGACTATAAAATCTTTTAACAGCTATTTCTCTGGAATTACCTAATTCCTCTATATTTGGTTTGAAAGGGATCTTTACGACAAATTTTCCATTTTCGAAACCAACGGTTTTATTAAAATTATCCTCACAGTATTTTTCTTCTTTAGTTAGAAAACGTTTAGAATTCACCTCCTCTAAGGACCAGAATTTTTTTATTTCATTGTTTAAATTATTGTCAGAATCCTCGTTCTGTATGTGAAAATTAACAGATTGATTATCATACGGATGTCCGACATTACCGGCAACAATCCACCCAAGCTTGGTGTTTTGTAAAACCGGTAAATTTTCGCCTAACCTTTGTTGTCCGGCAATAATAATGGACCAAAAAGCATCCGATCCCAATAGTAAGTCGATTTCATTGGATACGTTAAAATTTACATTTGCCAAGTTCAGTTCCTCCGGTATCCTAAGAGGAATTTTATTAAAAGTGACTCTTGGCAATTTTTCTGTTATTTTATTTATAACTAAAAAATCTGTTTTCAATTCAAAATCTGAGCATAAGGATTTTAATGATAAAATTGCTTTATGATTAATGTTTAACAAACTTGGACCGATTCCTTTAATCGTATGTTTAATACGAAATGTAGGGGCATTAATTGCCTTACAAAATTTTTCTGTAATTAGATTACTCTGTGAGCCACTGTCCAAGAGCACACAAGCTTTAAATATTTTCTGATTAACTTCTACGCTTACAATTGCTGTGGACAATAAAACTTGACCACCCGTGTCTGATGACATGTGCGCACTTATTACGGTTGACGATTCTATATTATTCTGTTCATTTTCATGTCTTAAATTTTGAAAATTCGAGTGGGTAGTAACAGCCCTACCGACGGTTCCGACCTCGGCGTTGCCGTCTACATCAATCGTTTGTATAGTATTGCCACCGCTTACGATGGCAACGTTTGTTGTGTCTGGCCTGGCACCAGTAAATTCTACATGAAGTAAAGAATTGTGAGATTTGTTACATTTAAAACATTTTCTAAAACGGCAATCTGAAGTAACGTGATTAGGGTTCAAACAATTTAAACATAAATTCCTTGTTTTAGATTCAGAAATCCGTTTATTAATAGATAATTTCAAAAAATCTGAACACTTATAAATAGCGTGCTTTCCTGCACAAAAATAACATTTTAAATCCGAAATATGAGACACTAAACTGTTTGAAATAAAACCTTTTTTACTGGGTACCTTATTATTACCAAATTTAATATTTTGATGTTTTTCGATATTATCGGTTTTATGATTCGCTAATTTTTCTAACATACTACACCTCTCGCTTAAGAATGCATGCATATCCTCCATTGTCGGCAAAGTACCTTTAAAATGATACGATTCCCACCCTCTTCTAGTATAACTATCAAATTTTTTAACCAAAATAAAAATAACTAAGCGATCCCAGTGATTAACTTCCTCACCAAGAGACTCTAAAGAACGTAAATGATCGTTTATAGTATCAAACAAATTGCGTAATTCTGTGTAAGATTCTTTATTGATTGAGGGCGCATCAAAAATACCTTTAATATGGTTTTGAATCATTAAAACTTTGTTTTCATATCGATCCGTTAAAAGTTTCCATGCTGAAGTGTAATTACTTCCTAAAATATCTAGGTTTTTTATAATTTTTAAAGGTTCCTCTCCCAATGAGGTTTTTAAATGAATAAATTTTTGTATGGGGGTTAAAACTGGATTTTCCTCAATCAGAGCAACAAACAATTCTTTAAACTCGAACCATTTATTGTAATCTCCCTTAAAAATAGGAATATTTATCGTCGGTATTTTAAGATGATTAAACGGGTTGGGACCAACGGGATTGTAACCAGCTACAGACCCACTTTTAACTGACTCATTATCATTATTATCTACATTCTTTGCTTTATAAAAATTATCGCACAACTTTCTTGCTTCCGCGACAATAGAAAAATAGGCATTCTCAAATTCTAACCTATCGTTTCCCTCGGGCTCCCCGACTTTTGTAGCCAATTCGATTTCATTTTGAAGTTCATCAAAATCGTCATGTAGACCATTTAATTTTTCCAATCTAAGCTCAACATTTTTAACAATTGAGTCCGTTAAATTAATAATATCTATTGAATTAAAAAACGTTTCAAATCGCGTTAATTTTGATTTCAACTGTCCTCGTTTTTGCTTTTTTATGGCAATATTCTCGGCCATTGTGTCTTGATTTTGATTTGGCACAATGAATCGGCCAAATACAAAAATTAAAACGAAAAGAAAATCTCTTATAAAAATATAAAAAACTTAAAAACGTAAATACGAGTACAGGTGGTAAAATATTTTTTAAAAAAGGTGTCAATAAAATGGAAAGGACTTACAGATATGGTCGTCTTCTCTTGATCACTATCTTTTTTGCATAATCTCGTGCAATCTTCAACTCGCCAGCCAGTTTTTATCGAGTTCACAGAACCAAAAACTTTATCCGGCTCGAAGGACCAAAAATTATGTTGTGGTAGGTCACTACTTTGTGATATAAATAATTATGTGGACTGTATTAATATTTAACAAAACACTTTTATTGAAAATACACAATCATATAATACAAAACTGTAAATATTAAAATAGTTACGACATTAGAATATTACGTTCTATTTTAAACCAAGTACTGTCGAGAAGTGATAACATGAAACATGCCGGGTCGTATTCGCAACCACCGGCGGGGTAGGGGTTGGTGCTCGGAACTATCCATAGGCGTAACAGTGGGGCTTTAACACAGGTATCCTGCTGAAGGCAGAAAACTAACCATGGGTAAGATGAGATAAACAACAGGAAACAAACAACAAATATATTAACGAATAAATAAGCAATAAGAATGAGTGATAAACATTAAGAATACGGAGTTTTACCAAATAAATTACATGGTGGCATGTCACACTTACTCACGAAAATACGTCAAGAGTCACAATTGCCCAGACCCCAGGGTCTGTTTTAGGGACACCCCAAAGGGTGTCTGACCTCAACAACCTGCTTTTAAAGTCAATTCATATTCTACGTGAGAATCAAAATTAAACTATTTAAACACGTGCCAAGATCTAAAGTAATGACTTTGACCTGGTAAAATGTAATACATAACAATACAATAAAATATAAATTAATAAATTAATATGTAGGGCAAAACTACCCTATCACTTATGTGGCATTACAAAGTAAATAACATGTAGGTAACACTTTAACTTATGCATGAATGAGGTAGGTAGGGCAGATAGTCTTAAATCTTTAACAATAATACTTATTATTTTAAATTATAGGTAATTACTTTTATTTTCAATTTAATTTAGCACTAATCGGAACACAATATTTTTGGTTAACCTGTCTTTAGCTAACACAAACAGATTCGACGGTTTCCCTACACGTGAACATGCAATATATAGTTGCCCAGTTTATTAAACTATATAGTTTCAAAGCACATGCCACAACTTTTTATGTTAAAACTTTTCAATAATTAAAACTGAATTTAAGTGTCATCTCAACAATGAACAGCATCCTTGATATTGCAAAAATATTAAGTCATGCAACGCTGTGATTGATCATAGAGAGGATTGTTTCCTTGTTAACTAAATCAAGGGTAGTTGTATCTAAAAACTTTCTAAAATAGTTTATTTTATTAACAGTTAAATTAAAATAATAATTACTGTTTTCACATGTAAAAACAAAAAAAAAAAATTCCCTCTGGCGTAATCGATCCCATTACCATAACCCAACCGAAATGTCATAATCGCCGCTGATCCAAATTAGCTACCAAGACTTTACAAGAAAACTTTCAAAATGATAATGTCATATTTAATATAATAACAATTCAATAAACAAATAATTTACAATAAAATAATATTGCGACTATAAATGAAAGCTATCCTATTTTTCAAGTTGAATCAAACTGCACACGGTGTGCAAATTTGATTAAAATCGGTTAAGTAGTTTGGGAGTCCATTGCGGACAAACAACGTGACACGTAATTTATATATATTAAGATATTCTTTACCTCAATCTTATGTGTATATTCTTTAGCTATTCTCATTTCCTTCATTATTAATTTCTTATATTTAATAATTATATTCTTTACCTGTTCTTTAAATTTTTCATTACATATAAATTCAAATTTATTAATTTTCTCATAATCCTGATCTTTTTCCATCAAATTTATTTGTTTTGATTCATTACCCTTATTTTTTTCAAAATTCCATTTTATTTTATCATGCTCAATTTCCACCCATTTATTTTCATAATCAATTTTCACATTATATCTATGTAACAAATCAGTCCCTATCACTATATCAATTCCTAAATTTTCTACTAATAAAAATTCCATTTCTATATTTTTTTTATTTTCTAATTCTATTGACTTAATAACAGATTTATTTACTTCATATAATTTTTTCCCATTTGCACCTACCAAAGTTATTTTTGGCACAGTTATTAATTTTTCTTTTTCATCTATCAATTTTTTATTTAACAATGATGCCTCAGAACCTGTATCTATTAAACATAAAATATTATTTATTCCTAATTTTCCTTGAATATAAATTAACCCATTTTCTCCCTGAAATTCATTATCCTCCCCAAATTTAACAAATTCCCTTGGATGTTCATAAATACATTGTTGTTTATTGTTTTTTGGTAAGTGCCCTATTAAAAATTTTCGCTATGTACTTCTACATTAACATTTTGTATCACATCTTCTTCATTTATCTGTTGACCCTTTTGAATATTATTTACCATTCTGTTCCTTTCTTCTCCTGATCTTCCTTGATTTCTATTCTGGTTTTCATTCCCTCGACTAAATTGTCCTCTTCTTCCATCGATACCATTTCTCTCATAATTTTGATTCCTATTACCATTCATATTTCCATTTCTTCGATCCACTCTTTCATAATTTTTATTTTGATTATTATATTCTGCTTCCCTGTTGTTTCCATAATATCTTCCTACATTGTATGTTTCTCGACTTAAATTTTGTTCAATTCTCTGTAAATATTGTTGTAAACTATCTATAGTCTTTATGTTCTGAATTGCTATAGTTTCTGTAATATTATATCGAAAATGTCTTGAAATATATTGTATTATGTCTTCTTCTCTTAACTTTGGGTCTAAATGTATAGCAGTACTGTATAAATATAAAGCATAACTTGAATAATTCATTCCCCCTTCTTGATATTTTCCAAAATATAATTTTTCCCTAAATTTAGATTGAGCAAAATCACCCCAGAAATAACTTAAAAACTTCTTCTCAAATTCTTCCAACCCAAATATTTCTTCTTCTTTATTAGCAAACCATATCAGTGCCTGCCCATCTAACATCTCACGCAGGTTTTCTCTTATTTCTTCATGGTCTCTACACCATTTTAATTTATTTTTCACCATTCTTATGAAAATTTTCGGATGAGTCTTATTAATATTCCCATTAAATTTATGTTCAATTTTAATTATTCCCATGTTATTTTGATTTTTATTTATATTCCTTTTTTCCAGTTCTTCTAATAACATTTCACGTTCTTTTTCTTGTACTACCTTTATTTCTTCTACTTTTCCTTCCATCTCACTTATCTTCTTTACTGTATCTTGTTTTATAATCTTTTCTAAGTCATTCAATTTTTTATTTGTATTAGTATTGATTTCTTTGATTTCGTCTTTACATTCCTTGTTAATAATTGTTTTAATTTTTACTTCTTGTAACTCCTCTATTTCCGTTATTCTCGCTATTATTTCAGTTCTTATTTCTTTCTTTGTTTCTTCCAATTTTTGTTTGTTTGTTTCCATTTGATTCCTCATCTCATCTTTAAATGTTTCTATGTTTTTGTTCATCTCTTCTTTTATTTCTTTTTTTATAGAATCCATATTCTTGTTCATGTCTTGTTTTATTTCTTTTTTCATTACATCCATATTCTTGTTCATTTCTTTTTTCATAGAATCCATATTCTTGTTTATTTCTTCTTTATTATTGTTCATGTCTTCTTTCATTTTATCCATATTTGAATTTATTGCTTCAATATTTTTGTTATTTGCTTCTATATCTTGTTTTATTTCTTTTTTCATAGAATCCATATTCTTGCTCATTGCTTCATTGGTTTTGTTGATATTTTTTAACATTTCCATCATTTGTTCCCATGATGAATCCCTTCTATCCCCTATTTTACTAACCTGATTACCCTGATTATCCTGAATCCCCTGACTACCCTGATTATCCTGACTAATTTGATTACCCTGACTTCCCTGACCATCCTGTCCATCCTGACTCTCCTGATTATCAATATTATCTCCTTGCTCTAACATTCTATCTGTAATTTCCTTTCCCCCTCTTAATTTCATACAACTATTTATAATTTATCTAATCTCTCACTCCGAATCACACACCTTTGTTTTTTAATAAAGCAAGCTTGACACCTAACAGTTAAGAAAAATCTCTCACCCTCAGTGCCGAAGCAGCCCCACGTTGGGCGCCAATTGAAATGGATCCTCCTTCCGGAACACCCTTTTTCAATAAATTTATCGGTCGTGGATTCAAGAGTTTTTAAATTGATTGTCCTAAAATATAAAAATTATAAATAAAAAAAAAATCTATCGCTTCTTTCTAAATTTTTCTTCTTCCGTTTTTCAACTCTTTCTCTATATCTTCCTCTTCCTACTACTTTCCAACTCCTCCTTGCTGCTGCCTTTCCATTTATCTAATACCTTTCTGCTGCTCAGCTCTTTTTCTATACCTTCCTCTTCCTACAATTTTCCAACTCTCTGCTTTTCTGTATCTTTCAAGTTCTGGTTTCTTTGTATTTTATTATTCTTTTAATTATTTATTATTATGTTTTTATTTTAATTTAAATTCAAATTCTTTCATTTACAATCATTTTATTTTATGACATTTTCAAAATTCACTTCATGACAATCTAATCAATAATAATCTCTTAACAACATAACATCCTATAATCTAAACAAAAACAAATCCAATATAAAAAAAAATACTTAATCAAGACAACCGATTTAAAAATCATGACCACGTTCCAACATTTCATTGAAATAACGTGCACCATGAAGAAAAATCCATATCAATATATATATAGATATATATATGTAGTAACACCCTCCGCTAATTATTTTTTAAATATCTTTATTTCTACAGTTTTATTATATGTATGGATGTTGGCTGTAAGTTCTTCCTATATAGTTGCAAAACTCCCATCAACCCCCATATGCACATTGCACATCTTATGTCGATGCCGAGCTTCTTAAGTATTTCCTTTTTTGACGTTTGTCCATTTATTTGTCGATGAATCTGACATTCGTGGATCTAATAAATAGTGTATTACGCTACAAGGGACGAAAGTCGAATTTTCGGCCCTGCACGTCATGATGCCCGAGGCGAAGCAGCCGAGGGCATTATGACGCGCAGGACCGAGATTTCAACTTTTGGCCGTGTAGTGTATACTATTTTCCTTCATACCTCGGTCGAAAGTACTTGCGGAACGAGCGAAGCGAGTGCAGCTGGTCGTGGGACAGGCATACTTTAATATTCAATTAACAGATGACAAATAAACAACATTGATGATTATTTTTAAGGTTATAGATAGAAATAGAAATGACACAAGAATAAACAGTCCCTAGTTACAAGTGTAACTACGCATGAGAAATTTTTCCTCCCGCCGTAAACAGGGAGTAAATGTTAAAGAGGACAAAACATCATGACGCGCAGGGCCGAAAATTCAACTTTCATCCCGCCGTAAACAGGGAGTAAATGTTAAACTTTCTTCCCTGCAATTAGGGACGAAAGAACGTACTTTCGACCGAGGTATGAAGAAAACTATATTTACATAAAATATCGGTATTTACTAGGGATTCTCCAGGCGTTCACACATACCTACATACATCCCTACGCGACTGGCGCAAAAAGACGAATGACAAATGGAGCAGTGACATATTATGTTAGGAATACTATTGTAAAGTGAAAAGTGGCCACAAAAATTTAAATGGAGAGTAATGCCAAATTGAACAAGAAAAAGAAGACTTTATTTATTTATACATTTTATTGAATTTTTTTATAGTAACAACATACGCATAAATAAATGATATCGATATTTAACTTAAGTTACCTGGAATTTAGACGGTGAAATGTGACTACTTTCCACCCTGGTTAAAAATTAAACGCACCTTGGCAATAAACCATTTTTCTTTCAAAAAATACTTTACCTCGACCTACGGTTTTGACAAACAATCTATATCGAGACAATACAGTATTCATGTGAACTGTAAATAAACTGGTATTGTTAAAAAACGTTTTTCGCTCGAGTGATGTTAATTATTATTGTAGAACATTACAAAAATAGATGCTGTTCAGATAATGGACAACTATTACAATTGTCAAAAATGCCAGAACATTGCTACCCTATGATAATACCTCCTGATGATCCAGCACATTCCCATGATAATACAAGGTGTATGAGTTTTGATAGAACACTCACAAATATAGATAGAAATTGTGCCAAGAATTATCAGCAAGCAGAGCAGGTAAGAAAATGATAAGGCTTTTAAAACGTTACCGTTATCTTTTAATTCTAGTTAACATCAGTTAACCATTACTTGGATCTTTCATTTGTATATGGTAATGATGAAGAAACCAATCATCAATTAAGAGAATTTAAACATGGGAGATTACGAGTTGATACTAGAAAAGGCGAAGAATGGCCTCCAAGAGCGTCAAACGCATCAAGTACCTGTCGTTTGATCAATCCTAAGGATGCTTGTTATTTTGCAGGTAAACAAAACTACGTTTCAATGTTAATATGTTTACTGTACGGTTTCAAAATATTTCTGTGCTTTAGGGTTTTTAGGTCTGATAAAGTTTAACCAGTTCATATGTTTATTCTGAGATATCCTCCAGGGAGTCGATAGCTACGTCCTCAATGTCAGGAAATATAAACATATTTCTTATCTTACTCTTATAAATTTGACAGTCGCCATGTACTAACTAACATCTTCGCTTATTTCAACATAATCTGTTACAGTTTTTTTGGTGTCAAATTTAACCGACACAAAGTTATTGATCTGGAAATTTCTATCCAGAACGATGACATCGTCTTTATAAAAATCTTCTTAAATATAATAATTACTGGGATTCGGTCAATAAATTATTTATTAAAATTTTTTTATACACTACATATGTTTCGGCTCATGCCATTTTCAAGTGTCTAAAATATTTACAAATTAGTTATAACTAAAACACAATTATACACTCAAATTACCTATATGATCTATATTCTATACTAATAAGTATAACGTTAAGGTTTAAAACGGAAAACACAATGATTTATTATAAGGACATAAAAAATCTTATTAAAAACACATAGAAACAACAAAATGCAATAAAAACATTAAATAGGTGGGTAAAATATTTTTGGTACAGGGACGATAAAATAAATAATAAAATAAACAGTAAGGTTTACAATACAATAATATAGAATACAAGACATTACAATTATTTTATTAATGGCAAATAAATAGGAGATAAACAGCTTATATCTGTTTGACAATTAACATTGTTGGCATCTTTCTTGATTTCAACCATCTCCAAAAAACTTCGCTTTGTTAGGTCATTTTCTTTTGCAAGAATTTTAACATTGTCAAAATCGAAGTGATGAAATTCATTCAAAGAATGTTTTGAAAGGGCGGTGGAATATTCATTTTTAGTTCTTACATCATATTTGTGTTGGAATATACGTTTATTTAAAATTAAATATTGTTTAGTTTGGCCGCTGTAAGACGAAGGACAATCTTGACATTGTATTTTATATACTACGTTGGTTTGATAAGCAAATTCTATTTTAGGTTTAAGGTTAGTGAAGAATTTTTTTCCCAAAGTGTTTATAGGTTTATAGGCAACTTTAATATTAACATTTTTAAGAACCTTTGCAATATTGTCAGAAACACTCTCTATATATTGGCCAAAGAAAAGAACCGACAAATGTTTTTAGTACGATGCAAGACATTACAAGTTATTCCTAATTTTTTAAAAATTAAAAACAAAAGTCATATCGTTAAAACTCAATCTAACAAAAGTAAGTACAATAATATTTTGAATATTTTTTACATACAACTTTTAAATTTATGTATCTCTGATAGTTATTCTAATATACACAACATAAATATTGCCATTAACAATTCTTTCACAAAAATAAACCATTCCTATGATTCGTCTTTTGTTAGCGATTTTCTTAATAATCAAGCGATTAAATATGATCGTTTGTTTAACATTGTCAAACGTTCTAATATCAAAAAAATAAACTTGCTTTCTAAAAAACAATTGGTTACTAATAAACTTGTAATTAACAGTAATTGGTTTGAAAATCTTACAGATATTAACCTACCAGAAAACATAACATAACAGTCTTGGACCAAAATTTTCACTACCAACTTTTAACATTCCAACAACAAATATACTTGCCAGTGTAGAAAAAGGGCTTTCTTATTTTAACAACATAAATAAAGATGAAATTAGAGGGAAGGTTTGTAATATTATCACTAATCAACAACATAAAAAAATCTATAAAAAGTCAATATAATTATTTTGAGAAAGAAACATAAACATTCTTAAATAAACATCCCAATCTTTATATTCTAAATGCTGATAAATGTAACAAAACTGTTTTTATGTATAAATCTCAATATGAAAACAAAATGAACCAACTTCTAAATGATTCAAATACTTATAAATAAATATAGTTTAAAAAAACTAAAAAACACGCTTTTATAAAGCATGTTTCTGAAAAACATCGAACTAAAAAGTTAAAAATAATTTTCAAAATAAAATTAAAACAAAAATAAATGAAAAATATTGCCACGTACTTTTAGTAAAAGTAAAATAAAATCAAATTTTGAAAATTTAAACTTATGGTTTAAATTGAAATCTCCAACTCCAGTTAAGATGGGTAAGTGGTTTCTCTACTGGCAAATTTGTGCCCAGCTCAGCCGTAGAGGGTAATTCAAAACAAAATAATGTGAGTCGCGCCACCGATTTTAACGGTTCAAATCGGAAACCCCTGATGTTCCAGGCACTGACCTATCTTACTGGAGATAAATAATGAATTTAAGAATCTTAATTAAAAAAAAAAAAAGAAAATTGATTGAGTAACAAATGTGGTGAGTGGGTGAAGATCTGAGTAAAACACAAAGTTAGATCTATCAATTATATTCACAAAAAAAAAAAAATAATCCCCCCCCCCGCACAATAAACCCAACAGTTGAGTTATACAATATATATTGTGAAAAAAGCGTGGGCGCTTGACATTCGAAAAATATGGTATGCAGCGCCCACGCTTTTTTCACAATAATACTAGTATTTTTCATTTATTTTTGTTTTAATTTTATTTTGAAAATTATTTTTAACTTTTTAGTTCGATGTTTTTCAGAAACATGCTTTATAAAAGCGTGTTTTTTTGTTTTTTTAAACTATATTTATTTTTTACTTTTTAGTCCAATTTATTTTATTTCAATAGATTCGTTAATTTGCTGTGACGATTACAAGACCCTCACTCAATCATTATTCGTTTATTTAGTTGGAAATGCTTTGAAAGCGTGTTTTTTTGATTTCTCAAATTATATTTATTGTATTCTTATTGTTTATAATTAAACGTATTATTTTCAGAACTTGGAAAAAAAATTTCTATTGTGAAATCTAAAGAATTGTTAGATTAATTCTAAGACAATTTCATTCATATCGTTTATAATTAAACGTATTGTTTATTACCCACTCCCGGCACGGGGAGGTGGTGACTAAAAATAACGATATGGGACTCACCCGAGGCAGCAGCCGTGGAGTGGAGAGTTACAAACAAACAAACAAACATACATACATACATACATACATACAGGTGAAGTTAATTAATAAAATAATAAAAAGCGTGTTAAAAACGATAACTTTTCGAGATATTTACAAAATAGTGTTTATTTCGAAAACTGTCAATGTGACAGCTGTTATAATTTGACAGTTGATGTAAAATTTAATTCCAAACGAAAAAGTATTGTTTTCTTTTTTCAAAAAAACGATAACTTTTCGAGATATTCACAAAATAGTGTTTATTTCGAAAACTGTCAATATGACAGCTGTCATAATTTGACAGTTGATGTAAAATTTAATTCCAAACGAAAATGTATTCTTGTGTTTTTTCAAAAAAAAACAATAACTTTTCGAGATATTCACAAAATATTGTTTATTTCGAAAACTGTCAATATGACAGCTGTCATAATTTGACAGTTGATGTAAAAATTAATTCTAAACAAAAAAGTATTCCTGTGTTTTTTCAAAAAAACGATAACTTTTCGAGATATAATTATATAACGGTCTGGATAGTTACAAACATACATACATACATACATACATACATACATACATACAGGTGAAGTTAATAAAAGCTTGTTAATTAAAAAGCGTGTTAAAAACGATAACTTTTCGAGATATTCACAAAATAGTGTTTATTTCGAAAACTGTCAATGTGACAGCTGTCATAATTTGACACTTGATGTAAAATTTAATTCCAAAGGAAAAAATATTCTTGTGTTTTTTCAAAAAAACGATAACTTTTCAAAATATTCACAAAATAGTGTTTATTTCGAAAACTGTCAATATGACAGCTGTCATAATTTGACAGTTGATGTAAAAATTAATTCTAAACAAAAAAGTATTCTTGTGTTTTTTTAAAAAAACGATAACTTTTCGAGATATAATTATATAACGGAGTGGAGAGTTACAAACAAACATACATACATACATACATACAGGTGAAGTTAATAAAAGCGTGTTAATTAAAAAAAGAAAAACCTGATCTTACAAATAAAATACAAGCAAATTTGAATAAAATAATAAATGGTTGGTATAGTGATGGTTATATACAGGGTGTCCCAGAATTAACTACGGAAACTTCGTATACGTGTTCCTTGATGACAAATAAGTAGGGTCTTTCCTATAAAAAAATTTTTTTTAGAGACTCCTGTCAGAGTTATAACCCTTTAAAGAGGGGTGGTAAAATACGGTTTTAATTTAATATCTTCTGATTGGTCCAAGATAAAAAATTAAAAATTTGGGTGAACATCATTTTAATAAAGACGCATTTCTCCTGCCACTTTTCACCTGCCCTACCCCATTCTAAGGGTGCAAATCAAGGAACCCCTCTTAATTTTTTTTGTAACTTTCTTAGCAATTAATATTTGCAATAACAAAAAATTATTTTAGGAAGTTTTGATTATTTAGAAACTTTTTTGTTCCTTGTCGTTTTTTGCGAAATCGTTTCGGTTTGGAGTAAAAAAATAAAAAGTAGGACCATGTCAATTGAGTATCGTGTATCGCGATCAAGTAGCGCACATTTGCAAAGTAGGTTATAACTCTGACAGGAGTCTCTAAAAAAAATTTTTTTATAGGAAAGACCCTACTTATTTGTCATCAAGGAATACGTATACGAAGTTTCCGTAGTTAATTCTGGGACACCCTGTAGATCTTCATTAAAAGAACAAACTTAAATGCAATAACGGACATGCACCTTACATATACGGATTGCCTAAACTACATAAAAGAGATATTCCATTACGTCCCGTTTTAATTAACATCGATTCTCCAACATATAATCTGTCAACGTTTCTATCGGATACTATTTCAAAAATTCTTGGTAATAATGACTACCATGTTCGAGATTCCTGGCATTTTTATGAATTTATAAAGGATAAAATCGTCCCTAAAAAGCACATCCTTTTGACGTGGTTTCATTATTTACCAATATCCCTGTCAGTTTGGCTATCGATTGCATAAGAAATCGTTGGACTGAAATTGAAAATCACACATCTCTTCTGATAAATGAGTTTATTGCTGTTGTTGATTTGTGTCTCACTTCTTCTTACTTTAGATATAACGATACTTTTTACTCACAGATTTTCGGAACTGCAATGTTCTCTCCTATATCTTCTACCATCGCCAATCTTGTCATGAAAGAGCTTGAAACCAATATAATTGATAGACTTGTTGTTAAACCACACTTTTACAAGAGATACGTTGATGATTGTTTTCTTTGTATTAAAGAAAATCAAATAGAGTCTATATATGATTTATTTAACAGCTTTCATCAACGCCTACAATTTACGATTGAAAAAGAAAACAACAAGACTATCAATTTTTTGGATTTGAGTTTGACATATGACGACAATGGTATAATAAAAATAAATTGGTATACCAAATCCAATTTTAATTCTAATATCACTAAATCCTATAAAAAGAGTGTTGTGAACAATCTTATTGATAGATCTATCAAACTTTCACATCCTATGCATAGACCTAAAAATATTAAAAGGAAAATCTAGGCTAAAAAACAACAACTATCCTAAAACATTCTATAACCCTTTAATAAAAAATCGAATTAATAAACATTACAACTGTAACACTACATCCAATAATACAAAACAAAATTATAAATTTATTTCAGTTTCATATATAGAGGGTGTTTCTGACAATATTGCAAAGGTTCTTAAAAATGTTAATATTAAAGTTGCCTATAAACCTATAAACACTTTGGGAAAAAAATTCTTCACTAACCTTAAACCTAAAATAGAACTTCCTTATCAAACCAACGTAGTATATAAAATACAATGTCAAGATTGTCCTTCGTCTTACACCGGCCAAACTAAACAATATTTAAATAAACGTATCTTCCAACACAAATATGATGTAAGAACTAAAAATGAATATTCCACCGCCCTTTCAAAAGATTTTTTGAATGAATTTCATCACTTCGATTTTGACAATGTTAAAATTATTGCAAAAGAAAATGACCTAACAAAGCGAAGTTTTTTGGAGATGGTTGAAATCAAGAAAGATCCCAACAATGTTAATTGTCAAACAGAAAATAGTATATTATGCAACGAAGGCGAGTTTCTTATGGTTAATGAGAGTGTATTAATAACCATTACATGAGAGTTGCATACGCTATTTTTTCTACGACCGATATAAATAATTAAGAACTAAAAGTATTATATTTATATTTGCAATGAACACAATAACAGTAATTACACGTATTTCTATAAAAAATTCTACAAAATTGTAATTAATGGTATTACCTGAGGTGTATTACCATAGATGTAGGAAAACTATAAACATTCTATTTATATTTATATTCAACATAATAATAATTGTAATTAATCTGATTTCTTGAAAATATTAAGATTATTTATTGTGCAGTTTGAAAAGTTTATTCCAGGTCCCACGGATCTGGAAGTGGAAGGAATATTTACATTTATTTCATTATTGTTACTCTCAAAAGAGTTCAATATTGTATTGGAAATATAGGTGGTATGCGGTCAATTGTTCAGTATCATAATGAAAACCATTATAACACTAGTGTTATAATGAATATCATTATGAAACGGATTATGGGCAGATAAGTGTATTATTATAGTACGGGCGTAGAAAAAAGCTGTTTATCTCCTATTTATTCGCCATTAATAAAATAATTGTAATGTCTTGTATTCTATATTATTGTATTGTAAACCTTACTGTTTATTTTATTATTTATTTTATCGTCCCTGTACCAAAAATATTTTACCCACCTATTTAATGTTTTTATTACATTTTGTTGTTTCTATGTGTTTTTAATAAGATTTTTATGTCCTTATAATAAATCATTGTGTTTTCCGTTTTAAACCTTAACGTTATACTTATTAGTATAGAATATAGATCATGTAGGTAATTTGAGTGTATAATTGTGTTTTAGTTATAACTAATTTGTAAATATTTTAGACACTTGTAAATGGCATGAGCCGAAACATATGTAGTGTATAAAAAAATTTTAATAAATAATTTATTGACCGAATCCCAGTAATTATTACATTTAATTTGAATTGAACGGTAAGGAAATATATTCATTAAAAATCTTCTTCCGAGTCAACAAGGACGTTGTCAGAAACGGAAACATTTTCTATTTCATCATCGCTGCTAATCTTCCTGTTTTTTCTCTGGTTTGAAATTAAATTCATCAGCAAGCTTCGGAATTGTTTTCTGTCCTGTATTTTTAGAATATCATCGATTTTTGTTGAGCTCTTTGATCTTAATTTTTTTGTCTTTCTATTTTATTCATTTCTATAAGTCTTTATTCTAGTTTTTCTCTTCGTCGGTTTCACGCCATGCAATTTCCTTGGGCCAGCCTTCAGATATAGTCTTACTAAATCAGGTGTTACATTGACAGTGCCCCTATTTTGGCTTCTAGCTGGATATTCCAGTAAAGATGGCCCAGTGACTTCCACATTTGAGATTGTACGATCCTCCAAACTCTGATTTTCTTTTGTTCAAGGCTGTTCCATGATAGGTAGGTCCATCGACTCTTCTGTAATAACATGATCTACTTCCGGCAAGCAACCATCAGTGGCAGAAGAACAAGCGAAACCATCATCGGAGAAAATGTTTGATTTGAAGGGCCATATGCAAGTTTTTTCAAATTCCCTTTGAATATCTTACGATCCAGTTTTATAATAAGTATTGAGTGGTCCATAGACATTCAGGTCTAGGTGTTGCAGTTTATAGCTGCAGTGCGGTGGGAAAGTCATTGAATCTTTACAGAAATCGTGAACTGGTACTGAAATATGACTCTTTTAAAAAATCTCCTTTTCCTTCCTTTGGGTGCAAGTTTTTTCTCTGTCCAGTTATCTAGTATTGTTTTTCAATGGCAGTAGCGTACATATTTTTTTAAATATTTTTTTTTTATTTTTAAAATTTAGAACATTAACATAAACTTTAACTATAAGATTTATAATAACTTTATAATAGAAATCCTTTTAATCTTAGAATTATTTGCATTAGTAAACATCTAAAAAAAAGTTTGAGCGTAATTGCCTCTGTCATTGGGTAATGCCGCCCAGGCGAAAAAGTAATGAGGCCCATAGATTTTTTTTGCAATATAACAAGATCCATTGCCATTAACAAATAAGCAGAAGATTAAATTATATAATTAAACTTTAATCTATAATCATAAAATTTGCATAAAATATTATATTTGTACCTAAGATTAGCCTTAGACAATAAACAAATATAGTGACTTATCCAACAGCAAACTTTTTAAAGATAAACAAAATTGAAATGATAAGATTTTATCATTAAGCACATAAACACAGATGTAGCATTCTGTCGAATCCCATCCAGAATATGTAGTATGCCACAGATCACATTTGTACGACGATACATCTCTTAATTTTTTGCAAATTGCATTTGTAATAATTTTCATCGCCCACATTCATTTCGTTGACACTGTCATCGTCATAAATGTTTTCTTGATCTTTAACTTCACTCGCTGAAGTGGAATGTTCTTTTCTTGTAAGATTTTTTTCGGCTGCTTTTTTCTTTTTCGTTTTTAACTTCCTGCGTTATAAATAAAAAACTGCACTAAGGATAACATTTTTAGCACTCAAAAAACTGTGTCGATTGCTTTCTCAAACAATAAAATCGTTCCACGCACCAATAATTAAACCGAAACTAAGGCCAAAACTCGCCGCAACCGAAACCAAACTTTCGATCCTCTGCTAGGTTTACTAACATATCTATGAAAGGGATGTAGTTTCTTTTTCACTGTAACTTAGGAATGTGAGCTTTGACTATTTAACACTTTTAAAACCGAGTTAATTATACAGATTATAAAATGAACCAAAATAATCAGAAAAGGTTGCGTTGATTCGCGATGAAAGAGGTGATATCTGCGAACGGTGAAACGTTGTGGATCTTCGGTTTGTGGTTCAATCGGATCCAGGTCTTTGTCGAGTTCGCTGGCTATTACTGGTATAAGCTTTCATGGCATAGCACTGGTGATGGTCAGGTTTGATGATGTCAACAGTTTTTGTAGGAGGTCTGGTGTTAATGTAACAGACACTATACACTTAGCATGCTTTCTGGATCTTTGTGGACGTGGTTGCAGGGGTCTCTAAAGAATTGGCTTAAGATTGTGGTCTTTGTAATTCGACTGTCTTGTGATATTCTAGGCGTACGAGCCGTAGAGGGATCACCCAATTTCTTCCGTTGATAAGAAAACTACTGCCGTAGACGGATTAATGAGAATGTTCATGCCTAGTGTGTTAAAGTTCTTCCAATAACAGTTTACCTTCGTTAAATCTCATTAAGGCTAATGCTGATCATTTGCGGCGTGATAAAAAAAGGGGTCAGTTAATCAAACACATATTTCGAGAAAAATCATATCATTACCTATTATTGTCATTTATTGACGATCATGCATCTTGATCACTTATTTCAAATGGTCACCAAAACGCCATATTATTATAATTATCACTCTGTTATACCCTCTTGTTAAAATAAAAATTATGCCAGGTGCACAAGTCAAGCATTGGAATTTCAGGAAATATATCTGACAACCGTGATTCGAAAGCCGGTCCCTTTGATAATAGTGGAAAGCGTGTTTATGTTGGGAAATTATTCTTAGATAAAGTATAACCATAAGACGCGTAAGAGATATATAGATACGCTTTCGTGCGGTAATTTAAAACCGCGATAGCGAAGACTTTTCGCGTGTTGTGCATGTAATGTTTAAGAACCAAGTAAATTCAAATAAGAGATTTTGTGTCTTTCTTGATACCTTTATTCTTATAATAAAAAAAATGCCTAGGTGTGATTTTAATCTTAATTTTAAAACTTTATAAATAAAATCTTTCAAGCTATTATATATTTATACTAGTTTAGTAGTTTTCATGTGATGCGTGCACAAACATACAGACAGACAGACAAAAAAATCTAACCACATTTTTGGGTTCATTTCGATGTACTCGCGACGTCGTTCGCGTGGCGTGTTGATTTTTGTATAAACATTTTTTTCTTTACCCCGTTAAAGGGGTGGGCGGAGAAAGTTTTATACACCAGATGTTAAGTTGAAAGAAGACAAATACGTCTTTGAAAACCGCATTCGAATAGGATCAGTAGTTTTCATGTGATGCGCGCACAAACATATACATTTCTATAGTTTTATTATATGTATAGATAGATATAGATTTTATATTTTTTAAATTTTGACAATCAGACATAGATTTTTTCTTACCTGGCCACATATAACTGATTCTTTAATATAAAATCATCTTGATATTTATAAAAGAATATAAATAAAGAATCTCTTGAATCGTTTTCGAATTAGGTTGAACACACACGAGATAATAACAAGGTATAGGCAAATTATCTAGATTTAAGAGACACTTAAAAATTAAAAATATGTAGACCAAATAAATTTAAAATTTTATCATAAAAAAACTAAGAAAAGATTATAGTGTAATAGACATACATAGTTTCTGAGTACAACAAATAATCTCTTTCATGCATACATGTGCTTAAGGAGTAAGTGTCACATGTGATAGGAGTTAACTTTAAAAAACGACCAAGAACAGACTTATGACTTAGGTATCTGTAACTTAGTGTTTAGAGCGTTACCGCGTTAAGGTAAATGTTGTGGATTCGAGTCCTATCGGATGCGACATTTTTTTTAATTTCTCCTTAATGTGACTTTAATATATTCTTGTTTTCTATAATTTTTAAATTTCAAAATACAACATTAGTATTCAATAAAGTGAAATTTTATTAATTATTTTTATTTATAGGTGATAGTAGGATTAACCAAAACCCACAATTAGCTCTTCTACATACAATACTGTTAAGGGAACATAACAGAATAGCCGCTGCGCTGTCCACAATAAACAGTCATTGGGACGACGAAATTACCTTCCAAGAGGCACGGAAAATTAATATTGCACAACATCAGTATATAACTTATTATGAATGGTTACCGTATATAATTGGTGTGGATAACGCTGTTAGAACGGGACTCATATGGAAAACTGACAATTACGTTAATGATTATAACGAAAATATTGATGCTACTGTTTTAAATGAACACTCCACAGCTGCTTTGAGGCATTTTCATTCCTTAATTATTGGTCAATTACAGTAAGTAGAGTTTTTATATATGAAGTAAAACTCCTTAAGGAAAAAGATCTGGTTTAAAGTATAATTTGAATCTAAAATTATGGTATATGTTAATGATTTTTTTAAATCCATAGGGTAACGTTTGTTTTGAAGCCGTCTGACATATATTTATCAATCGTACTATAGATCTAGCATCAATCGTACTAGATCCAGGTTCCCTGTACTAATTTAGACAGGTCTAGAAGATGAGTGCCATAAATATGTAGTGACTCTGAAGTTCAAAAAAAAATATCTGTCTTCTGCGATCCAGTGCCTCGCAATGGCATAGTACTAACTGTTTAACTATATTAACACATAATTTAATCTTTATTAGTCTACAACGTAATTTTCTTTATATATGTCAATCACCTAGATAATTTCATATACCTATTCTATACAACCCATAAATCTCCATTTTTTAGGTTAATTTCGGAAAATCGCTGTCCGCATCATTCTGTAAGATTTTCTGATGTGATAAGAAGACCTCAAATTTTGGAAAAAGATAACGGTTTGGACGATTTAATCAGAGGCCTTACTACACAAGCGCAGTCAGCATCAGACCAATTTCATGATAGTGAGGTTAGTAAATTATTTGTTCTATAGTCAAATCAAATACGAATACTTATATTATGTTATTTACACCCAAAATAAACGTCTAATTCTATGGCAACCTTTTACACAATTATTGATCAATGTAATGTTTATAAATTATCTGACGCTTATAGTAAATCCATTGGTGGTACCATTGTACCTCATAATCTTAATAAATCATTGAAAGTACAGATCCTGACTCGAGCTACAATCTTGATGCTGAATCTTAATTTTACCATTTTTAAAATTCTGGTACTCTGTACTACTTTTTAACAAGTTACAGAAGATGGTTATTAAATGGCTATAAAGTCACATTAAAATGTTCAAAAATGACTCAATCTCTACGATCCAGTGCCTTTAGTTTTTTTTATTATTAAGGATGTCCTCGTAGGTATAGACCTAAATACAAATGTACCGAGAACATCTATTGGGGCAGAAGAGACAATTTATTAATATGGGATTTAAAGGCCTGCAAGTTAGGACGAGTGGGGAAGACGTGGGAAGGTAAGGAGTTCCAAAATCTGGAGACCCTGGGGATGAAGGAACGATCGAATCGATATGTTCTCGGTGTCGGGCATTGAACAGTATAAGGGTGCATGGAGTTGGCACGTCACATTGCTCTGGCTGGTCTGGCAAGTGAAGGCATTATAGAGCGGAGTACCTACTTCTGAGCAAAATCCGTTTATGTATCGGTAAAACAAGGAAAAATCAGCCACTGCTCTTCGGTGGGTAATGGGGCTAGGTTTTTGGTGATACTGGTGTCGTTTACAGTGTAGGTTGCTATCATCTGCAAAACCATGTATCGGGTTTACTCAATTAAATGCGTAGTTAAGTTATCCGTTTGGACAATCCCAAAAAATGTTTGGAACAAAATTACTTCAAACAACGAATAAGCCTTTAGAAACGCCACCCGCGCATTAGGTATTCCGAATTATTAATACAAACAATATCCACAGGCAACCAAATACTTGACATGTATTATTGTCACCTTAGGATCAAGTGATTCTGGATTAATTACACCTAACTTTATTAGACTAGACATGTTTTATAAATACAAGGATTTACTGACTTATTTGGGATTTAGAAAGCTGACAAGACACCAGGTTTGTATGTATATGCAAATTTGGAGGTGATAAATACACCTGTGACTTATAAATCTATTGTTTCACCCCTTTCATGCTACAACTCTGATGTTTCCGAAGACTTATAGCAGCTTTTCTAATCCCATCTTTCTTAGAAAGTTTATGATACTGTTGGATTTTAAGTTAGGTAGGTTTTTCTCTTCTATTTCGTATGACCCCAGGAATTTGACCCTACAATTATGTAATTCAATCCATTCTAAGAGTATGTGTATTGAGGTTCAATCCTTTACCTCACAGTATCTGCACTTCATCAACCAATCTTAGTTTATTCCTGTGTGCTCTTAATCGGCAGTGCCGGTTAATATTACCGTTATAATACGGAGTTTCGAGGTAAATTGTTTGAACGCAATTGCTCGAAAATGAATTGCTCGACATGAAAATTGTTCGAAATACAAATTGCTCGAATAAAAAAAGATAATTGTTTGATTGGTTATTTTGAGTTATTAACATAAGAAAGATACTTTTAAACCTAAGATTTTTTTTCTAAGAATCTTTTTGTGTTTGTGTTACAATGGCTTTTGCCTTTTACCTTTCGTAGGTAAAATAGTTTGAGCCAAATACAGTGAACTTATATATCATGTCTATGACTAAGTAAAAAGTTATAAATAAAATAAAAAAAAACACCAATTAAAAGAATAATGTGAATGTCAAAAATTCCGAAGAATAAGGTCTGCCTTTCCTCCTTAAGAATCCTTGAAACAGCAGATACCTACGGACCTTCCTACAGAACTCAACGACCTACTTCACGACAGTTTTCTCGCCTATAAATAGAAACAGGAAGAAGAAAAAAAGGTTTCTGTTGTTCTATTCGTCCTTGCCAAATGGAAGGACTCACGCTGGAGGAGACACGCTACAGCGTCAATCTGCCAAATCCACATTGCACAACTTGGGATTACACAGCCATACACATTTACACAATACAAACGTTTTATATCCATTTGGGCACCTTCTAGGTCACAGGAAAGTAAAATCAGGAAGTGAGCACCGAAAGGCACCGGCGAACTGGTATGGACACTCTATCTCTCAACTCAACCATACATCCCTGAAAAGGACACCAACTCCTACAACAGGGTCCTAAAACCTAACACCTTAAACCTATACCAAAATTGCACTCATATTAATCTGTTATTCCTTGCACCATTGCATCCAAGGAGATATAGTAGTATAGTGCCGAATCCTGCCTCTTTTTCAATTTGTCTTGGAAAAACTATATATTATTTATTAAAGTGGTTGCCTTTACTTTAACCCCAGTGATCTATTTTTTTTTGAAACACAATTCACTAATCTCGAATACCCGATAAAGACTTTGAAAGGTTCATTTTCTATTAATTGAGATTAGTTGCGATAATCAAGTCCAGTTGTTTTAAGTTAAACTACGTAGTTAAAGCCAGCATTATCCTGTTTCGTAAACCCTGGGTTTGTTTATGGTTTTAGCAAGTCCTTACTAGTTACTAATGCCTAATATATTCAGATTTACGCCAACCTTTCTGGCTTGATCAACAGCCTAAATGAAAAGGAAAGGTTGCACCAGCTTTGTGATGTCGGTGTGGTTCCAAGTGTTGGATAAAGTTAATTACATAAAATGCATACCTCATTTAATTCTGTGTTTATAATATTAACCCCGATTTTTTTACCATTTTTGTAGGATGTTAATTGTTTATACAAAATGAATACATAAATGCTGTAACATTTTTTAGATACAGAACAACGTCTTTCTGTTTTCTAACGGTCTTTTTGTTTCTAGCAATTCAGTTTATTTTAGATATTTAATATTTCTTTCACTTTCAACAAGTTTACTAATATCATCTCTTTCAGAATTTCGAGCCTAAGAAACAAACAGTAAATGTGTGGCTATCAATCTTACAGAACTTTTGATAAAATTATATTTTCTTTATATGTATATATTTAACATCCCTATTAGTACTTTCATTCCATTTTTTCCTATAAAAATAAGTTGGCGCCCTTTATACCATCCATATAGGTATTTTTCTTTCCTTTTACATTTAGCTTAATTTAGTTTATCCGCCCGTTACTGACCACCGTAACATCTGGAATCCACGGCTTGCTCAGCACCTACGCAGAACGCAATTGGTGACCTTCAGACTCTCCGTTTCTGTTCTTATGGATTCATCATCAGATAAATCAATCTAGCCACTTTTTTACTTAAACCTTAAAACCTTAGAAAGCGGAGAATACATAAATGCGAATGGCGCTAAGTTTAAATGGAAAAAAAGAATAGTATATTGTCCACGACCATTAATAAATGTAACAATTCCGACCTTGAGATAAAATATTTATTCTGAAACACTTGCTTCTTATGTGTTTTGCATGTATTTCCATTTTATAACTAGTAACGGAATAAAAATTCTGTAATTATGCGCAACGAAAAACAAAGATTGCCATGAGTTTTAAAACTGTCACTCTGTTTGTCAGTTTGTCATCAAAATTTCGGACATTAAAAATTTGGGATCAGCAATACTAATTGCAATTCCTAATACAAAAACTAAAAAACCAAGTAATCGGAATTAAAAACTGGGCAATATGCCTAAACAAATTGCCATATTCCTAAATCTAGAACATCCACAAGAATATACTGGCCACTGTTTCCGCCGCACTTCAGTGACTACGTTGGTAAATGCAGGTGCAGATATTAAAACATTAAAAAGACATGGAGGCTGATGGAAGTCTTCTCAACTGGCAAAAGGATATATAGAAAATCTTTGCAAAATCGAATAAATGTAGCAATTCGATTAGCTTCTTCATTTACTGGATCTAATTCTTCGGTAAACATTCCTTTAACCTCCAGTTCTTCTTGCTACACCACTGTTAAGTATGCCTCTGCAAATCAGTCTGTTCTAAAAAATGTTACTGAAAATATTTTCAATGTACCAGTTTTTAATTTTAGTAATTGCACAAACACTATAAATACAAATACTTATATATAAAATGTAATATGATTTCAATAAATAACATAAGATATATTGAATTATTACATGGTCGTGGATAAAATACAGTCTGTTACACGATTAGAATGAAAATTCAATTAACTCGTGGTTCCCCTCGCTCTCTACGCTCGCGTTCAGAATTTTACAACCGTATCGAATTTTCATTCTAACCTTAACTGAAAAATAGTAGATAAAAAATTATGTTAATGAGCTGAGCATTGTTAAATGTCGATTTTGAGCTTGTGAATAGTATTAATCTATTTTAAACGCTTAAATGGTATTTTGAATTAATGCTGTAATTTTTTTTAGGTAACACAATTTCTATTTAAAGATGACAACGAAACATTTGGTGTCGATCTAAAAGCATTCGATATACAAAGAAGTAGAGATCATGGTTTGGCATCGTATAACGATTATAGAGAATTGTTTAAATTACCTAGGGCCAAAAAGTTTGAAGATTTTCTCGATTTTATAGGACCAGAGGTTAGAAAAATTTTGAATATTAATCTCAAAAAATGGTTATCGTATAGAATATTAATTAAAACTAATAAAGATAACGTTTTCATTTCCGTTCCAAGTTAACTAAGAAATAAAAGTGGTAGTAACTGAGATTGCAAATATTTTTTATTATTCGTTCCAAGTTTGTGCGGTCTAACTAATCTTACCAGCTACCTAAGCTGACACTTTAAAGCTCAGGGCCGTAATAGGATCTGTATTATACCAGAAGGTACCGACCGTTTTTTTCAATTATTTTACACTTTGGTAAGGTTACAGTCTGGATTACAGCATGTATGCTACCCTTTTTTTTCACATTTAAAATTATTGGCTAAGCATCTTCACTATAAAAACCCATTACTTTTCTTTCGTCTCTTTTGACACTGTCAACAACTTCCACTATAAGAGCATTATCACTCACATCCAAAAAATTTGTTTAATTATGAAACAAAATACATAATATAAATAAAATAATAATAACATATGAAGAAGAATAAACATCAACACTAAATAACAGAATATTTTTGAAAGTTTGAGTCGACGACAATAATCGGAGAATACCTACTAGAATTTGTGAATCCATTACAATATAAAACCAAAACCTATAAAGATCAAATCCAAGTTATATAATGAAAGCAATAAACAGCCGTCGTTACATCCTCATTAAGATAAGATAGGCGAGTCCGTTCGAACTTGAAACTGATAATACACAATTTCTGATTTCAACCACGTTCTAGACATCTAGACCACATAATTTGAAGCACTCTGTCTGTTATAATCTTAAATGAATAATGTGCAACATATTATTTTTTCATGCTGTTACGAGTTCAGCTGTACTTATTTATTTCTCTTTAAATTACTCGGATGCGGTCACGGTTTAGAGTAAATTTTAGACTAAAAAACTGCTTCTAATAACATAAACTAGAAATAATTAAATTTAAATGTTTTATACTTCCTTAAAATTAAGTATACAAATCTGAAAAATAATTATTTTCCAGGACGTAGAAAAACTATCACATCTTTATGAACACCCGGATGACGTTGATCTAATAATCGGTGGCTCACTAGAAAACAATATTCCAGGAGGATTAGTAGGTCCAACTTTTTTGGGTATAATAATCGAACAATTTTACCGTACGAGAGTTGGTGACAGGTTTTGGTTCGAGAATGATGGACCAAACAGATTTAACTTATTACAACTGCGTGAAATTAAGAAAGCCAGTATATCTAGACTGTTATGTGACAATGGACGAAACATACAAAATATGCAGCCTAAAGGATTCGAGAAAATATCTTTTAAGTGAGTTATTATGTAAATTTATCATTTTGGAATAAGTAGAAAAAGCCAAGTAGGGACTAACGGTACTGTGCGACTTAATGTGAAGACGGTATAATTTTTCCAATATTTACTTTTTCGCAGTTGGCATTGAGTTTAATTCAATGGCATTATATTTCGTTTTTATAACGATTTATAGTATGTCTGAGGTATTATTGAATCGGGACTTTATTTCTTTCTTATATCTCCCCAAAAATACGTACTAAAATTATTACTTTGAGTAAACATACATCTATGACTCAAGGAGATATTGCCAAGGAATGTAATGTTGTTAACAAGATTTTAAAGCAGAAAAGGAAAACTGGTAGGATTGTGGACAGAAAAGGGAAACGTGGAAGGGATTAAGCATTTTTAGTGAGGAAGAAAAAAATAAACTGTAGAATAACAAATCAAGATCTTTAGAAAGATTTAGCATGCGCTGGAGTTATTATTCATGACTCTGCGGTGAGAAGACGACTTTTGGAAGGTGAAAAAAAAAACAGTAATACCTAAGAAGGATCAAGTATTAACTGCTAGAATGATTAAAAAAAGGTATGATTGGCAAAAAAACGAGTGTGGCAGTCAGTGGGACTGCCCGCAGAAGTTATACTTCTATGCACGCGCCTGGATTAATAAATAAATTTGTATGCGAATGATTTAGTAAAATCATTATATGATATTCGTGGTTAGCGACCGCAAAAACATCCTAGTATCGAGTGCACACTCTTTTTGTATCGAATTTGCATAAAACTCCTGGAGACGAGGTCCTTCTTAAGCACCAAGTGTTTTGAAGACCATCGCCATTATTATAATCGTATTTAGCGATTCAAAAAACCGCCGAGTACCAAGTGTGCACTAATTTTGTACAGAATTTACATAAACTCCAGGAGAAGAGGCGTAGACTTTCAGCATCATGGTATTCATGTACAGCAACCCCAAAAACCCCGAGTATATAAATTGAACCCATTTTCAGCAATACATACCGAGTTGTAACTTTTCTTTTTATTGTCAGTTCGGAATGCACTTTTCGAATGCAGAAATGGAATTTCCCATTTTTACATTATAAAAAATAGCGACAAATTTCCTGATACTCTGACGAATCCAATGCAAAAAATGCATTCCGATCCATCTTACGTTACAAAATTGTAAGGTTTTAGTGCTTTATTTTCTAGACTATTCGTAAAAACTCTGTTTATGTAGCCAACAACCTTAAAAGCATTGGGGAGAATATACTGCAACCATGTGACGGTACCTTAGACTACAATACAATACTCATTACTGAATATTATTATTAACATAAAATGCTGAACTTTATATGTATACTTACGTGACAGAATTATAAAATAATTTGTCAAATAATCATGTGGTGCGTCACTATGATATTCATACATTAGTTCAGACTGTTTTTTGTATATCTATCACTTTTCAATGTACTGAATGTTGAAACGGTATTCAAAAGAACTTATAGTTATGATTAATAACATGTGGTAAATATTTCATCTTTGTTTTTACCGACCAATATACCTTATAAGGTTTTCTGCCTCTCTCTTACTCACACCATTCCATATTTAATGATTTTTCCCATTTAACTCTACACAATCTTTTTCCGCCGAGTGCACGAATAGAAGTATAACTTCAAAAACATAAGAGCTGATCTGTTGAATATTGAAAATGAGAGCCACTTTTTGGGTACAAGAACAACGGTCTCGTTTCGTCAAAAAAAGTGCCAATAAAAAACTTAAATCGTCTCATATTAATCAAAAAATTAAACATCCTTTGAAAAAAATATCATGGGCTACTTTTCTTATAAAGGTACCGGACACCTCGTGCCAATTGAACGCATGATGAATTCTCAGAAAAAGTAAGACTTGTTAGAAAGAAGATTAAGTGGATGCCAATGATCAACCAAATTTTCAACAAGATTCAAGATTCATTGCCACGTCTCCAAGATGATGAGGAAATATTTCAAGGACAAGAATGTACGTACCATGCCTTGAGTGGCCAGGAATCTTACCAGATCTCAATCCAATTAAAAATCTGTGGGCGATTGTAAAAGCTAAACTGCCCAAAATGGATTGTACAACAAAATAAAATTATAGAAGCTGTAATCGAGATATGGTTTCGAAGCTCCGCGATCATAGCACCTCATATGTAAAATTTTGATTGACCAATTATACCATCTGAAAGGTCAGAAAATGGTCATAAATGGTCAATCGGTTTGATTAATTGGTCAGTGATAGAAATTTTTCTATTAAGCATCAAGGTCAGTTGATAATTTTAGCACCTCATTTCTCACAAATACCAAAAATTACGACTTTATTCGATAGAGAATGATCTACTGATAATTGGTCAGCCAAAACAAATTATTGGTCAGATCAATCTTATTTTATAAAAATTAATTAAGTCGCGTAGACAGTTGTGCGCATGCGCTGGGACCCCCAAACAATATCAGGATGTTAATGTAAAATGTGATATTCGAGTTCTTGATTAAAAACAATAGTATCCTCATCTAAATATAATAATTCTACATAACTAAACTTAAAATACTGATAAATATTCCCTTGTTTTCGGTATAAACACACTTCATAAATTCTAAATTTTGTTATCTATTTTTACTAAGTCAACACCTTTTAGTGTATAGAGTGTTGTAGTATATACATGCTTAAGGAAATTTAGATACATTAAAACTTTGCTTAATTCTATTTACTATTCTGTGACACTGCTGAATTCTTGAATGTTCCTTCCTAAACCCAAATTGTTAATTGAATAAGGTCTTCGATAGGAATTACGTCTTCAATTCTGTCTAAAAATAAATCGATCGAAGACTTTTGACATATTGGGAAGAAGGCTTATTGGTCGGTATGAACTTGCTTCAGTTTTTGTTTTTTTTAAAGTACTTTATTTCAAACAATAATAGAAATAGAAAAAAATATATAAAATAGTAAGTGTAACAAAAAGATAATAGAAAAAAAATCACATCCTGAATAGTACAAATAGCTTTAGCGTTATGTTTGCTGTAATAATTTTTTAAGCATAAAAAACGAATTGAAAAATATGTCACTATGAAAGGGCAGGTTATTTAGTTCACGGGATAATCGCGCCACTGGACTGTGACGCCCATAATTAGTTAAATAAGCATTTTCGTAAAGTTTCCATTCAATAACTTAAACAAGAACAAGAACAACAAATCCGCATCATGCCTTTGTTTTTCCAGAGACGAAAGACCAGTTATATTACAAACTTCCCCGTATTCTATATCACTCCAATTGATGCCTAACTTATATACAAAATGCCTTAGAAACTTCCTTTGAACTCGTTCAATACTTGCAACATCACACTTGTAAAGTGGACACCAAACAACCGAACCATATTCTAAAATTGACCTGACGAGGGATAAGTAAATAAATCTGATGCTGTTAACTGCTAAATTCTTGCTGTTTCTTATTAAAGAGCCTAGGTTCTTTAAAGCTCTGGATGAAATGTGGTCAATGTGACTTTTAAAAGTTAATTTAGCATCAAATAAGATTCCAAGGTCTCGTATATCATTTACTCTTTTAATCATTTTGTCTTTTATTTTGTAATCAAAAGAGTAGTTTGTTAGGCATTTTGTGAACGTTATTGAGAAGCATTTTGCAATATTTAATTCTAGTAAATTTGATACTGACCAGTTATACAATCTATCTACCACATTCTGCAGAGTAATACAATCATTTAAATGTAATATTTGGTTAAAAATCTTTAAATCATTAGTAAACAAAAGATAATCTGCCCCATGCAAAACTTGCGTAATCTCGGCAATAAATAAATTGAATAAAATAGGTCCGCAAGAGAACTCTGTGAGACTCCAGAAGGAACCTTTATTAAATTAGAAATGAAATTATTTATCTTAACACACTGCGTTCTGCCTGGTTTTCCAGGCTTATTAATCATTAGTATGTATGCGTGTTTGCACTGACCAGGAAAGTAGCATAATCTCAACATACTATTGAATATTGTAGTCAACAGAACAACTGCTTTTCTAGGAAGCTTCTTTAAGACTTCTGCAACTATGAGGACGAATCCGGGCGCTTTGTGCGACTTAAGGTATTTTATTTCTCTTTTCGCTTCAGTAGGAGAGAATGTTTTCAATGGAGGTGACAATTGACATGGTGCTTCTAAGAATTTTTTTACACTATCATCTTCAACATTGTCTTCATGTGAAGTAGAAAGCACTGTACTAAGTACTTCTGCAAATGTATTGGCCTTTTCACAATTTGATCGTGCCTAAGCACCATCAGTTTTTCTTATCGGTGGAACAGCTACAATTGGTCTTTTTATTTTCTTTGTTGCTTTCCACAAGGAATGATCTTCAGAGGTCAAATTTGTTAGGTTCATTGAAAAGGAATCATTTCTAGCTCCTTGAATAGTTTTACGAAGATTTCGAGTAAGGGTATTAAGGTGTGTTTTATCTACTGGGTTTCTACTGTTTTGCCAATTCTGTTGTGCTCTACGTTTTTGATGACGAGTTCTTTTATATGAAGAGGTATGTTATGTTTAGCATCTGTGGTTTTGTGGTTTGATGGTGTGGCATGCCAAGCAGCTTGTTTTATTACAGTTGTTATATGTTGGACTACCTCCTCAACATCACATCTGGTTTTTAGTCGCCAGTCCAATTTAATATTTTCATTTACATTTTGTTAAAATTTTATTCAGTCAGTTTTCTTATTGCATAACCTCAGTGCTGGTTTTTTCCAAATTGGTCTAGTTCTCATAGTTATGATGACAGGACTATGATCTGAGCTTAGATCAAAGCTTGATTCAATATCACTGTAAATATCAGATACTTCTTTTGTTAGAGCAAAGTCTAGCAAGTCCGGGGTTTTATTTGTGCCAGTTGGCCAGTAGGTTGGCTCACCCGTTGACAATATTCAGTTGGTGTTGCTGCACACATTTCAATAAGTTTCTGCCTTTTAGTGTAATTAGCCTAGATCCCCATGCAGTATGCTTGGCATTCCAGTCTCCGGCTATCAAAAAATTAGTAGTAAGCATTTTAAATAAATCATCATATTCTTTTTGGTTTATACTGTGCCTGGGTGGGCTGTATATTGCTGTAAATGTCATTGGTCTTTTTAGGGCTTTAGTAAAATATATACTATAGTAAGGTATTTTAACAAAGGTTCTATCTGTGGAGTGGTTTCCGATATCAGCATAATGTCAATTTTGTTTAGATTTAGGAATAAAATGATGTCTTGGACATGGTTCCTAATACCGTTTGCGTTCCATGCTGCAATTCTAACTGAAGTAGCCATTAATTTGTTAACCTATTACTTAATAACTGTGGTTAGCATAGTGAGGATCATTCTATTTTGGTTCACTTTACAATCAAACTACACACACCGGCATATTTAAAGGAACAGATATAAAATCCAATTATTTTTTCTATGATATACATATCGTTAATATTTCTTACATAATCTCTTACCACAAAGTTAGGTAAAGTAATTGGGACACTTCTTACAAAAATTTATTATGTGCAACCTGTTGAAGAAGAGAGCAAGTTGAAGATGTCAGATTTAAAATAAAATGCTGGTTTTAAACAGAATAATTTTATTGTACATTTTGATCTTATTTCAATAATTAAATTCATTTTTTCTTTTGTTTCAATACCGTGTGTTCCCCCCACGAGCCCTTATAACTGCAGTTATCGTCTTCCCATACCTCTGATGAGGTCATCGATCAGATGTTGAGGCAATCGGTCCCATTCCTCAATCAATGCAATTCTTAGTTGCTCTTTGTTAAGGAATTCGTGTTCTAATTCTTCTGCCTAGCATGTCCCACACATGCTCGATCGTGTTTAGGTCCGGGGAACATGCTGGCCAATTCATTGTTGTTATATCCACTTAGTTTAAAAAGTCAGTTACACAGTTGGCAAAGTGAGGGCGCGCATTATACTGCATTAAAATAAAATTGTTTCCGATATATGGACCAAAAGGTACAACATGATCTTGGAGAATATCTTTGATGTACCTGTCTGCAGTTAATGCTCCTCCATCAATTACCACTAGCTCTGTTCGTGCTCCCAAACAGATGCCGCCCCACACCATAATTTAACCTCCACCAAAAGATACAGTAGTAGTAAAATTAAATTGTGCATTTTGTTCTCCTTGGCGTCGATACAATCTTTCCCTACCATCGATTGAATTTATGCAGAAACGGCTCTCATCCGTGAAGAGAACTTGACCCCACTGATTATCACCCCAATTTTGATGTTCTCTAGCAAACTGTAGTCGCGCTACACGATGGTGTCTCTGGAGTCTTGGGGCTCTTATTGGTGCATATGACTTGAGACCACTTAATTTAAGTCTTCTTCTTATTGTGCGCTCACTTATTGTTGTTCCACGGACATCTTGGAGTATTTTTCTGGTTTGGACTGCCGTTTGACGTCTGTTTTGCAGTGTTTGAATCGTTATAAAATGATCATCTACAGCCGTAGTTGAGCGTTTCCTGCCTTGCCCTCTTCTTCTTACATACTCCCCGGTTTGCCTCCAACGATTTACACTACGGTGAATAGTTGATGGTGATTAACCTAAAATTCGAGCCACGTTTCTGTATGTTCGACCATGTTCAATTATTGTTACAGCCCTGGCAATATTAGTCGAAATTAATTCTCCCATTATTAGCTGCTCTTTGCAATACAAACAAAGTTGATGCTAACAAATAAAAAAATAAACAAAATCAACAAATCCGAATACATTAAACTGATTAATTAATAACAATATATTGTTATCTCTGTAACACGCGTTTTAAATGTAAGACACAGAACAAACTTTTGAAGTTTTGACAACAGACAACGCCCACATTTTTTGACGTTTTGACATTAAAAACTTTAATTATGACGTGGAACATAATTAGCTATCTAGATATAGACTAAAAGACAATAAAATCTAGAAATAAATTACTTTTTCAATCTGTTCCCTTAAATTTGCCGGTGTGTGTATTTATACAATGTTTTAATTGCAATAACGATTGTGATAATATTAATAAACGGGGTAACTACAGAGTGACACTTTTAAAACAGGTAATCAATTTATTTGTTCTTTTCAAATAATAAGGCTATCCGTTTTGAATATCGCCCTATTCAAAGAATAAAACTTGTCATTATGACCCCATTAGGTAATTACATGTATAAAGGATTAATAAAAATGATAAAATCTCAAACTTTTCAACAAGAATATATCATAAAATCATAAAAAATATTAAAACATAAATTAAAATAATAATATAAATAATTTGTGGTTAAATTTTATGTTGCAGTAAAATATTGCAAAACAAAACCCAAGGTATAAAACTGTTTAAATTTTTTTAATTGTTAGTTACATACAAGGTTGCCTCCTATTTGAGAAAAAAATTGGATCAATCGGATGGTCATTAGAGATGGTCGGATTTCGGTCCCATTTAGTTTGTCAAAAGAATTGCAAAAAAAATAAAAACTTTTGTAATTATACGTATTTTTTTATATATGCTTCTACTGTGGGTTTAAAATCTAAAGAAGAATTTTCAACTGTTTAATTATTTGAAGACTACACTGTAACATATACTACCACAGCTTTGTCAGACTCAAACTGTTGAAAAAAATTTGATTATCTGAATGGATAACTAGGCCCAGCATTCGTTGTGATAGCTCTTCTTGTTGGCTCGTCATTCGTTGTGTTAGCTAGGAAAGTTGGTGCGATTGGTGCCTACTCAAAAATACGGATTTGCACCCATTAGTTTCCAACTCTAATTCTTCGAGCTTTGTTCTCAGCTTAGCCACAATTATGGTTATTTATCTTCTTTTCAGGCATTCTTGTATCTTCACCCAACACCAAATTGAAAGATTTATGGGGACTTTAAAACAATTTGTTTACCAAAATTATAACAGACTCACAAAAACTCTGATGGAAAACGTCCAAACAATTTTACAATGACAATGAACTATTTAAACTCTCCTTAACTGCCCTACATCCCCTTACATAGAACAAACTAACATTCTAGCATTTGCGAGAAATATGATCTAACCTAATTACTAAGTACTAGAAGATTCTGAAAAATATAACCTAAAAACAGTCTTTTAAGTAAAGGTCCTTTCCTTATTCAGTTATGCCGTTACACTGCTTCCTCCTTAGATTTATTCCCCCGGAATATTATTTATAAAATCGGGATCCCGCACACTTTCTGAGCCAACCAAACCATCTTCTTGGAGCTGCTGCACACCTCCACTGTGGTTTCCCTGGTGAAGCGCCAACCGATCATACTGAGCCAGTACGGGTTTCCCTCTGGGAATTTTCACGATCCGAAAAATGCCATCGTTAATCTTCTTCTTAATGGTGTATGGACCTTTCCAATTCTTCTGTAATTTGGGACAAATGCCTCGACGCCGTCAGCCAAACTAAATCTCCAACTTGGTAACACTTTTGCATTTTCCTCTTTATCCAGTCACTAGATAATTAAAGTTTCCCACGCACCAGTTTGTGTATATTCTCTACTCGATTCTGAAGATCGGCGACATATTCCTCACGGGTCACTTCTTCACCAGGTTTACAAACAAACACAAAGTCAGATGGTAGTCTCATTTCTTTACCGAACAGGACCTTCGCCGGCGTTTGGCCTGTTGATTCGTTAATGGCCGATCGAATTGCCATAAGAAATTGTGGAATATGTCGATCCCAATCCTTCTGACACTGTGACACTACATTTTACAGATAGTTGGCTATGGTCCGATTCATTCGTTCCACCATTCCATCAGACTGAGGGTGCATCGCTGTGGTTCTAGTTTTGTGGATGCCTAATCTTTCGAAAACTTCTTGAAACAGCCTGATCTCAAAAATCTGAATGCAATTATAGTGGTACCCCTAAACTGCTACTAATATATCTGCTAAAGTGGTGGCTTCCTGATTCGGAACTGCGTAGGCTTCAACCCATTTAGTGAAGTAGTCTATTACAACAAGATGTACTTATTTTCTACATCGCTCTCTGGAAGTATCCCCAATACAAGTACTGCGTTTCTTTCGAAAGTACTTTCGACCAGGTATAGTTGCATTTCCGCCTTCGGTTTTCGATGCGGACCACTGGCAGCACATGTAGTGCATTAACCACACCAATCTTTAACATCGTTAGAGCAATTTACTCCGTAAAATATATCTCGGACCTTTTGCTGCGTTTTCGTGATACCCAGATGTCCTCTAGAACTATCAGTATGTATCTTGTTTTTAAATTTCTGGTACGGCATGTTTTAAAGAGTTCTAGCATTTGCGAGAAACATGGTCTAACCTAATTACTACAGACTAGAAGATTCTGGAAAACATAACCTAAAACAGTCTTTTAGTTAAAGGTTCTTTCCTTATTCGGGTATCCCGTTAGATTATTTAGCATATTTTTATCCCGTCATACTGCCATTAACATAATCACGTTGGCCATCACGTCGTTAAAATAATTTTTTATAAGGTTTATAATTAAAGACCACACTTTTAGGTTTTTTAAGATTTATATTCGTGTTCAGAGCACTGGAAAATAAACAATATTGCCACGGAAGCACCCTATTATTCTTTGTCCAATACAACTTAAATAAGTGTTCGGAAGCAGTACTTCAAAACATATGTCTCCATGGGCGTGGAATTACAATAATACTTTTTTGTTTGTAGAGAATGTTCTTTTTTAAGCACTTTTTAAGCATATTTAAAATAATTCGTTGACTCTAAATGTATACGTCATTGTGTTCAAATTCCGTACATTTAGTTGTTACAGATTTTTTAACAACCTGAATTAGATCATCTTCGGAAGGTCTCGTGAAAGCCATGTTTATTAACACAAACACAAAAAAATTCACTACTAAATGTACCCACTAACATTAACATTTCAACTGGGTTTGTTTATATAATTACATTTTTTCAAAGCAGCTCTGGCAAAATCAGAAAAATGATTGGCATTTCAATTTGGGTTGGATATGGATTATAATCGGGACCTTATATACATATCATCGCTGAAAGTTATTTCACCAGATACTATCGAAAAGAATAAAATAAAATAAACATTGCCTGCAAAAACCAAACTAAAAACTAAGTGCGATAAAGTTGATAGAAAGTAAAGTCTTGGACATGGTAAATAAGTAGAGCTAAAATACTTACGTATTTTCTAATGTAAATTAATTGATTTTAAATGTTGACAGTACTGATGACGATGAGATCGATACTAATATTGATACTTGAATGTAATTATCATCATGATGTATACCTCTTTTAATGTGTTCTATAATAAGTTTATTTTATGGTAATCAATAAAATAATAATTAAATTGAAACCTTCAATTGAAAAATTTTGAAAAATTGTAGTCTTCTATCAAGTTTACAAAAAAAATCTTTGCTTTCATGTCGCGGTTGATTAAAATAATTTAAAAAAACAGTCGATGCCTGCGGGTGTAATATAGATTCTATTACTGCCCTGAGCTTTAAAGTCTCGGCTTAGATTAGTGAATCGTTACGAACTCAAAACGAATAATACCTATTGTAAATAGATTATCTTGGTATATTAATTTAAAGAAAATTTTGTTTCTAGCAATCCATTAGTTCCATGTCAATCGTTACCAAGGATTGATTTGTCATTATGGAAGGATATACAGGATTATGGAACTAAATCAGGATATTTTACTTTATAAATATCAACAAATTACAGACAACTACAGACTAAATAGTGCAAATAAACCTCTTTTGCCATAATGATTAGATCTAATTTAATATAGGTACATATATTTCAGAAATACTTAGTTTGTTAAGTTTATACATTTTTTATAGAGCATAATATATTTATGTTAATATTAAGATTTATTGGTGACGTTGTTATTTGTTAATAAAGATTCAGTTATGAAACATATGTTTTATGTACTCTAAAGATTTTATATATTTTTGTTCAATTTAATTATTTTGATGTTTTACAAAATTAATTTAATTTTAATATTTTTTGCCATTATTATTTAAAACCTGTAATCATTTAGTCCTTCCAATGTCAGTTTACCATTGTTGGATTTTTAATCTCATTAAGGCCAATTCCGACCAAAGGCTCGTCAAAATACTATAGTGTTACAGTTAATTCTTAGCAGCAAAAATATATACCAGTTACTCTGTTATACCCGCTACAACGCGGTGTTGCAATCATTAAACACGATATCGGAGGCTCCAAGTTTCAATATATTAATGTATGTAACAAGGGTATTCTATGTCTTTTTCTTGAAATTGATTTTTTTACCAATGTATGCTTTGTCGATGAAATTATTGTCCTAAACTCTACGGACCTAAAAAGCCGAGAAGTAACAAAAAACATTTTCTTACATTTTTCAATTATACCGATAATGCTCATACTCTCACTTTTGAGATTCAAATGAGAAATCATATCCACTAGTATTAACGCTAAAACAATCAATAAGGCAACATTAATTTAAAACCCCTCCTTTAATTTTCACCAGATCACTATATTGCCGATACTGAAAAAATTCTTTAAGTATAAGTAATATATACAAAGTTGCTTTAATTTATTAGTGATTATTTTTTCACCTGTCAAAATATCACAATTTTGTGATATCGTCCAATGAAAACGCTTAATCTTCAATGTTTTATGCTAAATCTAGCCAATCATTCCGGTTTATATTGATAAAACCACTAGTGGTTTTACTAGTATTGATAAAATTATAGAACTGTCAAAAATTCAATAACAATATTGAACAATCAATTTTCTTGTTTATAAGTACCTTACTATAAATCAACATTCATTTATATTATCTAAATATTCTGAAATATATTTTGTTATTATTATTATCACAATTCAATTCATCTAAACGATAATGAAAAATCAAATATGTGGGTACTTTAAAACTAACCTGCTTCCTGGTTCTGCATGCATTTAAAACTTTTATATGCCTACAGGCAAATGTGGTCTTGTAGGTAAACTTTAAATAGATATATGTACCTAATAATTTTTATTTTGGTAATTTTCTCTTTAATAATATAATTGTATAAATAGGTATAAAAATAAATATTTATTCAAATTATAACCCTGTTTTCACGACGCTCACGACAACTGACAACTGTCAATACTATCTAGTGTACAGGATAAGTTAATAGGTGGGGTAACGGCATTTCGTTTGTGTTAATTATGAAATATAAGTTGTTCTAGGAAGTTTTTTAAATAAAGTAGTTTTTGTACAGAATGGTTCAAAAAATAAATTTCTCAAATACCACTCGTCCTGTAATATTTTACTATTCCAAGTTGAGCAGCCGCAAAGGAAGCATCACTTGAAAATGCCAGCTGAGATGTTGGCGAAACGTCGTGAAGACACAAACAACCAACGGATTGAAACCCGGAACACCACTACTGTTCATATATATATATATATATATATATATATATATATATATATATATATATATATATATATATATATTGAGATGATATATGTTACTATGCTATTTCAATTAAGTACATATAAAGAAAATTAATAAAAATAGAGAAAAGGAAATTATATTCTCATTCCAAGGCAGAGTGCAAATGTAGTTAATTTGGGATAATTTATAATCGTCGTCTTCTTCTCAATACCTAAAAAGAAAAAATAAAACAAAATGAGAAATTAAAATACACAAGTACATATAAAAAATATTCAAAGAATCAAAATAATATAATTTATCTATAACATATAAAATTCTAATAATCATGTATCAAATAGATAATGAGAGTAACTATTGAAAAAGTGTATAAATTTTATGATACCTTAGTAATTAAAACCGATTTTAAATAAATTAAGATAAAATGAAATAAGAAAACCAAATGTTAAGGCATCAATGTAAAGTTTTACATAAATTTCAGTATAAAATATTAGAACTCATAGAAGGAAATAAAGAATAAGTTTGTACTTACTTTTAGAATAGACAATGTTTGTTCTCAAGACATTTTATGATTTGTTATTAGTATAATTTCCAAATGAAAAATTCTGAAAATAGAAAGGCATTAGATTATATGGTAGATAAGATATTATAAAATTAACAATTCATTTAAAGTATAGCAGATTTTAAAAGAATGATTATGGTATTAAATGTAAATAATTAGTTAAGTATTAGATTTTTAGTAATTTGATTTGATAAAGAATTTGTAGGAGAAAGATATTATGAAATTAACAACTCATTAAAAGTTTAGTAAATTGTAAAAAGAATTTCTATTGTATTTAAATGTAAATACGGAATTAGGTATTAGATTTTTAGTAATTTTATTTGATTAATAATTTAGTAGGCGAATATCGCATGATAATGGATAGTGTAAGATTGTTTGGGGATTCAGTTGTTAAATTGTTGATTTCCTGAATCTCTCTCTTGTTTTTGGGCTTTTGAAGTGATAGCATGTAATAAATTTTGCTCCGTTAAAATTTCGATTTTTTTATTTAAATACTTATAAAAGAAAGATAAAAGTAATAAAAGGTGTTAACAAAGCCACAAGACAACTCTTGATAGCCACTGGTAAGAATTAAAGTTCATATATATGGAAAAATAAAAGTTAGGAATGGTGTGCGGAGCAGTTTAGTTATATGAATGCTTCTTGAGTAATATAACTAAAGTAAAACTGGTTTCTGATAAGAAAGAGAGTAATAGTTTACTCACCATTTGATGCAAGATCAAGTTAATTCCGGATGAAAAGCAAATTTAGTCGTCTACATCTATAAAGTGTCCGTATATCATTGATGTTCCTGGGAAATGGTTGGATTCCAATAGGAAATGATAGCCTGTGCCTTCGGTTGTCCAGAGGGAATACCAAAACTTCAAAACACGGTATCTATTTCCAAATTTTTTTAAAATAAAGAACATTCCTGTGTTTGATTTTTCTGTAGTTGATGAACATTTAATTTCACTTATACACTGTTTCACTGTTTAAATAAGTTGTTTTTTTACATTCTTTAATAAGTTTAATTTGCTTTACTGATTACAAAATTCAGAATTTTTCATAACCTTTGATTTAACGATGTCTGAAATTTGAAGGTAATGTGTTGATGCGCAAAAACAATAAGAAAAAGTGAGGTTAAGGTCAAATCGGAATTGTTGTACAAAATTGCAGTTTGGTATATGATTGTTGAATTTTATTATATTTTTTTTTGAAATTTTCAATATTAGTTAAATTTGAATCCATTTATTAGTTGAGATTTTTTGAACTCGCACCCTTAGAAAGAGAATAGATAAGAACTTATGTTAAAGTAACAATCATTAAAATAAAAGAAATTAAGTTGAATCTTACCTTATCCACATCTATATTAAAATAAAAATTTTCAAAGTATTTTCATATATGTTATAATATATATGCATTTTCGCTTATATGTTATATATATATATATATATATATATATATATATATATATATATATATATGTTATGATGTAGTGTTTCACGGATGGTAGAATGAACAGTAGTGGTGTTCCGGGTTTCAATCCGTTGGTTGTTTGTGTCTTCACGACGTTTCGCCAACATCTCAGCTGGCATTTTCAAGTGATGCTTCCTTTGCGGCTGCTCAACTTGGAATGAGCTGCGTGGTCCTGTGTTGCTGCTTTTATATAAATAAAGTGGTTAAAAACCTCTCTGACTACCAACCCTCAGAGGAAGAGAAACACATCCTTAGCAAGGGTTTTAACTTTGCAGTGACACCGAAGACGATTCCAACAGAGGACATAATCGCGAACATCGAAGCAGCCCTAGACCAAAAGCCGGACGATGAGGCTGAAATAATACGTCAAGACGTAGCACGTATTCTCAGGACCAGCAAACCACCAAAACCAAACATAAAACCGTCCGAAATGAGAGCCCTCAACAATCTAAAGGCAAACAAAGACATCACTATATTGAAAGCAGACAAGGGAAATGTCACAGTGGTGATGAATACGGAAGAATATAGAACAAAAATGGCAGACATACTCCAAGACGACACATATAAAAAAGTCACAAGAGACCCAACAACATACCTTGAGAAGACAACAAAAGATAAAATCAAAGCCGCCAAGCTTGGGGCAGAAATCGAGGCTCGCATAATTCCTCGGGAAAAAGCTAGCAGATGCCCTAAACTATACGGGTTGCCAAAAATTCACAAGGAGGGAGTGCCATTAAGACCAATCGTTAGCGCTATAGACTCACCAACTCAACAACTCGAGAAATATCTTACAGAGATCATGCAGCCAACCAGCGAAGAAGCAGATTCCTACGTCAAGAACTCAGAACACCTGACAAATATAATTAAAAACCTTAAACTGCACAAAGATGACCTCCTAGCTAGCCTAGATATAAAGTCACTTTACCCAAGCGTACCAATTGACGAGGCTCTAGACCAAATAGCTACAAATGAAGATTTCCCAAGACACATTATCGAACTTGCAAGACACTGTCTGAAGAATACGTATTTCTCGTATGAGAACAACTTGTATAGACAAACAGAAGGCGCCCCCATGGGATCCTCACTATCACCAGTAATTGCCAATCTCTACATGAAGTATTTCGAAACCAATGCACTAAGTAAAGCTAAAATGAAGCCGACTTTTTGGAAACGCTACGTGGACGACATCTTTATCATATGGCCTCATGGAAGACCCAATCTTGACAATTTCCTTGATGAACTAAACAACATCCACCACCGAATACAGTTCACGTTAGAAGTTGAAGAGAATGGCCAATTGCCTTTTCTTGACCTACTTATTACAAGAAACAATGACCTCACAATTGATTACACGGTATACAGGAAACCTACACACACTAATAGATATCTGAATGCTAGATCTCATCATCACCCTTCCCAATTGCAATCGGTAGCCAGTACACTGATATCCAGATCTATACGCCTAACAAAAACAACGAACCGACAAGAAGAACTTCATAACATCACAACCGCCCTAAGACAAAACGGATACCATGAACACACAATCAAAAAAGCACAAAAACAAGCCACGAGACCAACAACAAATAAGGAAGAATACGACATGTCCAAACCAAAAACTAAACTGCCATATATAAAAGGTGTAACAGACGTGATTGGAAGGATTCTAAGAAGGCATGACATTTCCACAATCTACAAGCCGCAGACTACCTTACACAAAATAATAGGCAATCCAAAAGACAAAATACCTTTAGAAAACCAAGGCGTATACAGCATCCCGTGCAGTAACTGCGACAAAGAATACATCGGACAAACAAATAGAAGAATCTCAGCCAGAGTACAGGAACACCAGAACAACATCAGAAATAAGCAAACGACATCAGCCCTTTTTCAACACCACCAGGAAACGGGCCACACAATAAACTTCCCAGAAACAAAACAGATTGCACCTATCAAACACTACAGAACCCGCATAGTTAGAGAAGCCCTCGAAATAGAGAGAACCAACAGCCTCAACAAAAGAGACGATGCACAAAACATCTCCAACACTTGGAAAAGTCTCCTCAAAAGACAATCCAATCCAATTACCCAAGAAGAACAAAAATCCTTGGAGAATACTCAGACACGGGCAGAACCAATAAGAAACACAAACGCAACAAGGACAGCCGTACCCATCCAGGCCCAAATACAGTCAGGAAATAATCGGCGCGGTCAACGACCTCGGGTGGAGGAAACGTCAACACCTGAACCGCACCGCCCACCAATCACAGAACAGCGATATAACCTGCGCCGCCGCCGACGCGTATAAAAGCAGCAACACAGGACCACGCAGCTCATTCCAAGTTGAGCAGCCGCAAAGGAAGCATCACTTGAAAATGCCAGCTGAGATGTTGGCGAAACGTCGTGAAGACACAAACAACCAACGGATTGAAACCCGGAACACCACTACTGTTCATATATATATATATATATATATATATATATATATATATATATATATATATATATATATATATATGTTATGATTTGATTGGATAATTTTTTTTTGTATTTGATAATAGGTAACTGTCTTTATATAGGTGTTTAAAAATTTTATTTCAGAAAGTGTAGAGAGTTGTTTATTTTTGTTTTATATATTTTGTTTTAAAAAAGGGTTATCCCCCCTAGGGACGGGGGGATAAAGAATGTGGATTATTATTAATTTTGAAATGGAAGAGAGAGTTGTAATTTTGAAAATTGATAAATATTTATAATTGAAGTTAAAATCTTAAAATAAAACTGTTTTAAATAAAGTGAATATTATTTTGAAAGTAGAAGCACGACCCTATAGCCGGAAGCAAATCAGAAATCATAATAAATTTATCACCAAATCTGAAGGAGCACCACTGATTCCATAACAAATTGACGCCCAACGTGGGGCGATAATAGGAGACCATTGGAAAGAAACTGAATAACAAGAAGAAGCTGCCGAAAGAGGAAAGTCAGGATAGTCAAGTGAAACTCAAGCAGAATTGAAAATTATTAGAAAATTGTAATCTGGGGTAAGATTTTTAAATCCTTATATAGAGACAGTTTTTTTAGTTTGTTGTTTCTATTTGAAATAGGGGGGATACATAATTTTTGAGACATATTTTATAAAAATTGAAATTTTTTGACAGTGTCAATAAGACATATAAAATTTAAATTGATATTGAATTAATATTATACTATATTATAAATATAATTAATATTAAAATTTAAATTATTATAATAATAAATTGAATAATAAATAATAATAAAATGGAAACAAGAAGAAGACAAAATAAGAAACAGGATTTACAGATGCAACAAGGAGATAATCAAAAAGATGAAGGCATACATATTATGGAAACAGCGATAAAACTAATGATGGAAATGTTAAAAGATATGAGCAAGAATATGAACAAATATTATGAAGAAATAAAACAAGATATTAACGAATATCATGAAGAAATAAAACAAGATATTAACGAATATCATGAAGAAATAAAACAAGATATTGACGAATATCATGAAGAAATAAACAAGAATATGGATTCTATGAAAAAAGAAATAAAAAAAAATTTTGAAGAAATTAAAGCAAATATGAACAAAAATACTGAAGCAATAATTTTAAATATGGATGCAATGAAAAAGGAAATAAAAGAAGACATGAACAAAAATAATGAAGAATTAAAAGATGAGACGAAGAAGCAAATGGAAACAAACAAAGAAAAATTGGAAGAAACAAAGAAAGAAATGAGAACTGATATAATAGCAAGAATAACAGAAGTAGAGGAGTTACAAGAAGTTAAAATTAAAATAATTATTAACAAGGAGTATAAAGATGAAATAAAAAAAATCAATATTAATACAAATAAAAAATTGAATGAATTAAAAAAAAAAATATAAAACAGGATACAATAAAGAAAATAAATAAGATGGAAGAAATAGAAAAAGAAATAAATGTAATACAAGAAAATGAAATTATGAAATTAAAATTAAATAATGAATATGACGATGATAAGAAGAATTATAAAGATAAATATTATAAAAATGAAGAAGCAAAATATGAAAATAAAATATATGAAGGTGATAGAAATAAATATAAAAATAGATATTATTATGATAATAATAATAAAATTAAATATAAAACTAAATTTAATTACAATAAGGAGAATAAGAAGAAACCTTATGAAGATGGTGATATAAATTATTTTGAAATATGTGAGGAAATTAGTTGATTAAAAAAGATTTGGAAGGATATAATTTATAATTATAAAAAAAGAAAAAAAGAAGTTAATTAAAAGCAAATAGGATTGAGATAAAATTAAAAGTAAGATTAAAATTCAAAATAAAGAGGAAAATAAGTAATGGGGAAATATTAGAAAAAAGAGGAAAAAATTGATTAAATAAAATAAAGTAAAATTATTAAAAAGGGGTAGAAATCGAAAGTAATTGTAATTTAAAGGTAGAATAGTAAGGGATGATCTGATAGAAAAGTAAATATAGAATAAATTTAAAATTATAAAATATGTCTTAATAGAAAATTTTATTTTTAAATTTAGGGGGATTTTGTTATGATTTGATTGGATACATTTTTTTTGTATTTGATAATAGGTAACTGTCTTTATATAGGTGTTTAAAAATTTTATTTCAGAAAGTGTAGAGAGTTGTTTATTTTTGTTTTAAAAAAGTTACCTAGGGACGGGGGGATAAAGAATGTGGATTATTATTAATTTTGAAATGGAAGAGAGAGTTGTAATTTTGAAAATTGATAAATATTTATAATTGAAGTTAAAATCTTAAAATAAAACTGTTTTAAATAAAGTGAATATTATCTTGAAAGTAGAAGCACGACCCTATAGCCGGAAGCAAATCAGAAATCATAATAAATTTATCACCAAATCTGAAGGAGCACCACTGATACCATAACAATATATATATATATATATATATATAAGAATCTTATATTTTTGATTGATAATAACAAATCAGTTTGGTTTCTCTGTAATACAAAAGATTTTATTAGCTATTATTTACACTATTTACATTTATTACAAAATTACCTGTAATACAAAAGAAACAACAATTAAAGTTTATTATTATCTCTTTTAAAATATTTTCTGATTGACGTATTATTCTACAATATTTCAAAATCTGTCAGTCAACTTCCATCTACTGTTTCATCTGGTGTCGTCATTATGTAGCACGGCAAATGTGAATAAAGAAACTTTCTTTACATCTCCCCCTCCCGCCATGAAAATTCTTATGGGAATTTTTATTAGATCTTGATTATTCTGGTATTAATTTTGTAATGTGGAATAGTCCTGTTTCTTCGTTCTTTTTTCCTGTTTTAATCCTAAATATAGTGTTTGATATTTTCTCCGTTATTTTAAAAGGTCCAATCCTGAGTTCATCTAATTTTTTTCTGTTTAATTTATTTCCATTTTCAATGTATACGGAGTCCCCTATATTGAATTCATGTTCTTTTCTGTTTTTGTCAAATAGTTTTTTATTATATTCGTGTGATTTTATAGTGTTATCTAGAGCTATTTTTCTATCTTTTTTCCAATCTTCTGCATTTTTATGTTCTTTTAGTTCTTCAGGAAGCATATTTGTATTAGTACCATCTAGTAGATATTTTGGTGTAAAACCTGTTACGGAGTGTTCTGTTATGTTATATTTGTCAATACATTCTCTTGCTATTGTCGTCCAAGCTTTTTTTCCTGTAGATTCATTGATTCTGCATCTTATTTTATTGACTATTGTTTGGTTTAATCGTTCATTTATGCCATTCGAGAAAGGTGCATTTAAGGCGGTGTAAATAAGTCTAATATTTTTTTCTTCTAAAAATTGTTTAAATTCTCTAGAGTTGAGCCCTGGATATTGGTCTGTTAAAATTGTATCAATCTTATCCACTTCTGGTGTGTTTTGAACTATCTTTATAAAATCATTTGCAGCCTGAGTCTTTGAAGTACGTATGAATGCGTATCTTGTATAGTGATCAACTAAAAGATGGAGGTATCTTTTCGTTGATCTTTGACCACCAAACCCACCGATCGTATCAATCGACACTATCTCAAATGGCTTTGTTGCTGGTCCTAATTGAGACATCAACCCATACTTTGCTTGACCTCTAGATTTATTTCTTTTACAGATATCGCATGTTTTGCATATTTTTTTTATGTTTTCTATTAATCTTTTTGAAGTATAATATGGGCATATTCTGTTTATCAATTGATTTATGCCAATATGATACCAATCTATATGTGTATTTCTTATTAATTCAATGCTCAATTTCTCTGATAATACTATCTTCTTTTTATTCTTACTTTGTTTATAAATTATACCATGTTCATCTATTGTTTTTTTCTTAAGTTCTCTTAATGCAATGTTTTCATCTTGATCCTTTTTTATTTCTTGAATTTTGATTACATTTACTACCTTTAATGCTCCTTCACTATTATCTATTGATTCCAATACTGGGTTTCTGCTAAGACAGTCTGCTTCAGTGTTGAATTTCCCTGGTATGTATTTAATATTAAAATCAAATTGAGATAGGTAATATGTTAGATCACCTAACTCTTCGTCTGTTCTTGCTTTTATGTTAAGGTTTTCTAAAGGTTTATGGTCTGAATACACTTCAAATTTTCTTCCAATTAACCAATGTTCCCAATATTTCACTGCCTCTTTTATCGCTAAGCATTCCAAATATATAGCTTTCTTTCTTTTTTGCGTCTCATTTAATTTTTTTGAGAAATAGGCTACTGGTTTATCCTTTCCATTTTGTTGTGTTTGTTTTAGTATTGCACCCATACCTTCTATTGAAGCATCTGTAAATATCTTAATAGGCAAATTTTTATCAAATATTTCTAGCACTGGCTGAGAACATAACAATTTTTTTATTTCTTTAAATGATTTTTCACAATCTACAGACCAATTAAATTTTACATCTTTTCTTAACAGTCTATGTAATGGATCTAGTATTGTTGAAATTTTTGGTATGTATTCGTGATAAAAATTTATTTTACCTAAAAATTGTCTAATATTCTTCTGTGTTTTTGGAGTAGGAAAGTTATGTATAGATACTAAGTTGTCTTTGATTGGTCTTACTGTATTATTTTCTATTATATGTCCGAGATATTTGATTGAGTTCGATGCGAACGTGCATTTCTTTAATTTTAATCTAAATCCTTCTTTTATTATGGCTTCTAAAACTTGTTTTATATGCATGATATGATCTTCAAAAGTTTCTGAGAATATCAATAAGTCATCTATATAATTTTCTGTGAACTTCTTAAGATTATGTTTTCTTAGTATACTTGATAAAATTCTTTGGAAGATTGCTGGTGCTGTTTTTAAACCGAATGGTAGGCAAGTCCATTGATAGTGCCCTTCTTGTGTTATAAAGCCTGTTTTATTTCTATCTTCTATCCTAAGTGGTATTGACCAAAATGCAGAATTGATGTCCAGTGCTGTAAAATATTTACAATTTCTAGCTTTAATTATTAGGTCATCAATTAGTGGAAAAGGTTGAGCTTGTGGTGTTACAATTTTATTTAAATCTCTAAAATCAATGCATAATCTAGTCTTTCCTTCATCTTTTTTTAATGCAAGAGTTACTGGTGCAGCAAATGGGCTATATGACTCTTCAATTAAATTTTTTTCCAATAGTTTTGCCACTTGCCGCTCTATTTCATTTCTGTCTTCAATTGTACATCTATATGGTCGTTTACTACAAAATTTATCCACTAAGAGATCTATTCTTGCTTCATAGTCTTTAACAGTTCCTACATCATATTTATCTTTGGCAAATATTGTTTTGTATTCTTTTATCAATTGTTCTATTTTTATTTTTTTCTCCTCATCCAAATGATTCAAGTCTATTTTAAAATCTTTTTCTATAACATATTCATTAAAATTTACTTCTATTATATCTTCTCTTGGCAATTGTTTTTGGCTTATATTCAGATTTTCATCTTGTCTTAATTTAAATTCTTTTATTATATCTAGGCCTATCAAAAAATCATGGAAATCTTCATTTTCTACAATAAACACGTCTACTTCTTTTTCAATATTAAAAATTTTTAATTTTATTTTTGTTAATCCCTTTGTAAGTGACACACCACTAATTGTTTTTAATTGTACTTTGTTCTTATCTTTATTATTACCATTTATAGTTTTTATAATTTTTTTATTAATTAATGAAACTTGAGATCCTGAGTCATAGATCCCTTCTATATTTATTTTATCTTCTAATACAATGTTTAATTTAATTAGTGGTGTGTTTATTCGTTTTTTGTTTCATCATAAATTTCTACATCCAGAATAGAATTGTTATTTACTTTTTTTGTTGTGGTATTTTTTTCTCTATTTTCTTCCTTTTTCATAAACCAACATTTTTCATTGGGGTGGTATCTCATACCTTTGCCCAAATCTTCACATGTCTTACAAGGTTTCTTTTCTTCATATTTTTTTTGAGAGTCTAATGTGATTTTTTTTTGGAAATTTTTTTTGTTTACTAGACATTCGAGTTGTCTCAATTCATTCAATAAGTCTGTTGTATCTTTTAATTCTGACTTATTAATTCTGTTTAATATAAATTCTGGTAACCCTACTGCTATTAATGCTATAAGTGACTTAATATCCATATCCTTATTAAAATCTATCAAAAGTTTTTCTTTTTTCAAAGCATAGTCAGTTAGCGTACCTTCTCGATATTTAAATGATATTGCATAAGTAACATTATTCCATCCATTATCTGTAAAGCATTCTAAAAATCTTTTCTTCCATTCTAACCAATCAGCATTTACTGTTAATCTAATGAGCGTAGAAGAGTGCCAATCTAAACTTGGTTTGTCCAAAAATAATTTCAACAATTCAATTTTATCCTCACTTTTATCTATTTGAAATCTACAGCATTCTTTTTCAAAGCTTTCCATCCACTGTTTGGCATTGGTGGTTTTGCTTGAAAATTTTCCTACCAAAAGTTTTTCTGATATTTGCTTTAAGTTTTTTTCTTTATCTTTATTTTGTGTTGTTTCTATCAGTTTTTCTAATATCTCTTTTAGATTATGATCTTGTGTTTTGTTTGCATTCTCTTCATTTATTTCCTCTAAATATTGATCTCCAAATTGTAGATTTCCATCTTCATCTATATATGTCTCCTCCAACTCCTTTGTCATCGTAATCCACACATTTCTTACCTGATTTCTTCTCTTTAATGTATTAGTTAATTTTGTGAAATTGTTTGTTTTTCTCAATTCTACATGATCTCCTACATATCTTAATTCTTCTGGCAATACATATCTTCTTCCATTCTCTGTACAAATTGAGTTTATAGCAATTACATTTGTTTTAGCATCTTTTGGTGAAGCTACTACCATAAATTCAAACTGCAACTTCGACATCATAAACAAAATTGTTGTTTTATAAGAATCTTATATTTTTGATTGATAATAACAAATCAGTTTGGTTTCTCTGTAATACAAAAGATTTTATTAGCTATTATTTACACTATTTACATTTATTACAAAATTACCTGTAATACAAAAGAAACAACAATTAAAGTTTATTATTATCTCTTTTAAAATATTTTCTGATTGACGTATTATTCTACAATATTTCAAAATCTGTCAGTCAACTTCCATCTACTGTTTCATCTGGTGTCGTCATTATGTAGCACGGCAAATGTGAATAAAGAAACTTTCTTTACATATATACCTATATATATATATATATATAACAAAATAACGAGGATATTGGGTTTTTTGCAGCAATACGAAAAGTGTACTCTTATAAGTAATTTAATGCCAAGCTTTCGATTATGATTATAATCATCTTCAGGGCGCTACAATATTTTATGTTATAATATGGACTAAAAAATTATTTTTTACTTACAACTTGTTGAGATTACTTCGCAATTGATAGTAATTGATAGCAATTGATGTACATATGTAATAATTATTGAAAAAACAAGCTTTTTAAAAATTATTAAAAAAGAAACTGAAACACTAGAGCTTTTTTTAAAAAACGATGATACACGCGATTACATTAATTAAAACATGACTGGATGTATTTGTGTCATATTGGCTTTTGATTTAGAAAAATCCTATGGAAACGAAATTAGGTCTTGAAAAAAGATCATAGGAAACAATCAATAAGTATATGAAAACTTATTATAGTATTTAAATATAAAGTTGTATTAAAAATGTTATTAAATTTTTTAATAAATTGAAAGTAGATATATAAAATTAATTAAAAAATTATTAAATTATTATTATAAATTTTATTTTAGTTATTTAATTTTTTGGTAGTTTTAAATTATTATTTAGATGGTTAATTTTCAAGTATATGTAAAAAATCAACACTACGTTTTTCCAAAAAACCCAATATCCTCGTTATTTTGTTACATAAGAGTCAGCAAAGAATTTTTAAAAGTATATATATATATATATATATATATATATATTATAACATATATAACTTGCTATGAATATTTATTATAAGTTAATATGCCATAAATAAACTTTGACTTTAAATTTATAATTCAAGAAAAATAAAATTTTATTAAAATTTTTATATAGGCAAATTGTTTTTAGATTTTTAAATATTGTAAATTTATTTTATATTTCCCGACAATGACTTTTTACTCATGGGCAGAATTCAATGTTTAAATTAGATTAATTATATACTTTTGTATGTAAAACATAAAAAATTTTATTCTAATGAACCAACTGGCAAAATACTGTTGAGATTTGGAAAAAGAAGAATTTTATTAACCTAACTATACTTTGAACGGTATAATTATAACTGATTTCAAAACTTTACTTATAAAGTTGAATTAAAATGAAAAATTTTGTAACTATTATCACTTGAAACAATGAAAATTATCTTATAAACTAAAGAAATAGTATACAGTGAAACAGTGAAAAATGTTCATCAAATATAAAAAGTAAAACACAGACAGTTCTTTATTTGTAAATGAAAATTGAATACCGTTAATATTGGAGTGTTTCTTCACTCCTAGGATTGTCTCCACTTCAGGACTGAATATGACTATCTCCAAAAACCATAAAACTCGTTCAAACCTCTAGATAATCTGCTAATTATTGGAACTGCTATACAGGTACGTAAATTCTGATACTTTCAATCCATTATCAACTATTATACGCTTCTAAATTCAATCAAAATTCATCTCGTACAATTTGCTGCTTTGCTCTTGCCTTTTCTGGAGTTTATTTTTAATTATAAATCAAACTTTCTGCTTGCCCCAGGTATTCAAAAACTTCTTCTTTGCTTTAGTAATATTTTTATATTAATCAAACTCTTTTATCTCAATATTTTTCAATAAAAACGCAAATTCAAACAGGAACAAAATTTAATACATCTTACTTCTTCAACGATCAAAAAGCAAGAGAACGATTACAAAATCAACAACTAGACAATTGAATAATATAACAAACTTCAACTACCTATCTATCTAGTTTTAACCTACTTGATATTCTGTCATACAAATTACTAATTCGAATACTTGATTTTTGATTCAGATTTATACAATTATTTATATGCAAAATCCTATTACATTCAAAATAAACTTACAATTTCATATTTATATAATTATAATCTAAAATACTTTTAAATTTCAAAATTTTTCATTTTCATCAAAATTAAATCAATACAAACAATATCATGGCTTTGAAACTCCAATATTGATTATTGTAAACGTAAGTAATTTTTAGTTTAGTCCATGATTTAAATTATTCTTTATTTGAAATTGTATATCTTTAGTATTGATATTTTCACAATTAACTTTCTTGTTCTATTTAAATATAATTCTTATTTGAAATTATATATCTTTAGTATTGATATTACAAAACAACAATATGTATCATTGTACGTTATATGAAACCTTTTTTCTAAAAATATTTAATTTTCTTATTTTAATTAAAAAAAAATTCATTTTAATTTAAAGTATAACAAACAGTTATATGCACTTTCTAAAATAGATATGCTTTAAAAAAAAACTAATCTAATATTCTATATTCTTATTTTGTTTTTCCGTTTTTTAGGGAATAAGAAAGAAAAACTTGATAAAACACTAGTACTGAAGAAAATTGAACAAATTTATACAAGGTCTATAACTTTGGATTCTGCCCTGGGATCAAGAATATCTTCGTTTTATTAATTTGATCATAATTTTATTTAATTTTTTTTTAATTATAGCATATTATCTTATATCATCTAAATATATTGTTATGGTAATCAAAATGAGTCTTTGTCTCCGGCTATCTTGGTCTGGGTTCTTATTATTTGAAACAATATTCAAATTATTTAAATTTTATTTTTACACTTTAACTTCAATTACAAAATTTCAAATTACAAGTATCTTCTTCAAAATTAAAAAAAACAATAATCATTCTATTTATCGCCCTCATCCCTAGGTAACCTCTTAAAACCAAAATATCAAACAAAATAAACAACTCTCTACACTTTCTGAAATAAAATTTTTAAACACCTATATAAAGACAGTTACCTATTATCAAATACAAAAAAAAATTTATCCAATCAAATCATAACAATATATATATATATATATATATATATATATATATATATATATATATACAAAAGGGGAAAATTATTGGGCATGTACGCAAAAAGGATCAATAAGGCCACGAGTGTAGGAATGGTAACCGCAGACATGCATGTTTCTGGCTCATTAGCCGTCATCAGTGCGGCATAACCAAATAGGGTATTGCACTTGGCTAGCAAAAGTGTTGGGTACTTGGGAGCAAAGGATGTTGGGGAAACATGTGTAAAGAAACATAAAAACACAAAAACAACGAAAGCTCACACAGGAGTCCTATCGGCATTTTGTGCTTTCGGCCAGCTGTGCCAATGGGTTTTCGGCTAGCAACCAGCGTCGCAACGTTGGCGAAACGGACTCATTGTGTTTGAGTCGTTCTAAGCCCAGGATATGAAATAAACAAAGTGCCAAGAAAATGCGTATTAATATAAACAAAAGGGGAAAATTATTGGGCATGTACGCAAAAAGGATCAATAAGGCCACGAGTAGGAATGGTAACCGCAGACATGCATGTTTCTGGCTCATTAGCCGTCATGTCTGCGGTTACCATTCCTACTCGTGGCCTTATTGATCCTTTTTGCGTACATGCCCAATAATTTTCCCCTTTTGTTTATATTAATACGCATTTTCTTGGCACTTTGTTTATTTCATATCCTGGGCTTAGAACGACTCAAACACAATGAGTCCGTTTCGCCAACGTTGCGACGCTGGTTGCTAGCCGAAAACCCATTGGCACAGCTGGCCGAAAGCACAAAATGGCGATAGGACTCCTGTGTGAGCTTTCGTTGTTTTTGTGTTTTTATGTTTCTTTACACATGTTTCCCCAACATCCTTTGCTCCCAAGTACCCAACACTTTTGCTAGCCAAGTGCAATACCCTATTTGGTTATGCCGCACTGATGACGGCTAATGAGCCAGAAACATGCATGTCTGCGGTTACCATTCCTACTCGTGGCCTTATTGATCCTTTTTGCGTACATGCCCAATAATTTTCCCCTTTTGTTTATATTAATACGCATTTTCTTGGCACTTTGTTTATATATATATATATATACATAAGGTCACGAGTAGGAATGGTAACCGCAGACATGCATGTTTCTGGCTCGTTAGCCGTCATCAGTGCGGCATAACCAAGTAAGGTATTGCACTTGGCTAGCAAAAGTGTTGGGTACTTGGGAGCAAAGGATGGTAGGGAAACATGTGTCTAAAAAACACAAACAACGAACGCTCACACAAGAGTCCTATCGCCATTTGTGCCTTCGGCTAGCTGTGCCCACACTTTGGGGCTACGACCAGCGTCGCCACGTTGGCGAAACGGACTCATTATCTTTGAGTCGTTCCAAGCCCAGGATGTGAAAGACAAAGGGTGCCAAGTATGCGTACTTATGATAAACAAAAGGGGTAAATTAATATAAGGCAAAGAAATATAGAAAGTTGGTGTTGTATTATGGTTGGCATCCTCAGGGACCGCAACATCGTTTACAGTGTTTTGAGTGTAAGTGTTATTATTTACATTGTTATTCGACAGTATATTAGTGGTGTTAAATAGTATTGATTTAACTAAACGAGCTGGATATGCGTTGTCTACAAACAGTTGGAGTAGGATGTTAAGATTTTTTTTATGGAAAGATGGATCACTTATCCTGAGTACCCTGTTTTTCATTTCTTTGATGAGATTTGTTTTTATTGTTTTTTTGTGATATGACCAGAAGTTAATGAATCTACCAGGGTGTAGTGGTTTCCTATACCAATCTACCAGGATCGAGGTACCCCTACGTACTAGTCTCGTATCCAGGAATGGCACAGAGAAACTCTCATCTTCTTTTTCTAGAGTGAACTGTATATGTGGGTCATAACTGTTGAAATAAAACAATATCTCATCTAGAGATGTAGCAGGTAAAGCTAAAATTATGTCATCGACATATTTTTTTAAAAAATGTATGTTAAAGGGTAATACTGCGATACTGATATCTAACAACATATCCATTACGTAGTTTGCTAAAATGGGGGATGTTGAGCTACCCATCGGGCACCCAAACTTTTGTTTATATATTTTGTTGTTGAATGTAAAGTAATTACTGTCAAATAAAAAAGTTATGAGTTCAAAAAAGGTTGTTTTATCGATGTTGCAATGCCTGCTGATGTCATCCCATTTCTTATCGATTGCACTAAGGCATATTCTGAGGCATACATTACTAAATAAAGAAGTGACATCCAAGCTAGCCAAAACGTATCCTTCTGGGATTTCTGTTTTATTTAATAATCTATTAACTTCAAAGGAGTCTTTGATGTAATATTCATTATCATAGTCGTACGCTTTTGACAGAATATCTGTCAGAAGTGTAGCTATGTTCTCAGAAGGTGTGTTGATAGAAGCAAGAATTGGTCTAACACTTAATGAGTTTTTATTAACTTTGGGCAAAGTGTAAAATTTCCCAGGGACACTCTTGTAGCTAGTTAACTGTTTTCTTTGAATTTCATTAATGAATCTTTTATTTTTTAGTTGTTTTATAAGTTTGTTGCTTTTGTCTTGAATTGTTATTGTGGGATCTTTTCTTATTTCCACATATGAAGAATCATTTTGAATAATTTCTTCAGAAAGTTGTACATATTGATTCTTTTCCATTATGACAGTGATGTTACACTTGTCAGATCTTGTGACAATTATTTCTGGGTTGTTTTTTAAAGAAATTTTTGTTTTTATGTACAAATTTCTAAACAAATTGTTCTTTTTTCTATTTCTAATGGTGGCATTTGTTACAACATTAGTTGACCTAGCTAAAACACAAACAACGAAACTCACAGCTGGCCGAAGCCACAAATGGCGATAGGACTCTTGTGTGAGTTTCGTTGTTTGTGTTTTTTGGTTTTTAATACATGTTTCCCTACCATCCTTTGCTCCCAAGTAGTCAACACTTTTGTTGGCCAAGTGCAATACCCTATTCGTGACCCTATGATCCTTTTTGCGTACATGCCCATTAATTTTCCCCCTTTCGTTTGTTATAGGTACGCATACTTGGCACCTTTTTTCTTTATATATATATATATATATATATATATATATATATATATATATATATATATATATATATAAAACACAAAGGGTGCCAAGTATATATATATATATATATATATATATATATATATATATATGGAAAAAGTCTATTGGGTAAGCAGCAATAATGAACAGAGTACCTACTCTTTCAAATGTTTATTCCGAGCTTTCGGCCAATATTACAGCCATCATCAGAGATCTACAATATTATTAGTACTTAAGTATACATTACAATAAAATAGTAAAAAATAAAAAAACTTACAACTTGGAGGGGTTGTATCAATAACGATGTTAGTAAAAATACATGTACTTAAGTATCTGAATCCGGTTACACTAATTACACTTGATAAAAACTTTGTGATAATTAAATTATTACAGGTGCTGATTCTATTATCGAAGTTATTGGTTATGTTACAATTTACAGGTGCGATGATGAGAAAACCATGACTAAGTCTCCAAACCACAAAAACGTAAATAATATGTAGTAGTACAATATAAGATGTATGCATCCGTATTCGGAATTGAATTTCGAAGATAATCGAAATTCAATTCCGAATACGGATATATAAACTGGGAATATACTATAAATGAAAATGTCGATGATAATAAATGTTGCAATGATGAAAATGAGGTTTTCAATTTATGGATGCATGATGAAAACGTTAATGAAGCTAATAACCATGAAAGTTTTTTACTGCTCATAAGCAGTCTATTAAAATGGAAACTTTACACAAAATCATAATACTAATGAATTTACGAGTTTCAATTGTGTTACGAATTAAATTTGCTTATATTTATACTCTTATAAGAAATTTTTAATTCAATTGATTTATTTAAACTGTATTAAAATGCTATAATTTTAGTGTATATATCACATTTTTAATTAATTAATTTGTAATAAATTATTTTACATTTTAAAAGAAGCTTACATCATTTATAATTCGACTTACCTACCAATAATTTGCATAGTTTTATATAACTTATATGATCTTTAATAAAAAAAGAAAGTCTTAATATGTATAAAAAAAATTCAGTTATTAACTGTGTGTAATACAAGAATATTTTATGATAAAAGAGCCACAAAAGATAAGATGAAATTACCGAAAAGATTTTTTTTTTTCAATAATAATTTGTTAATTTAAAAACTGACGCATTTATTATTATTTTTTTAGATACTCCAGGTTAAATAAAGAAAGATCACAATTTAATACTTATCCTATTTTCAACGAAAACAAATCCAAAAACAGAAAAATCATAAATATCGGTCCCGCCAATCTCGAGTTATATATGGTGAAACTAAAACGACTTTCTTTGATACGAGTTCTGTCGCAAAGTAAACAGGACTTTTAAGAAATATCTGATACTAGGTGTACCTGCGACGTCGTTCGCGTGGCGTTTTGATTGTTGTTTAAAAATTTCTTTACTCACCCCGTTAAAATGTTATGTTGAAAGAAGACAAATACATCGGTGAAAACCGCATTCGAATCGGATCAGTAGTTTTCATGTGATACGCGCACAAACATATAGACAGACAGACAGACCTACAAAAAAATCTAACCACATTTTTGGGTTCTCTATCGATGTACCCGTGACGTCGTTCGCGTGATGTATAGGTTGTTGTATTAAGATTTCTTTCCCCCACACCGTAAAAGAGTTGGGGAAGAAATTTTTATACACCAGATGTTAAGTTAAAAGAAGACAAATACATATGTGAAAACCGCATTCAAATCGGATCAGTAATTTTCATGTTATGCGCGCACAAACATAAAGATAGACAGACAGACACACGTACAACAAAAAAATCTAACCACATTTTTGGGTTCTATATCGATGTACCCACGACCCGCGACGTCGCTCGCGTGACGTACCTATAGATTGTTGTATAAAAATTTCTCCCCCACACCGTAAAAGTGGTTTTCCCAACATTTCTCTTCACTGCTCTTCTCCTATTGATTGTAGCGTGATGTAAAGTATCCTATAACCTGCTCAGGAGTATGAAAAATAATTGTACCAAGTTTCGTTAAAATCCGTCGAGTAGTTTTTGTTTCTATAACGGTTATACAGACAGACAGACAAAAATTTTACTGATTTCATTTTTGGCATCAGTATCGATCCCTAATCACCCCCTGATAGTTATTTTCGAAATATATTTCATGTACAGAATTTACCTCTCTACAGATTTATTATAAGTATAGATTAGTATCGCTATCTGTCATAGGGTCTATCGTTCGATACGTATATCTTTCATTGATGTTCTGTCAAAATTTTATGACAATCACTTTACGCCGAATCATCGGGCTCAAAGTGACAGTAACTTTTTAACATCGGTCGAAAAATAAGTATCGAACAAAGAGCCAATATTAAGTTCTGTTTTAAACTTTGTAAAACATTTACCGAAACGCATCGATTGTTGAAACAAATTTATGATGATGATTCTTTATCTCGTAGCCGAGTCCACGAGTGGTTTAAATGGTTCAAAGAGAATCGTGAGTTGCAGAAAGAGGACGGACATGTTGGCTAATTGAAATTTGTGATTATTTTAGAAGCTGTCGAAAAAATGCGTCTAGTTTTTTAAAAATGAGCCAGGATTTTCATTAAGATAAATGCAAATGAAATTAAATATTTCCAAACATTCCATCAATCATATTATGACCGGGAATTTGGGCATAAGAAAAGTGTGTTCACGGTTTGTTCCATACAAGCTCACGGATGACCAAAAAATGCTTCGAATTCAACATTCAAGAGACGTCATTAAAGAGACCAAGAAAAATAAAAACTTTCTGTTCAACATTGTGACTGGTGACGAAATGTGGTGTTTTTAATACGAACTCAAAACCAAGAGTCAAAGTTCCGCATGGAAGCACCCAAGCAAGCTAAATCCGAAAAAAAAGCCGTTTGGAAAATTCAAAAGTGAAGACAATGTTGAATTATTTCTATGATTCACAAAGAATTCGTTTCAATGGGTCAAACCGTTAATGCTGTGTATTATCTTGGTGTTATGGCGTTTGCTGTTACGTAGGTATTCTTCGTGTTCGGCCAGAATACCGCGAGGAAGGAAGCTGGAGCTTGTTGCACGATAATGCACCATCACATCGATCGACACTTGTGCCCGATTTTTTGACGAAAAATGGGATTTTAGCCATCAACCACTCAGGATATTTCTTCAGATATGGCACCGTGCGACTTTTTTCTGTTCGGTAGATTACATTTACCTATGAAGAAACAGCGGTATGCCGACGTAGACGCCAGCCAAAAGGCGTCGACGACCATTTTGAAGAACATCTCAGTCAATAAGCAGAAATCCTCGTTCGAAAAACTTGTGGACCGTGCAAATCACTGTATTAACTCTGAAGTGGACTATTTTAACTAAAATAAATTCCATTTGCTGAAAAACAAAAATGTATTAATTTTTTTCTTTAGATAAAGGTTTTGTAGGGTTCTGAAGGTCTAAAAACCAATCTATGTGGTTGAAAAACAGTAATCAAAAACAGGCTTGTTTTCTTCCTCGTTTTATTTATTTTATTTCTATTTTCAGCTAGAGTAACAAATTTCAAAAATTTCAACTCAATTATGCAATTTTTTTTCATCAAAATTCTGCACCGAAATGAATAGGTAGTTTATAAGCAATAAAAATAGAAAAGAAAACGATAATTTTAAATATTTTTATTGTTTCATTAATTTTTTGACTTATTTATGGGGTAAAAAAAGTAAATCACTATTATTGAAGTCATCACACAACATTTTCTACAATAATCAGAATGCCACGTCCCACATCCAAATGTAGTTCTTATTTTAAAGAGTCTGTCCTGTTTTATTTAAGTTATTAAAAATCTCGCTAGCTTAAAAATTAAGCTAGCGGGACAGGTATTAACATGGTTTATAGTCTAAGATCCCGATATAGGACGATCTTCACCAAGCTGGTTAATGGACCAAACATATTTTTTATGTAATTTAATATATCAAAAAATATATTGCATATGAGTTGCCTATCGAATTTCAGTCAAGGATATTTTTAATTAATTTTTAAAAATTTTTTGTGCGACTGAGAGGTCCCTACCTACCGTCCCATGCGATAGAAGAGGACACAACATAACAGCGTTTGTATCCCGGCCTTTTAAAGAGAGAGAGCTCTCTACTCTCTGCTCTTGAAGACAAGAAGGATAGCGATAGACACGTACATTCTGAGCATTATTTTGGAGTAGTTTCATATTAAAATAAAGGATTAGTTTTTAATTTTTTTTCAATCAATTAAATATATATGTTTATATATTTTGTTACATCTTTAGTTAATAAGAAGGTTATAGCAATACATATATAATTCTTATCTTAAAAATTTTATTTCTTTTTTTTCCTATTTAAAAATATTAACTGAAATAAATTAAAGCAATTTGCTCTATATAATTAATGTATCTATAGATATATACTAATATATACTGTACGCGTCTATCGCTATCCTTCTTGTTTTCAATACCAGAGAGCAGAGAGCTCTCTCTCTTTAAAAGGCAGGGATTCAAACGCTGTTATGTTGTGTCCTCTTCTATCGCATGGGACGGTAGGTAGGGACCTCTCAGTCGTACAAAAAATTTTTAAAAATTAATTAAAAATATCCTTGACTGAAATTCGATAGGCAACTCATATGCAATATATTTTTTGATATATTAAATTACATAAAAAATATGTTTGGTCCATTAACCAGCTCGGTGAAGGTCGTCCTATATCGGGATCTTGGACTATTACTTTTAATAATAAGTTTTTCGAAATTTGTGTAAATAGTACATATTTCCCTCCGTTTGTATGCGTTATAATTCTTTAACGGAAGATCATACGGTCATAAAATTTAGTATATTCTCATGTAATCGGAAAGAATTGATTTTGGTCTGGATCGGATATTCCTAACGGTAAAATTGTAACGGGTTTCTGAAACTCGTGTATATAAATCATATTTTTGTCTATTTGTGTGCACTATAACTCTTGAACGGACGGTCACAGGGTCATGACATTTGGTATATAGAATTCTCCTGTCATGAAAAAGAACACTATTTATTTTGGTCTAGATCGGATAATCTTAACGGTAAAATTTTATAAATTTTCCGAATCTCATGTAAATAATGCATATTTTCCTCCGTTAGTGTGTACTTTAACTCTTTAACGATAAGTCATACGGTTATATTATTTGCTATACAGAATTCTCATGTCATGAAAAGAATCCTATTAAATTTGGTCTAGATCGGATATTCTTAACGTAAAATTGTAACGGTTTTCTGAAAGTTGTATATATAATTTATATTTTCTTCTGTTTTTGTTCGCTATAACCCTTGAAGGAAGATCACAGGGTCATGAAATTTGGTATATAGAATTCTCATGTCAGAACTGAGTTGAAATTGGCCCCAGTTCAGATTACCTTAACTGTTAAATTTTAACGCTTATCCAAAATTTGTGTAGGTATATAATAAAAATGTATAAATTCGATGGTACTTTCTTACTTCTTACCTTGACTTTGTTTTAAATTACGCCAAGATATCCTCGCTAACTTAATTTACCTCATATACTAACAAGAATGTTTTTATAATTTCTGCTTGTCTTAAATGGTTCTTCCTTTCTTTCCCGTAACAAGAATTTTAATTTTTTAAATATTTTTGATGCCATTAAAATATAGAGATATATTTAAACACTAAGTTTAAAAATCACTCAGTATATTAATATTTTGGAGTTATTTCTTTGTGCATTTTTATTGCATTGAAACGACCTTTTAACCAACCATTGGGTGTGACTTATGATACTAAAATCCTTGCTATTCATAAAGAGAATTTTTTTGAAAACTAAACCGCCAAAGTTGCGAAATAATATCACGAAAGTAACTCTCGTTCCCTACTTCTCGATTCTAATCAAAAACCTACGACAACGTTCAAATTTCATTTGAAATCAGTTTAACGTACAACATGAGTACAATTTCAAATTTTTTATTTGTTTGTTTTATCGGATCACTACCGGGTAAGTAATATTACATAATTTATATACGTCTAGTTCTTATTTATATTTTTTAATATCTCTCCTAATTCCAATCAGTGAAAGTTTAAGATACATACATCTGATATAACTGGCAGTAAGTAATGTGTTTTCACTAATTTAAAAGTAATAAAATTATATAGGTGTAAGTTAAATATTATTCGCAATTTGTTATACTGTCTTTTCATCACTTTACGCATTAATATTTAAAAAATACAGAAGAAATATCTTATTTTTTAAATCCAATAGAGAAATAGATGGTTATGCTAAAAACGGCTATTTGGATAAAATAGTTTCATTATGTCGAATAATTTATTTAAAAAATTGTTTAAATATATGTAAATTTTTTAAGACCAATCAAGTTGTGTTCTTGTTATAACACAACCCTGACGAAGAGTAGGCACACTTTGAAATAATAAATTGACAGTTTTATTAGAAAAAAACAAAGTAGTGTGTCCAAGAGAGTTAGTTAAACAGGTACTATTTGTAATTTCTTTATTTTCTCTGACTGCGTTTTGCTAACTAGGTGTATATACCTGCGACGTCGTTCGCGTGGCGTGTTGATTGTTGTTTAAAAATTTCTTCACTCACCCCGTTAAAGGGGTGGGAGGAGAATTTTTTATACACCAGATGTTATGTTGAAAGAATACCAATACATCTGTGAAAACCGCATTCGAATCGGATCAGTAGTTTTCATGTGATACGCGCACAAACATGTAGATAGACAGACAGACGTACAAAAAAAATCTAACCACATTTTTGGGTTCTATATCGGTGTACCCGTGACATCGTTCGCGGGATGTATAGATTGTTGTATTAAAATTTCTTCCGCCCTTCACACCGTAAAAGAGGTGAGAAAGAAATTTTTATACACCAGATGTTAAGTTAAAAGAAGACAAATACATATGTGAAAACCGCATTCAAATCGGATCAGTAGTTTTCATGTGATGCACGCACAAACATAAAGATAGACAGACAGACAGACGTACAACCAAAAACTAACCAAATTTTTGGGTTCTATATCGATGTACCCGTGACATCGTTCGCGGGATGTATAGATTGTTGTATTAAAATTTCTTCCGCCCTCCACACCGTAAAAGAGGTAAGAAAGAAATTTTTATACACCAGATGTTAAGTTAAAAGAAGAGAAATACATATGTGAAAACCGCATTCAAATCGGATAAGTAGTTTTCATGTGATGCACGCACAAACATAAAGATAGACAGACAGACAGACGTACAACCAAAAACTAACCACATTTTTGGGTTCTATATCGATGTACCCGCGACTTGGTTCGCGTGACGTATAGATTGTTGTATAAAAATTTCTCCCCCCACACCGTAAAAGTGGTTTTCCCAACATTTCCCTTCACTGCTCTGCTCTTATTGATTGTAGCGTGATGTAAAGTATCCTATAACCAGCTCAAGAGTATGAAAAATAATTGTACCAAGTTTCGTTAAAATCCGTCGAGTAGTTTTTGTTTCTATAACGGTTGTACAGACAGACAGACAGACAAAAATTTTACTGATTTCATTTTTGGCATCAGTATCGATCCCTAATCACCCCCTGATAGTTATTTTCGAAATATATTTCATGTACAGAATTTACCTCTCTACAGATTTATTATAAGTATAGATTAGTATCGCTATCTGTCATAGGGTCTATCGTTCGATACGTATATCTTTCATTGATGTTCTGTCAAAATTTTATGACAATCACTTTACGCCGAATCATCGGGCTCAAAGTGACAGTAACTTTTTAACATCGGTCGAAAAATAAGTATCGAACAAAGAGCCAATATTAAGTTCTGTTTTAAACTTTGTAAAACATTTACCGAAACGCATCGATTGTTGAAACAAATTTATGATGATGATTCTTTATCTCGTAGCCGAGTCCACGAGTGGTTTAAATGGTTCAAAGAGAATCGTGAGTTGCAGAAAGAGGACGGACATGTTGGCTAATTGAAATTTGTGATTATTTTAGAAGCTGTCGAAAAAATGCGTCTAGTTTTTTAAAAATGAGCCAGGATTTTCATTAAGATAAATGCAAATGAAATTAAATATTTCCAAACATTCCATCAATCATATTATGACCGGGAATTTGGGCATAAGAAAAGTGTGTTCACGGTTTGTTCCATACAAGCTCACGGATGACCAAAAAATGCTTCGAATTCAACATTCAAGAGACGTCATTAAAGAGACCAAGAAAGATAAAAACTTTCTGTTCAACATTGTCGAGTACTTTTTGTTTCTATAACGGTTATACAGACAGACAGACAGACAGACAAAAAATTTACTGATTGCATTTTTGGCATCAGTATCGATCCCTGATAGTTATTTTGGAAATGTATTCCATGTACAGAATTGACCTCTCTACAGATTTATTATAAGTATATATAGATATAGATAGATAGAAGATAGATGTGATAATATTGTAATTATTTCTAAATCTAAATTACTTTCTTATTTTCCTCAAAAGATTCGATTTAATAATAAATGTGCTGTTTCAAATTTTTAAATAAGACTAAATTAATACTGATCGGTCTTAAGTCTTTTAACTCTTTTGGTGTCGAACTCTTAACTAATGGTCTTATAATAGCTTCAACAAACTTAGTTCGAATCCATATTTATTTCTTAACCAAAACAACAACATTCTCGTAAATACAGAGATTTTAGATTAATAAGCCTAATGAACGCTCTTAAGATACTGCTTAAAGTAGTACACAACAGAATGTTTTGGAAGATGTGAAGCAGATGTTGGACAGGATCAATTTGGGTTCCGGAGCGGTATGGGGATCAGGGAAGCTCTTTTTAGCCTCCAGGTGCTGTGCCAAAAATGTTAAGACCAACAAAGGGATATTTTTCTTTGTTTTATCGATTTTGAAAAGGCCTTGAGAGATAAATATACGGAACACTGGCCTAGATAGAAAAGACTTCAGATGAAGAAGCAACTTGTACCGATACCAAACGGCTAAAATGAGAATTGAACGTACAACATCCAGCAGTATAAACATTGGACGCCGAGTAAGACAGGGTTGCGTTTTGTTGCCCATCTTATTTAACTTATACTCCGAGCTTCTGTTTAAAAAGCACTCGAGCAAGCCAACACAGGTGTCAGAGTAAATGGTGTTTGAATTCCTACTATTAGATACGCCGACGATACCGTACTAATCGCAGACACAGACGCAGGATTGCAGGATATTATGTTGAACCAGGTAAATGAGAATTTATTCGGAATGTGGATCAACGAAAAGAAAACCAAAATAATGGTGATACAGAAAAATCAAAATAACAATATACTACAACAAGTTAGTCAATATAAATACTTGGGCTGTTGGATTAACAGCCAATTAAATCCTGAACAGGAAATAACCGCCAGAATTGCACAAGCCTGAAATAGCTTTGTGAGACTTCGAGAGCTGCTCTGTGACCCACATGTCGATATATATATTCAACTAAGATTGCTTTATATGGTCCTTAACAAACATCGAGCATTAATAAATTTGAAGGATGTAGTTATATCGGCGTATTAAAAATATACCTTGGACAGCTAAAGTATGGAACAAGGAAGTTTTAAAAAGAATAAACGGAGAGAGAGAGAACTCCTTCAAACGATTAAGAGGAGGAGGGTCATTTACAAAGGCAAAATATAAATAGGCCTAGGAAAAAAGAAGCTCTCATGGCTGAGAAACATTAGATGCTGGACGGGATTGCCTATCGTAGAATTAATAAGAAAGGCAGAAGACAGAGAACGGTTTCCCGGTGTAATTGCTAACCTCCAGTTATGTAGATAGCACCCGAAGAAGTCGTTCAGCTCCGTCTTAGTTATTTTTATTATTAATGATTAGATTATTTAACAAAAAAAAATATGTGTCCTTATTGATTCTTTTTATTTAATAAATAGAATATACAAATAAATGATTCCATGTAAATTGTTCGAATGTAAATTGTTCGAAGGAAATTGTTCAAAATAAATTGTTTGAAAAAATAAATTATTCAAAAGATTAATTTTTCGATTGGTATGTCTTTCAAAAGGTGAATAGTTCGAAGTATCTATTGTAATATTATAAACATAAATATGTTATTTTATTATAATATTAATGTTTTTGTATTCTTGAGTCGCAAGATTTTAGTGTCATTAACTTTCATCGTCTGACGCGCCGTCAACAATACCAGGTAGCACTACTAAATAATTTTCACCCTCAACTAGGATTACCTCATTAGATCATTATTGGTGAAATTGCAGCAGTGGTTCATCGATGGCACTTTCAAAACAAGACCATCTCTATTTAACCAAATGTATACCATCGAAGCATTATATAATAATAGTGTGATAGCATTAGTTTACGCTTTGAAGCCAGACAAATCTGAACAAAGCTACAAATAGATCTATTACAACAAATCATGGCTTTCCAACCAGCAATAAAGCCAAATACCATTATGGGCGACTTCAAACTACCAATGATTAGTGCCGTAAAAAACGTTCTCCCAGAGACAATACACCGTGACTGCTTCTTCATTTCTTCCAATGCATTTTTCGGCAAATTCAGTCATGCGGTTTATGCAGAATTTGCTCTTAAAATGAAGACGCTTTCCGCATTGGCCCTTGTTCCACCAGAAAAAGTTTAACAGGCTTTCGAAAAATTGTGGGAAGATGTTGTTTTCCCTGCTGACGCACAGGAAATGGATTATTCCGAGGACACCTGGATTGGACGACCAGAACGAAGAAACCGACAAAGATCTCCGCGTTTTCCTCATTGCATGTGGAATTGACACAATGGTGTCAAGCAGGAATTGGCCAAAACAAATAATGCAGTGGAAGGATAGTATCAAGATATTCAGCAAGAGTACATGTAATTTATAAATATTATTCATTTTCTATATTAGGGAATTGTCTTTCTTAGGTTGGTTCTCAGTATCCAACCATATAGAAGATTATCATGGCCCTGAAGAAAGAGCAAAAAGTACAGAGATTGTGCTGGTAGATTATATAAATTGATTAATAACCACAATAATGTCGACATATATGATTATCCCAGGGGAATTGCTCATAATCTTAGTTGTTAATAAATAATACTTAAAATGGATAAATATATTTGAAAGTCGATTATTTTCCTTTTCGAACAATTTACTTTTCGAAAATTTACTTCGAACAACTTACAGGATACCCAAATGATTATGTAAAAAATTTAAATTATGCTAGATTTCAGCAGCTAATAGAAATTTTAAATATGTAAAAATAAGTTTTGGTTTTAGTTTAGGTCGAAACTGAGTTCGAGGCCAAAAGTTTGGTTTCGGCTGAAACATTACACGTGTATTGTTTGTTTAAATACTTTTAATAAATAGTAGCATTACTACTTTCCAATAGTCAAAAAAAGTCATATTTTTCCGTTAATTAAAACAGTTTTTCATTGCCTGAAAACATGGATAAAATTAACCCTAGCTAGATTGATTTATCGCTTCCGCAACATTCTGAATACAAAATATGAAAATTGTTTCTAAAAATCATATTTTTAGTAGAGGATACGACGCAAAAAGTAAAAAACTCACCCACGTCAAAACCACACTATTTGTTGCCCATTTACAATTTACTTTTATTACAAAGTATGGAACAAAAAATAACAGATGGAACTTAATATAAAATATAAAAAATTACCAAATAATATTGAGAGATATTGAGCGATCCATCTACGGCTCATACGCCTAGGCCTAGGGTATTACAAGGCAGTCTGGAAACACAAGCTCCCTTGACACTAATATCACAGAACACAATCCTCAGCCATTTCTTTAGAAGGACTCCTTTACCGAGACTCTTAAAACCACTTCCACGGACATCCAGGAAATCTTTAGTGTAACATAGTGTATGTTACACTAAAACCAAAACTTCTACAAAAACTTCTGACATAATTAATCCTGACTTCTTACCATCACCAGAGCTATTCAAACTCATATCAGTAACAGCCAGTGAAATCTAAAAAGAAGTCTACCACGCCCCGAAGATCCGCGACGTTTCATTGTTCGCCTTCATCGCGAACGGATGTAACCTTCGTCATTATTTTTGTACATTTTATAATTTATAAATACTTAATTATTAAATAAAACCTTCAAGAAATCAGTTAAAGCTACATGGAAGTAAAATATAACTTCAGAAATACCACAAATACCTAATTAATAAATCTGACTTTAAAAGTTTAACTTAAACATTTATATTTTTTATATTGTAGGTCCACCAGGTGTTAGTATTGAAGATGCATATGTCCAATTATTTCCAATAAATAAACAAAAATGTAGGGACATTGATCCAGTTCGTGATATTTCATTTCAACTTTTTACCAGGTAAATTACATTATATTTCATCAAAATAATTACTATGGTGTTTAAAATTATATTTAAATCAATCAAACAGCCTAAGGAAAGTAAAATTATTACTATTAGTTGATAAAAATATAAATATTTGCACCGATAGTGATCTGGGCCAATTACATTCATACGCCTTTCACAATTCATTTCACTACTTAATTTAATTTATTAAAGAAAATAATCGAAGCCTTTCAGAATTAAAACAGACAGAACAATTTAAAATTAATTGTTGAATATCCATGAAATGGAATTTTGGTTACTAAATTTTAACATGGACGATTTGTTCAAGATTACTTACATCAAGAATGGAAGAATGTGTATGTTTTGAAGAGATTGGTTTTCTTATTAAATATAATCTTCCTCAGCTTGAACACACTTATTCCAATGATCCTCCAGTAAACTGTGAAAGGCTTTCGCGGCCATTGTCTAATGTATCAATGGTTTTTGGGCTGTTAGGCCGGCGTCGATTGTCATGTTGACTTGACGTTTCGCCAACACGAGCGGTTGGCATCTTCAGAAGTTGCTTTCTGGTTGACAGTCTGCGAACTACTGAGCTCTGCCTGAACGGAGCCCGTATTTATACGTCGGGAAGGAAGTGGGTGGGTGCTTCCTCTATTTCATTAAAGTTGTTCGGGTGCTTCTCTATCTCTATGGCTTCTCTATAGAGTCTGGAATGGTATGCTGATGTAGTAGCGAGGACTTGGGTCTCCTCAAACTTAATCCGATGGTCCATAGTGAGGGTATGTTCGGCTACGGCGGATTTGTCCGTCTGACCCAGACGACAGTTGGCCTTGTGCTCTTTAATCCTGGTGTTGATCGAGCCTTTGGTAGTTCCTATGTACACGCTTCCACATGTGCACGGAATGCGGTAAATTACCGAAGCCGACAGTGGATCTCTTCTGTCTTTTGCCGATCGAAGACATTCTTTGATTTTTCTCGTTGGTTTGAAAATAGTTTTCACATTTTTCTTTCTTAGCAATCGACCAATTCTAAAGCCTAAGGAGTTAAGAGAAATTCCAAGATCTAAACAAGGATGAAAGTATACTGGTGTTACCAGCAGACAAGGGAAATGCCACTGTCGTAATAAATACCGCAGATTATAAGGAAAAGATAAATGATTTACTGGATCCTAGCAGTTACAAGGAGTTACGCAATGATCCAACACAACGCGTAATAAGAACAACAAAGACCTTAGTGAAAAACTCAAGTATAGAAGAACAGACAAAGAAATTAATTTGTAAAAGTGAAGCTGCTATACCAAGGCTCTATGGTTTGCCAAAGATACACAAAGCCAACATTCCACTGCGTCCCATTGTAAGCACCATTGGTTCACCGACATATGATTTAGCTAAACACCTGTCATCACTCCTGCAAACATACATCGGACTGACTGATTCGTATGTCAAAGATTCCACCCATTTTATTTCAAAAATTAAAGACTTAGTTCTTGAAGAGAATGATATATTAGTAAGTTTTGATGTAGTATCTCTCTTTACAAAAGTGCCCCTAAGCGATGCAATGGAACATATATATGATAAATTCCCAGAGGACATCTCCAATTTGTTTAAGCATTGCCTCACGACCGCTTATTTTTCATGGGACAAGATTTACGAACAGATCGAAGGAGTAGCAATGGGAAGCCCTCTCAGCCCAGTAATAGCAAATTTCTTTATGGAAAAGTTCGAACAACTGGCTTTGGACAGTGCCCCATATAAGCCAAAGGTTTGGTATAGATATGTAGATGACACATTTGTAATATGGAGCCATGGGCAGAATAAATTGCAAGAATTTCTGACACACATTAACAGCATCCATGAAAATATACAGTTTACGATGGAAATCGAAGACAACAACAAGCTAGCGTTCCTTGATGTGTTATTATCACGAAAAGGAAGATCATTGAGCCACACAGTGTACAGAAAACCAACACATACGGATCGTTATTTACATAGGGATTCCAACCACCACCCATGTCAGAAATATGGAGTCATCAAAACCTTAGCAGAAAGGGCAAGAAGGATTTGCGAACCCAAGGCACTAAACGCAGAGCTAACTCATATTCATGATGCTTTAAGGGCCAATGGTTATTCAGAACGGGAAATCAAAAGATCGATTGGACCAACAAATCGTAGACCCAAAGAAAATGAGCAAATCCAACCACTGGCAAAAACATTTCTGCCTTTTATTCCGGGAGTGACAGACAGAATTGGTCGATTGCTAAAAAAGAAAAATGTGAAAACTATTTTCAAACCAACGAGAAAAATCAAAGAATGTCTTCGATCGGCAAAAGACAGAAGAGATCCACTGTCGGCTTCGGTAATTTACCGCATTCCGTGCACATGTGGAAGCGTGTACATAGGAACTACCAAACGCTCGATCAACACCAGGATTAAAGAGCACAAGGCCAACTGTCGTCTGGGGCAGACGGACAAATCCGCCGTAGCCGAACATACCCTCACTATGGACCATCGGATTAAGTTTGAGGAGACCCAAGTCCTCGCTACTACATCAGCATACCATTCCAGACTCTATAGAGAAGCCATAGAGATAGAGAAGCACCCGAACAACTTTAATAAAATAGAGGAAGCAGTCAAGATCAACAAAACATGGGTCCCCATAATTAAGGGTGCGAAAACTCTACCCTTAACGAACAACACCGACCAGAACCGATTGGAATCGAAAGCAACTGAGGCCCCGCCCACTTCCTTCCCGACGTATAAATACGGGCTCCGTTCACGCAGAGCTCAGTAGTTCACAGACTGTTAACCAGAAAGCAACTTCTGAAGATGCCAACCGCTCGTGTTGGCGAAACGTCAAGTCAACATGACAATCGACGCCGGCCTAACAGCCCAAAAACCATTGATCCTCCAGTAATTTAATACCATCTATGTAATGATTTTCCGGAAGCTTCACAAAATATTTTTACACGGCTGCAACAGCTTCTTCATTCGACGAAAAACGCTTTCCATGAAGGAATTGTTTGAACTTTCTAAATTGGTAATAGTCCGAGAGAGCCAAATCTGGTGAATACGTCGGTGTTCAAGCAATTCGTACTTTAGCGGTCGTCAACGAACTTGTGTGTACACTTACCTACATTGTCTTGATGAAAATCGATTGTTTTTTTGTGTAAACCTGGTCTTTTTTTCAAGAATTTTTTTCCAACTAGTCCAATAGGTTGCAATAATATTCAGAGTATATTATTTTATTTCATCCTGTCCAGTAAATACACTTTCCTATAATCAATTTGGCGCCGGTAAGTAAAACATTACGGTATCAGGTACTGTAATGTGTTGCCTAGCAACGCTGCTCTGATTGCTTAAGGGAAGACAATTACTTTTAATTTTTGACATTTAAATATACTATAATGACTATAAAAATAAAATAATAAATTACTTACTTTTACTGCCATATTTAAAAAGAAGTCAATGTTATTCAATTTTATATTAACAATTAAATCTTAATAATAAAAATATTATTTGACAGTGACAGATGGCTTTCAAGGTAATTTGACCTAACTAATCAAGTTACGAACTATTTTTAGTCAAGTTACGAACTACTGTTAAAATTTTTATGAATTTATTAATTTATAAAAACAGGATGAAATAAAATATAATACGATACATGGTCGTTAGGTGTTATTACAGTACTCGTTTTTATTTCCGGACTTGGCTCCTACGTCTCCTCGTCCGTAAACTAACTCGTACTGTAATAAGTCACCTACCGACCTTGTAACGTATAATACTATTACCTTTTTCAAGATAATCAATTAACAAAACCACTGTTGCATCCCAAAAGCTGATACCCAGAACTTTTTTTGCCAATCTGTCCAAATTCATCTATTTTGGATTTGAAGAACTAGCTTCAGTCCACTGCAAATGTTATTGTATCAATTTAGGATCATACATAATGGTAGATCCAATTCTCATCCATAGTTATAAAACGACGAAAAAAATCCGTTTAAGTCTAAATAACAAGTAAAAATATATCAAAGTCTCGGTTTCAATAAAAGTAATCTTTAGGTATATGTAATTCTTTAGTGACGAGTTTCATCTCAAGAGAGGAGTGTGCTGCTAGTAAGTCGAGCCCTATTATCACATCTGCGCAAAGGTTGTTCATTACCAGTAACTTAGCTCCCTCATAAAAATGACCTTGCATTTCTACGTTGACGTGACAGCAACTTTTCACTGTAGAACATAGAGATTCTTTTAACACTTTCACCATTTTTGTATGAATTTCTGTTTCCAAAATAAATAATTTTTTATCACTGCACGATATTCGGTTTTTTCTATTGTAAAAAAATACACTGGCACGTCAAATTCAAATGAATGAATTCACAAATCCAAATAGAAATTTTTGTGTATTGAGATGGAAGATGAAATATTAAAATAGTGTATATTTTGAATTGAATTTTAAGAGTGAGTACCTACGTAATTTTTTAATGCAAAATTTTTGAATACCTTCGTTAACAATCATTAAGTTTTCAAATGAATCGTTTTGAATTTTAAATGTTATATTTAGAAGTTGAAGTTTTCTTTTATACGTAAAACATACCAATCTTCTACAAGGACTATTTTCTATTTCATAGTATTTTAAAGATTCGCCATTTTTCTTAAGGAAATTTGGATTGCAAAAATATCAGAATCTTTAGTAATTTTGGTCTCTGAATACAATTTTACTTTTTTTTACTTCTTGGTTTTTCTTCTAATTTTTTGCTCTAAAACTACTCTTTCAACTTTAATTAATATTACTGATGATTTAGTTGCCGACAAAGTTTGTTAAAAAGAAATCTAATTTTTAAAGTTTCGATTGTAGTTAAGATATTGTAAAATACCATTCAAGACTGTCAAAGTTAACCAGTTATGAAAAATATGTATATTTCCATTTACATTTTGGTTCAACTGTCACTGTCAATCTCTTGCTACAAAACATTGAAATTACTTATCTAAATAAATCTATATCTATTATTCGTTCCAACTTCGTGAGGACTGACCTTTCTTATCTTATTTTTATCTTAATGAGCGTTTAACGACATCTTCCATTGTATTATATTACGTGGTTTTGATCTGTATAGGTTTGGGTGCACAAATTCTAGTATTCTCAGAGTATTATCGTCGACCCGAACTTTCGAAATCTGCTGGTACAATATAAATCCTATTATGGTCCTGATAAAAGTATCGGCTTCGGTATGTGTTAAGATTGGCCAGACCGCATGAACTTAGTATATATAATACAATAACCAACATGTAGTTTACAACATTTATTTAACTCATGACATATTAAGATCAAAAGGGAATAAAAAGTAACAAAAGCTGTTTCTAGTGATCGTTAAATTCACAATATACTATTATACACCTTATATTATAATACATGATATTTGCAGGAATAATCCGTTACAACCTTCACAACTACGAATAAATGATGATGAAGCACTAGGGAAATCCCATTTTAATTTTTCGGAACCAACCGTTTTATTTTTTCATGCATTTTTTGAATCATCTCAAGCTACACCTGCGTCTCTCATTAGAAGTGGTAAGTACACATTACAAATTAAACAATAATTTAGTTGTTACTATAATTAAAAACAAACTGTAAGACACAACGAAAATATACACAAGTTATATTATGCTGGGATCAAAAACTCCATTGCTACTACTTCAAGAAACTTTAACCAATCTGAGTTATAACAAATCGTTAAACTTTGGAGATCTGCAATTGTGGATAAATTAATCTTAATGCATTATAATGTACCTCCTTATAAAAGCAAAGTGGTTAAAGGATGTCTTAAAACAGAAAGTGTCACAGTTTCATACGGTCCTACGTGTTTACCAGACCTAACTTCTATGGGACACTTGTAGGACCAGCTCCAAAAATGGATTAGAGCCTATTTAAACAATACAGGGAATATATCATAGTTTATTAATGCAACATTAACAGAATGGGAAAACATATCCCAAGTTAATGTTAATATTCTTAATGCCAACGCGAATAGTCGATATCAACAATTGTATTATTCTAAAGGGATATTATGGTGGAATCAAAGACTCCTACTTCAAGAAACTTTAACCAATCTGAGTTATGTTGACTGCTATAACAAATCGTTAAGCTTTGGAGATCTGCAATTGGGGATAATTTAATCTTTATGCATTATATTATACCTCCTCATACCAAGTGGTTAAAGGATTTCTTTAAACAGGTGCTTGCATAATAAAGGTGGCGACACAAATTATTAAAATTACGATTTTACTTTTTATATTCTTGCAATAGAATATAACATTTTGGAACTATTCAAAAATACCCAAATGTATTTAACTACAACAATGTTAAACAAACTGTTTTTGTTTAAATTTATGTTTGATGTGACAAAAAAAAAATGATACACTAGCAAACCATAGACGTTACGTTTCATTTTTAAGATGTGTTGTACTTAGAATGAATTGAGACTTTTTTTTTGTAAAAAAGTACAAATATCGAAAAAAATCGTGAACAATCGTTATGTCTGAATTCTTCATCTAAATACCTTTCTAATGATGTGCCGCACATGGTATATTCCCTATTTAAAAATAAAGGGTTAAGGAAGTAGAAGGGAGGGGGTTGACAATTGACAGATGCATGTATTGTACTGTTTTCAGTTTTCAATTTTTCTTAAAATTTAATAAATACGGTCAAATATCGAGGTGGACTGTTTTCTGTGGCCCACACTGTATAACCTGCCAAATAAATCCAACTTTAGACTTAGGTAGGTACCTAATATTTAGAAATTATATCAAAAACTGTGAATAGTAACATAGTTATGAAAGGTAATACGTTAACTTTTTATTTAATGGTGACAGTCAGCTCTAATAAAAAAAAATATGTTTTCGGTCCTCCGTCTAGAAACAATACTATTAATTACTTCAAAATCGTCCGGAAAATGACATTTTCCGGCCTAGGCAAAGTAGCTTTTAGATTATCTAAAGAGATGGCGCTATGAGTCATCAAAAATACATAATGAATACTACAAATTTTAATTAAATTTATTTAAAAACAGCGTATAATATACTAAGCTAAAATAATATAATAACTTTTTCTAAAGGTAAGCAGGATTCAAACTTACATTTAATTTCTCTCACAACTTTTATTTTAAATTTGACATTTATGTCAATTTACAACTACTTATCATTCGATTATGAAAATACATATCTCGATTTTATTATTGCTCATTGAACTATAGTAGTTCATTGTCTCTGCTATTTTTATATAAAACTAGCTGACCCGGCGGACTTCGTACCGCAAATCATTTATGTCATTCTTCCATTTTTCGTTTTTTCAATTTATTTTGATTTTATCGTTTTCATCATATTTTCGCGTTAGTTATCAGGTTTATACTATTTTTTTTTTCGTTATATTTTGTAGTTTATCGATAAAATATATTAGATGCATAACAATACTTAATTTAGTAAGAATTTCTCGTTTATATATAAGTGATATTAACTGCGCCACCTTACGGTGGCGTTATTAAAGTAATCAAATAAGTAGTGGTTGCTCGTTTAATGGAAGCGCCATCTGGTGGTAACTTCCATTAATACGAATATCATATTCATATTAACCATTAAAAATACAGCATCCTACTGATTTTCACGACAATCGGTTGAACAGAGCAGAAGTTGTTACTCTGCAACGCCACCTCAAACCTTCTCCGTGGAAAAATACATATGCATACCAATTTTCATGACAATCGGTTGAACGGAACAGAAGTTGCTACTCTGCAGTGCCACCTGGTGGCGAGTGGCTTCAATGAGCATAGCATATTCGTTTTCTCCGTGAAAAAATACATATACTTACCAATTTTCGTGACAATCGGTTGAACGGGTCAGAAGTTGCTACTCTGCAGTGCCACCTGGTGGTGAGTGGCATCAATGAGCATAGCATATTCGTTTTCTCCGTAAAAAAATACATATACATACCAATTTTCATGACAATCGGTTGAACGGGGCAGAAGTTGCTACTTTGCAGCGCCACCTGGTGGCGAGTGGCATCAATGAGCATATCATATAAACCTTCTCCGTGGAAAAATACATATATATATATACCAATTTTCATAATAATCGGTCCAGTAGTTTTTGAGTTCATCGATTTCGTACATAAAAACACATCCTTTTTTATATATATAGACTAGCTGACCCGGCGAACTTCGTACCGCCTATTGATGTTTTTTACCATTTTTCCAAATTTTTACGGTTTTGTAAATTATCGATTAGATATATCATATATTAACTGCGCCACCTTATGGTGGCATCATAGTACTTAATTACGCAAGAATTGCTAATGTAAATTTATACTATCTCAACTGCGCCACCTTACGGTGGCGTCATAATGCTTAATTTAGTAAGGATCACTCTTTTAAATATATGAAATAGCTGTACCCGGCGCGCGTTGCTACGCCAACAACTAAAATAAATTTAAGAAAAATAAAAGAGATGAAGAGATAGAGGAGGAAAGAAAGTTTATAGTTTTGTTTCACTTATCGCACCAAAAATATATTTTTCGAACTTATATTTATATGAAATCAATATTGAATTTGATACATGGAAGCGCCATCTGGTGGTAACTTCTATTAATACGAATATCATATTCATATTAAGCATTAAGAATACAGCATCATACTAATTTTCATGACAATCGGTTAAACAGGGAAGAAGTTGCTACTCTGCAGCGCCACCTGGTGGCGAGTGTCATCAATGAGCATATCATACAAACCTTCTCCGTGGAAAACACATATAGATACCAATTTTCATTACAATCGGTTGAACGGGGCAGAAGTTACTACTTTGCAGCGCCACCTGGTGGCGAGTGGCATCAATGAGCATATCATATAAACCTTCTCCGTGGAAAAATACATATATATACCAATTTTCATAATAATCGGTCCAGTAGTTTTTGAGTTCATTGATTTCTTACATAAAAACACATCCTTTTTTATATATATATATAGATTAGGCGATATGTTTCAGCGCCAGCTGGTGGCGAGTGGCATCAATGAGCATAGCATATTCGTTTTTTCCGTAAAAAAATACATATACATACCAATTTTCATGACAATCGGTTGAACGGGACAGAAGTTGCTACTTTGCAGCGCCACCTGGTGGCGAGTGGCATTAATGAGCATATCATATAAACCTTCTCCGTGGAAAAATACATATGTATACCAATTTTCATAATAATCGGTCCAGTAGTTTTTGAGTTCATCGATTTCGTACATAAAAACACATCCTTTTTTATATATATAGACTAGCTAACCCGGCGGACTTCGTACCGCAAATCATTTATGTCATTCTTCCATTTTTCGTTTTTTCAATTTATTTTGATTTTATGGTTTTCATCATATTTTTTCGTTAGTTATCAGGTTTATACTATTTTTTTTTTTTCGTTATATTTTGTAGTTTATTGATAAAATATATTAGATGCATCACAATACTTAATTTAGTAAGAATTTCTTGTTTAAATATAAGTGATATTAACTGCGCCACCTTCCGGTGGCATCACAATACTTAAGTAAGGATTGCTCGTTTAAATATATGTGATATTAACTGCGCCACCTTACGGTGGCGTGATTAAAGTAATCAAATAAGTAGTGGTTGCTCGTTTAATGGAAGCGCCATTTAGTGGTAACTTCCATTAATACGAATATCATATTCATATTAACCATTAAAAATACAGCATCCTACTGATTTTCACGACAATCGGTTGAACAGGGCAGAAGTTGTTACTTTGCAGCGCCACCACAAACCTTCTCCGTGGAAAAATACATATGCATACCAATTTTCAGGACAATCGGTTAAACGGGGCAGAAGTTGTTACTCTGCAGCGCCACCCAGTGGCGAGTGGCATCAATGAGCATATTATGCAAACCTTCTCCTTGGAAAAATACATATACATACCAATTTTCATGACAATTGGTTGAACGGGACAGAAGTTGCTACTCTGCAGCGCCACCTGGTGGCGAGTGGCATCAATAAGCATAACATATTAACCTTCTCCGTGAAAAAATACATATACTTATCAATTTTCATGGCAATCGGTTAAAAGGGGCAGACGTTGCTACTCTGCAGCGCCACCTGGTGGCGAGTGGCATCAATGAGCATAGCATATTCGTTTTCTCCGTGAAAAAATACATATACATACCAATTTTCATGACAATCGGTTGAACAGCGCAGAAGTTGCTACTCTGCAGCGCCACCTGGTGGCGAGGGACATCAATGAGCATAGCATATTCGTTTTCTCCGTAAAAAAATACATATACATACCACTTTTCATGACAATCGGTTGAACGGGGCAGAAGTTGCTACTTTGCAGCGCCACCTGTTGGCGAGTGGCATCAATGAGCATATCATATAAACCTTCTCCGTGGAAAAATACATATATATATACCAATTTTCATAATAATCGGTTCAGTAGTTTTTGAGTTCATCGACTTCGTACATAAAAACACATCCTTTCTTATATATATAGATTATTAGATATTAATATTAATATTATCAATATAACAATTTTTACTGTGCTGCTTATTAGCACAGTATTCGTATGTTTAAAAATTAAGGATCGTGAAATCGATTATCAGAAAATCATTCCTTATTACTAATTCTTTTAATCGTGCAATAGATGTCAATAATGTCAATATACACTCAATCTTGTATGTCACAAAGTAAACTTTTATTTTGAATAAATGATAACTTAAAGAAAATTATGATGGTTTATAGAGAAAAAAAATAATTTTTGTAATAAACACATGCGTCTACCACGTAAAATGAAACGAACTATTTATGACTAAAATTTCATATCAAAATATTTTGAAATTTTTGAGAAAAACGCAATACAGATTTAAAATATTCTATTCTTTGATTTAAAACGCCCTCTACTATGAACCTCCCAGTACAGTTCGGTGAATCGGTATCTGTTTTAAATGTCGGGGTTAATTTATACCTGACAAAATTTTTACATTTATTCTCAGTACTGGGTTTGTTTGAGTATCGTTGCTCTTTCTAGGTTTCGCGCCAAAATGTTGGAGTATATCACCTTAAGAGAAAAAATTACTTTACCGCCCGCCATTTCCACTTTACCGCCCGGCGGGCGATAAAGTGGTCCACGGGCGCTAAAGTGGCACTTTACGCCCGCTAAATATATATAATAATCTGTACTTTACCGCCCGATCGTGCATAAAAAATCTTGTACGTAATACGTCCCAAGAGTGCTTTTACTGGACTCCCAGGCTTGCAGGGCTCGCCTATGGCTCGCCCTGCAATTTGCCTACTCGTCCAGTAAAAGACCACTTTCAGGACTTGTTACGTAAAGTACTATTTTATTCGAAGCGCAGTTATTGTGTGTTTTTATACAAATTTATAATGTGTCAATTTAAAATTTGTTATTCAATTTTATTTAAACAGGTATACTTTAGTCCTCAGCATATGCTAAGTACCTTACTAAATGCCTGCTAAAGGGAGTTTCAAAAATTGAATTTGGACAAATTGATTTTTTTTTAATCTTTGTATATATTTCGACTATCCCTATATTTTTCAAAAAAATTGGGTTATTTACAGTATAAATAATAAATAAATAAATTTGGAGAGATCGGACTGTAAATTTTTTTATAATATTCAAATATTTGACAGCATTATTGAGTAACTCTTGCGTGTGATTTGCCAAAGATTGGTAATCTATATTTTGGAAGGTAACGTATTTAAATTTATGAACAAATATATATTATTATTTCAAATGCTGCTTTTCAAGGCTGCAAATGATATTATAAATAACTTACATAATATAAAATGTATCAATTACACCTCCATAAAGTTAAGGTATACTTTATATACAAATAATGATACTTACAGTGCATAAAAATGCATATCTACTTATATTGTGTTCGGTGAAAGCGCAACAGCATTGACCGTTCGCGACATCAAAAATCACTTCAGGTGACCCGATAATTCTTACGTAATATTAATTTTTTATCAGTGCAAGAAAATTAAATACAGGGTTAGGTCATTTCTTTTTTTTTTTCATTTTTTTATAACGACTATTGAACTCTTAAACTAAATTATTATAGAACCGTCAAGGTTTTGTTTGTAGTATCTTATAACAAATATTATCACGCCTAGAGTGCATTGTGTCAGTGCTAGAGGGTTGTGTATTTTGTCTACGATAATTCCTTTCGATATTTAATTCTATACATCTGTCAATGGCGCAAATTTCCGCTTGAAAATTGCTGACTTTCTGAGTATCTGGCTATAGGTCCAGAAACCCCTGCTCCAGTTCCTTCGTTCATCTTAGAGCCATCCGTATACCACTTTATGACATTTTGGTTTAGGCTTAATATGTTGTCTTTGTCCCATTCAGATTTACTATCCAGTTTTGTGGTCAATACTGGAGGGTTAAGACATAAAGTCAGACTTCTTGAAAAGTACATGGTTTGTAAATCTAGCTGATGTGTGAATTCATAAAGTCGATAAAGAAAGATATCAAGAACTTAGAGGAAGATAAGATAAACAACTGAAGTCAAAAAAGATAACTATATAAACAAATAATAAAAGGCATGTCACAGTCACTTGCGTAAAGCTCCATATGTCGCAAAATGCACTCGACCCAAGCTTTTGGGGTCTAAGACTAAAAAAGGTCTAAGAGCAAGAATTTGCAGCAGTGACAGCAACGTCAAAAATGTCTGTCCCTCTGGAAACATATACATCTGTGTTTTAAGCTGAAGTATATACAGTCAGATGGCTATTAGGGCTTTAAAAGCCCTTAACATGCTCTCCAGAAGAATGCCAGGTAGCTAGAAATTAATATCCTAGCGGAACATATCAAAGTCAAACTATTTTTGATGTAAGGGCATAGAGGAACACAAAGCAACGAGTACGCTGATAAACTTGGTCACTTGCTACAATATTCTACGGTACACAGCCATCTCTAGGAGTACCAAAAAATAAGGTCCGGAGTAGACTGAAAGCCTAGATATGTAGACAACACATCTCTCCCCGAGCAGACAGCAAAATGTGTATTGTACAGACGAGTCAGTAGAACTGAAACACTGCGCAAAACCAGCAGAAAACAGTTACGAGTTATTACTGGATTCCTTACAAAGCATGCATTGGTCAAAGGACACCTGCAAACAATGGTGCTGTTTAATGGAGATCCAGTCAATTTTTAGAGACTTCAGTCTAATTTTCTACTTATGTAGTACTATTTGGTGAAGTTGAGCAACGGTAATATCAATAGTTACTCGGTATTTTCCATTTGAAACAAGCTTTGATATTGAGTAGTTATTTACAAAGCTGTTGCTTACAAGTACCTAAGTACCTATCTTTAGGTTGTTCTCGGGAAGTAATTAAAGTGCTTTTGTCATATTAACATTGATAATATTATTCACAAATATTTTAACAATAAATGAAATCCGATTTAGTGGGTTTTGTTCTTTAAATCAAAATAACTTTCAAATTTTTCTATTGACAGTTGTATTGTAGTATGGCACTACCCAAGAACGTCTTGGCACTACCCTATATATAAAAGATTTATATTTATAACCTTAATAAATTAATTGTTTATATTATTATAAGATTATTGGGAACGCCGACTAAGCAGAGTGAGTCGCGTGCAAATGCATGGGTAACCCAAAAAGTAATGATTATTAATAAACTAAGTTAACTGAACACTCGTTTCATTATTAGTACTTAAGGGTGGCGAACTTCGAAAGTATTACATGGCGATCCTGCCAGCTCTTTAAGTATTAAGATCAAAAAGCAAGAAGTTGTGAAAGGCTAAATAAAGAAAAATGGGAAAAGCCAATTCTAAAGAAGAAATAGTTATAAATCAAGCATCAAATGGAGACGCAAGAGGTCAAATTTCAACAAAGAATGGTCTAACACTGTCTGAATACTTGTTAGTTATATTAGTAGCAGCATTATTGGTAGCAGCAATTTATTTATTGGTTAAAAAATGCCAGAAGGGGTCAAAGAAAGCAATTTAGACGTGAAGTTAATAGAGAAGTCCTCCGTGGATCCACTGACGCCTTAAGCCGAGAAGAAGCAGTTTAAAAATTCTCTTTTAGGTTTTTTTTTAAAAAAGAGCGTATTTTAGAAAATATAAGGAAATGGAAAATATAAAGTAGAAATAAATAATCATTTAATTAGAGTAATAAACATATAGGTGAACAAAGAAGATTATATCGTGGGTTACAATTACATGTAAGTTAAAAGTATTTTAATTATTTTTACATTATAAGGGTAAGAAAATAAGGACCTGTTAACTGAAAATAGTATATTGTAATACAAGTGTTACAATGACAGAGGTTTCGTAGTACGAGTTCAGTTCGTGAAACGAACCGCGAAGCGGTGAGTTTCGCAAAGAACGAGTACTACAAACCGTCATTGTAACTCGAGTGTTACATACTATTTTTTATAATGAACTTTTAAAAGTATAAAAAAAAGTAAAATGAGAGTTTTTCGAAATATTTATTTATGTTGGCAATCTTGACAGTTTTGACACTTGTCAGTTTTAATGATTTTAAATTAGAATGTTTGTCAAATTTGTATGAAATATTCCGAATTTAGCAATAACGCTAATAATGTAAATAATAATTTACTACAACATACTTCTTGATTTACTACCTGAACTCTTTCGTTGAAAATAAGTGCAGTGCAACCAATTGTGTAAAACAAAAAGTTACCAAAAACAGTGTTACAATGAATCTATTTCGATACTGTTTTTAGTGTCGAAATAGAAACTTTGTGAACGTGAATTATAAAATAGTATATTGTAATACAAGTGTTACAATGACAGAGGTTTCGTAGTACGAGTTCAGTTTGTGAAACGAACCGCGAAGCGGTGAGTTTCGCAAAGAACGAGTACTACAAACCGTCATTGTAATTCGAGTGTTACATACTATTTTTTATAATGAACTTTAAAAAGTATAAAAAAAATAAAATGAGAGTTTTTAGAAATATTTATTTATGTTGGCAATCTTGACAGTTTTGACACTTGTCAGTTTTAATGATTTTAAATTAGAATGTTTGTCAAATTTGTATAAAATATTCCGAATTTAGCAATAACGCTGATAATGTAGTTAATAATTTACTAAAACATACTTCTTGATTTACTACCTGAACTCTTTCGTTGAAAATCAGTGCAGTGCAACCAATTGTGTAAAACAAAAAGTTACCAAAAACAGTGTTACAATGAACCTATTTCGATACTGTTTTTAGTGTCGAAATAGAAACTTTGTGAACGTGAATTATAATAAAACTATTTTATTGTTAGTTTATTTAAGTTCATTTAATCACCCAGTAAATTCTATGGGAGATAGGATTAGAGAAATTTTTGACGCGTTACAGGCTATTAGAACTAAATTAGTAAAAACTAGCTACGAAAAGCGTAAATTACCGTCTACACAGAATAGGGTTGAAGAAGCTAAAGTTATTTTCGGTAAGCTTGAGAGGGAAATTACTATTGTAAATAAAAAAATTAGTAATTCGGAAATCGTTGAGACTGATATTGAAATAATTAAAGACCTTGTTTCAAAAATTAAAGCTATATAAGGAAATATTAACGTTTAGTCAAAATTGCAGTGAAAGAAGCGATAATTTAGTACAGAATATGGCATCGTTTGATTTAAAAGCGGCATCTAATCTTTTACCTGTTCTAAATGAGTCGGAAGAGACAACAAGGAAGTTAATAGAGGCAGCGGAATTTTATGATTCAATTCTTAAAGAGGACGATAAACCACTTTTATTAAAATTTATTTTAAAAACTCGACTTTCTACTAGTGCTAAACTAAGGTTAAAATCTAGCTACGATTCCCTTGCAAATCTTATAACCGATATAAAAACTTATCTATTAACCAAAAAATCGAGTACAGCTCTTCAAGCAAAGCTATTTTACGCCAAACAAAATAATAAATCGATCGAAGAATTCGGTAGAGAACTTGAAGATATTTTTATTAATTTAGCCATTGCTCAATCTAACGATGATCCGGCTGTCTATGACATCTTAAGGCCTATCAATGAAAGTACGGTATTTTCGTTCTTACTTATATGGGCGACGGTTTAAAATAAGAACTGACCATAAACCATTGTTATATTTATTTAGTTTAGCTGACCCCTCAAGCCGATTAACTAAATTTAGATTAGGTTTGAAAGAATATGATTTTTATATAGAGTATGTAAAAGGTAGTGAAAATGTAACTGCCGACGCACTATCGAGAATAACTTTAACTTCGGACGAACTTAAAAACGTTAACAATAATATTGTAGCTGTTATGACGAGGAATCAGTGCAAAAAAGTAGAAGGAAGAAAAATCGATACACCTGTTAGGCCTGATCAACCGAATATTGTAGAAATTTTAAAACCTCCAAAAAATTGTACTGAACTAGTCATAACAACATCAATAAAATTAAAATCACTCCAAAACCACGTGACTATAAGTGTAGGAAATTTTTTTTTCGTATCAGAACGCTCTACCTTGTTTTATTGTCAGAACACTACCCTATCAGCACTGACGCGAGACGAAGTGTTGAGGGATCTGGCTGAAATATGTAATAAAGCAAAAGTAGAAGAATTATTTATTTTAAAAGACGAACATAGTAAGAATTTTATAAAATGGTTAGGTAAAGGAATAAAAAGCATGTTATATTGGAGGGGCCCCCGTATAAATGTTATAAAAGGAGTTAAAAGAGTAGTAGATAATGACGAAAAACGAATTATACTAAATGATTTTCATTTGCTTCCCACTAGTGGTCACGCTGGTATAAATAGAATGATAAACAATATAAAAAAGTATTATTTTTGGTCAGGATTAGTTAGAGACGTTAGGGATTTTGTTAAAAAATGTGATAAGTGTCAGAAACAAAAACATTCTAATCATTACACACGGAAGCCGATGGTAATAACTTCAACGGCGAATTACGCATTTCAAAAAGTATATTTAGATATTGTAGGTCCTTTACCAACAGACATTGAAGGGTTTTCGTATATTTTAACGCTGCAATGCGAAGTTACAAAATTTATAGAGTCATATCCTTTAAAGAACAAGGATGCAATATCTGTAGCAAAGGTTTTTGTGGAAAATTTTATCTTGCGATATGGAATTCCACAGGAAATCGCTACGGATAGAGGATCTGAGTTCATCTCTTCCACCATGAGCGAAGTATGCACTCTCTTAAGTATAAAACAAATTTTCTCAACGGCCTACCACCACGAAAGCATTGGTGCATTAGAGAATTCGCATAAAGTTTTAGGTGCATATTTAAGAATACAGACCGAAAATGTTAGTGACACTTGGAGTTCGTGGATTCCGTATTGGTGCTTTTCATATAACACGACAGTTCATAGTGAAACAAAATATACACCCTTTGAACTCGTTTTCGGGAGAGAGTGCAATATTCCACAAAATTTAACTAATGACATTGATCCTATTTATAACTTTGACAACTACCCTATCGAATTAAAATATAGGCTACAAAAAACGAACGAAGACGCGAGAAGTAATTTATTAGAATCAAAAATTAAGAGAAAACAAAATTATGACAAACAAACCAATTTAGTTCATTATAAAAAAGGTGACTTAATCCTAGTAAAAAATGAAGCAGGAAATAAGTTAACAAGTCCATGTTTTCAAGGTCCATACTGAAGCTATCCCACCCCAGGCCGCATATAAAATTATTTAAAATTTATAAATTAATATCAGTATCATATAATAAACACGAACCAGTGCAAAAACTTTTAAATGTTACAATAAAGACGACGCACATGTGCCGCTACCTGCTGAGCCAAAAATTCTATACAATTGTGCGAGCTTTCAAATACAATGTATCCGGAAACTACGTTTTTAAAAGTGTCAACCATAATGGATTTTAAGTTAATAGATGGCAATCTAAAATGCAAGAAACAAAGCGATACAAATACCAGATGTCATAAAAATAATGGCTTTTACACAAATCACTGACAACCAGACGTTATGGGAACAAAATTTTAGAAGAAATTAAGACAATTTCAAGGGGGAGAACACGCCACTTGAAGCAATATAAATAACCGAGCTTCTAACACAGAAAGGCATTAAGATTTTGGTTTTCGCAAAGTTTACTTCGTAGAGCCAAGATTATTAAGAAATTGATTTCGTTAGAGTTGATTACGTAGTACCACCGATTATAACGAAATTGGTTTAATCTGCATCCACTGCATAATACTGCGAGATAGCGAACTTATCACGCAATAATCCGCCGTAGCAAGAACAGCGACACGACGACCCCGTTGACCAGGTGATTCAACCCTTGCCTGCTATATTGAGGACCGAGCCGCTGCCAGCTACGACCCACTACACCTGACGAGGACCATGGACCACGGAACGCGACCCCCGACGAGGAGCCCCACCGACCACGACGGCCGTCACGAGACGAGGACCCCCGCCAACCACGATGCCCTACACCTGACGAAGACCACTGCCAACCACGACGCCCTACACCTGACGCGGAACAAGGACCACGGCCTACGACCCCTGACGAAGACCCCCACGGACAACGACGCCCCACACCTGACGCGGACCAAGGACCACGGACGACACCTGATGAGAGCCACGACGATCGACACCTGCCACGTACCACGGACGGCAACCCCGACGAGACCCCCCACCGACCACGACGCTCAACCCCTGTTGGACTACGGACCATCCCATACGAGAGTAGACGCCGCCGACGCCGACCACCTGATGACCCGGAACCTCTACCTGGACGCCCGGAAGGTGACCATCCCCCGAGACGCCGCCGGACCCCTGACTAGGACCACCGGTGGTAAGGTTAACCAACCCGCCGCACAGGTGACTATGGACATGGACCTCGACACACTTGGTAAAATATCGTTCCAAAAGCCAGGGATGAAATGAATCTAAGTAACATTCATTTTATTTTTTTTATTTATTTCTTTAATTCAGTAATCTTGCTTTCAAATTCATCTATTTTAAATTTTATTTCTTTATTATTCAGTTAGGTATTGTAAACAGGGTGCTTTAAAAAGAAACCACTTGCTTCCTTTAAATTATTGTGATAATGACCGTTTCTATTCACTTCTATTCAATGCTATTTGCTACACTGTCGGAAGGTTCAACAGATGTTAAAGTGGAGGGACGCTTTCATTTGTTAAGAGTTGACCGACAGTCATAAATGAAATACAATAATACTTTTTAGACCGCGAGTATGAGGTACACACACTTTACCTAAGCAGTAATTAAACACAAAAGTTATATTATTTAAATTGGTACTTTGCATGCAATTCCACTCTCAGAATACACACGTACACACTTCCGTGATAATGGTGTTGTGGGAGAATTTTGTGGCATGTGTTCGACAGAGTCTTACACCTATACTCCAGTTAACCCAACGAGGTAACGATATGGAGCACCTTGAAAGTGCATGTAAGAGTCCGCTAAAGGACCCCATGCATTCTCGCGTCCTCTGACCGGAATAGGCCACTTGATTTAGCCCATTTTCGCTATTATAAGGTATTAAGTTGAATAATATAACAAAAATATTCAGGTATCTACTTAACTATATAAATAACAAAAAGGTAATGAGAAAATACATAAGTCATTTAATAAAAAGGTAAAACGAAGTGTATCTAAAGGTATTCCCGACAAAAAGTAATCAAAGATAAATTAGGTATAACTCAAAATGAGTTTAGTCAGAAACGATTTTTATTGTATGGTTTTTAGGAAGGAAGTGATATCAAAATAAGCTCCTCCTGTATAGGTTCAAATTTCATAATAAAAATATATAAAGGTAGAATTATAAATATAGGTAATGAATAAATAATTTTCAAATTTCATAATAAAAATATATAAAGGTAGAATTATAAATATAGGTAATGAATAAATAATTTTCAAATTTCATAATAAAAATATATAAAGGTAGAATAATTATAAATATAGGTAATGAATAAATAATTGGTTGAATTTAACTCTTTTATTTCACAATTTCTATACCAAACTCTAAATAAGAATGTGGGACCACAACAATACAACTTGGATTACTAGACGAATCATGAGGCCATAAATTAAGGGTAACAAGTAGTTTAACAACAGCTTTTTATGTAAGAATAACTGGGGTGGGGTAGCTGAGTCACAATACTTAGTAGTTAAGGAGGACAGCCCAAATGTAACCATAATTAAAGATAGGAAAGAAATTGTAATTCATAAAAATAGAACTAAGAAGTATTATCATTAGGTTAATTATTGTATTAGGTATACCTAGTAAAATTTGGGTTCATTTTCTTTCATCTATTTTCATATGTATTATTTATAACCATTTTTTAGTAATTTACTACGTTAAAAAAATTAGTAACAAAGTTTATTTGAATGTATGTATAATGAGAATTAAGGATAAAAATAATTTTTATTAATAAATAAATAAAAAATTATTTTAAAGCCGCGGGGGAGATGTAGTATGGCACTACCCTGTATATAAAAGATTTATATTTATAACCTTAATTAATTAATTGTTTATATTATTATAAGATTATTGGGAACGCCGACTAAGCAGAGTGAGTCGCGTGCAAATGCATGGGTAACCCAAAAAGTAATGATTATTAATAAACTAAGTTAACTGAACACTCGTTTCATTATTAGTAGGTACTTAAGGGTGGCGAACTTCGAAAGTATTACAGCATGCTGACAATGGTAAACTTATTGTTTAATTTAAAATTTGTTTATTTTTAGCATTTATTCAACGAAAAGATTACAATGTTCTTCTAGTAGATGCTCAACGATTAGAAGCAGGCCCTTGGTACCTTACAGCATCCCAAAATACTATGGTTGTAGGTCAATATACTGCCCAATTCATTGATTACTTAGTATCCAGGGGACTCTACCTGCCTAGTCTACATCTAACAGGTTTAAGTTTGGGAGCTCAAATGGCTGGTGTCTGTGGACAAAGCGTAAAAAGTGGGAGAATCCAAAGAATCACAGGTTAGATTATAGATAGCAAAGTGCATTTGTAGAGTTTCTATTTATAAAAATATTGGCTTTTAAATCAGTTTAAAGGTTCAAGGTTATATTTCAGGAATAAACTAAAACGGCTTTCTAAAAAAGAGCATTCATAATTATCTGTCTACTTTAAATGTATAGGTACATAACTCATTCAATTGGCCTCCAAGACACAATTTAATGTTTTTAGACAGCCAAATATTTCATAAGATTTTAATTATTGTTTTTGTGATATTCTTATTTTAATCAATTCTTGTTAAAAAATATATTATGCTGTTTAGGAATGGATCCAGCTGGCCCTTTATTCAAAAAATGGCCGAAAAGCCTGAAACTAGATGCTGGTGACGCGGAATTTGTCGACGTCATACACACAGATGCTGGAATATTTGGTTATCCAACATCCATCGGTCACGTGGACTTTTGGCCCAATCGTGGTATTTCTCCACAACCAGGATGCACTATTCCGGAGGTTAAACGAAGAAGTCCAGACTCTATCATTGAACCATGTAAGGCTTTATAAAAATTTATATCTACTCCTGTGACAGTAAATGTCATTTATACTCATTGTCACCATGCCGGGTAAGTAAGCTATTACGCACAACTGTGCGTTATAGCTTACTTACCCTGCATGGTGACAATGAGTATAAATGATATTTACTGTCAAAGGAGTAGATATCAGTACAGTACGTACGTCATATATTTATTTAGAGATATCAAATATTTGGATTAAAATTAAAATATTGAGTCGTAGATAAAGCATAGTACGTAACTCGAGTGGTAAGAGGTATTACGTACTCGTGTAACTTTTCCACTCGTACGTAATGTCCTACTTACCACTCTTGTTACGTAATATACTATTAGCGTTAGACAGTTTAGTACGATTATCGAGCAAGGTCATTTATAAGTTGTTTACTTTATTGTAGTTTCTATTTCACTTCAAACGATCAAAAAGCATCTTTCCTTTTTGTTTTGTAGCTCCACCCCATGTGGGTCGATTCTTTTTTTTTAGGCTATTAGTTTTTCTTTTTCAAATGTCTTTGCCAAATGGAGTGTAATTCTGATAACCCTTCATGTGATAACCCATCAAAAAAGTTCTATTGTCTTCTTCAGTTTTATTTGCTAGATGAGTTAAGTATTAGTATTAAATGAGCCTGAAAGAAAAGTTATTAAAATTTACATGTCAAAAAATGGGATTGAGCCACAAAATAATTAGGTAATCAAAAAAATATGTCGATTTTGTTTCCGAACTGTTTCTCTTGCCAACCAAGCGACAGCTGGAAGCCTGGCTTCCAGGCTTTCCTATTCTTGTTATATAATTGCTATGTAGTACAGTCGTCTCGTACGATTTTATTGCTATTATTTTAACCTTGCTGTAATTGTCTGTCAATCATCTTAGCTTACGGCAAATTTAAGACCCAAAGATAGAATACAACATTCTCTAAATGTAGTCACTGAATGGACTGCTGGGTTTAACACAAACCTGAAGAATATGGTTATGACATTTATCAGAAGAAGGAACTAAGAAGACGCAGGTTTTCTAAAACTCACGATATAAGCATACAAATGGGGAAAAAGTTTACCCACGACTCATAAGTAAATTGCGTATTTTTTAACCTATATCTCTATCAGTAAGTGTCAAATTATTGAGGAGTTGTGTTATATTTTCATTTACTCCACTAGTGGATTAAGTAAATAGAAACCTGTATTATGCACTGAATTAACATTTGAGATTGGTTAGTTAACTGAACCAGTAGGTACAGATAAGATAACTGCTAAATCGAATATTTTTGGCAACTTATGCCAAAATTTAGATTTTATGTTTGTTATTTTTAGTTTTATACAAAACCATTTGGTAGGTCGTGGGTAAAGCATATTACTTCACTCGAGGAACAAATTGCATATTTATCTCGTTTCTTTAGCCCATTCGCTCGCAAGCTCGCTGTAATATGCAATTTACTCCACTTGTAAAGTAATATAGGTACTATAATTACTAAGTGTTGACATTAGACGCAAAGCTTGGAATCACCTTTCTAAACACATTACCAAAAAAAGCGCTAACTATCTTAATAGTGATCAAATGTACTGACGTTAAAAGGTAAAATTTAAAACCAGGCATATTATAGCAGTATAGTGGATCGATAACATGGAGGTTAAACCAATACATATATGTATTTGCCATGGTGGTCAAAGATTCAATGAAGAAATCAAGCTAAGCAAGGTTTAAAGACTTGCTTGCTTTGGAGTAACTGGAACTCTCAGTGACACTTTAACAACACTAACAGAAGTTCTGTTAGACCTTCCTGCTCTACACATTATTTTTGAAAGTGAAGCAAGGATGAGCTTTTACATGCTGTGAGAAAATCTAAGCAATTTTTATGTTTGATCAGGGCACTAACAAAATACAGCAAGAAATTGAAAAAAAAAATGTGAAAAATGAAATCACACCTCGTAGTTTACAAATCAAGCTCCAAGAGTGTTACACTTGGGTCTGAGATTAAAAAGAGTTCAATATCAGGAATTTAGACTAGCCATAGAAATGTGAAAATTTTGGTAATCATACACCTCTTTATTTTAGGCAAAAATATATGCAATATTTCAATCTTTCAGGTAGTCTATTGGCTATTGGGGCCTTAAAGGGTCTCCAGACTAGTATATTCTTATATATTCACAAATTTTACAGTTTCATGGATATTTTTTGTATCTTTAAAAAATTAAGGGGTAATTTAGCCCCGTTTTACTCTTCAGTCAAGTCTATACCTCTGTCTTAGGGTAGTCTAGGAGAGGTATAGGGCAAGTTTTCAGCTTTTACTATTAGAGCTACATAACATTATGATATTAAATTTTATATCGCCAGATAATGTGATGTTAGACGCAAAATCATTTTAATTAAAGTTTGAACAAGAGCTGAATAATTTCTTATGCATATTTTTAGTTTTTTGTAGTCATTGGCGTTCCTACCAATTTTTTGCTGAGTCTGCAGTTAATCCGAATGCATTTCGTGACGCAGTTTCGTGTGAATCATGGAAAGACTATGTCAGTGGTTTATGTAATTTCGAAACAAGGCCATCTACAAGTATGGGACTGTATGTGGATTGGAAGTAAGTTCTGTTCATTGGTAGGTACGATATGACTACTAAAATTTTGTTTGTTTTAGTGCTAGAGGAAATTATTATTTACGAACTAACCCTGAATCACCGTTTTCTATGACTTAGCATAGTTTTGTTAATAACAAATTTAGTTCCTTTCTGTTACTATTTGTTTTAATCTTTAAAATAAAATATTTGTTTTTTACTTTTTTATTTTTTATTAAGGATGTCCTCGTAGGTATAAACCTAAATACAAATGTACCGAGAACATCTATTGGGGCAGAAGAGACAATTTATTAATTTGGGAATTAAAGACCTGCAAGTTAGGACGAGTGGGGAAGACGTGGGAAACTTAAGGAGTTCCACAATCTGGAGACCCTGGGGATGAAGGAACGATCGAATCGATCTGTTCTCGATGTCGGGCATTAAACAGTATAGTATATTAGTGACTGAAGACAACCTATACTGTACTGAAGAGGTCTAACAAGACCCAAACATGTCTACAGTTGGTTTTGCCCTGGTATAGACGGGTTGATATTTATATCTACGTCGCTCGCATCATGTGCATTTGAGTTAGGAAATTCTAACCATGCACAAATCTGACAGCATTACGCAAGATACTTGTATCATTTTTCATCTTTTTATTATAAGACTGTCATAACGCTCCGTTCGTGGAATGTTCTGGTTTTCTGAGTCGATGGATTCCTAGTATTCTTCTTTAATATTCCTGTTGTTGGATCATCTTTCGATCATAGTTACTTCCCGAGATAGTGATTTTTTTGTAGTTTACTTATTAAGCATATTTTCCAGAATTTTGAGTATAGAGTTTTGTTAAGTAAACTTTGTAATAAAGTTGACATGATCAATAATCTGTGATAAAAAAGTAGTATACATTAAATTATCGTCATTCAATTTTGTTTTAATGAATATATGATCAAGACAAATTATTAACCACTGTTGGTTTATTAGTTTAGACTCTGTAAAATTAATCGATATCGACCAAAACTGATTATAAGAATAAAATAAAAAGTTGAAAAAGTGTAAAAAATTCAATTTATTGGCCCCAAATCTAAACTCAATGTATAAATTTAAAAAATCCGCTGTATCTTTGCCATCTTCTCCTAAATGTATTTTTAATAAAACCGAAAGTAAAACGGTTTCAAATCAACACACAAGGCATTGCTACCGAGGTTTCAAATTAACGCATGAAATGGTATCGCTTAAGCGCCTTGATGGACCTCGTACCGTACTAGATCAAATAGCCGTCATTCACACACCTGGCATTCTCACTGATCCGTCTACGGCAGTTGAAACTAATAGTCTTCTTATCATCGGGAGATACTGAGCGATCCGTCTACGGCACTCATACGCCCATATTACAAGAAAGTTTCGAATCACAAACCCCCATGATACGAACATCAATCCTCAGCCAATTCTTCAGAAGGACTCCTTCACCGACCCGTGATACCACATCCAGGAAGCCTGCTAAATGTATAGTGTCGTTACACTAACACCAGACCTCCTACGAAGACTTCTGACCATCACCAGAAGCTCATACTAGAACAGCCAACGAACTCCATAAAGACGTGGACCGGATTGGACCATAACCTGAAGTTCCACGAGGTTTCACCATTTGCGACAGCATCGTCGTCATCATAATTCAATATAACATTCGTAATTATTTTTGTAGCTTTATTATTTAATTGCAGTTGATTATGTGAATAAAAGTATTCAACAGATCAGCTAAACTGCATTTTATATTTGAAAATTTAGCAATAAAATAAATAATTTAAAAGTTTTGTGTTATTTTAATAAATTACTTTCTGAAGAACATTTTTAAATGACTTCAACAAATACCTTGTTATTAGTAATTTGCGAGCACTCCAAGGATTCGAATTGTATGCTGGAATAAAAAAACGTTTAAAAATCATTTACAACAATAACAGAACTCCTTGATAACACTCACAACACAGGTAAAAGAATTAAAAAATTATATACTTTATAAGTTTCTTTACTTTATACATAATACTATTTACAAACTACTTAGTCTGGTTCTCCACTATCTTCTTCGGGTTGCTCTTTGACAATATGTGGAAAATGTCGTGCTACAATTTCCAAGATCTGTTGAACATTTGTTTCTGTTAACCTCTCTTCACTTTCCTCTACCATCTAAAACAACAGTACAGATCAATAGTCAAGTAAAAAATTAATTTAGTCATAAATGTAATTTCTATTCCTGTTTTTTGAAGCGGAGAATTAATATGAAAGTTTAAGGTGTAAAAATTGTGTAAGACTCCCTTTTGGTCCAAAAAGGCAATTTCTTAAATAACATAAAGCAAGTTTTTCAAAATGGACAATTTTTAAAAATATGTTTAAAAAAGCATTATAAAACAAACATGTATTGTCTTCTTATCCTCGGGAGATAATAATATGTTTATTAATCCTGTAAGACATTGACAATGTATAGGACAAGTCCAAGATAATCCGTATAAATTCATTTACTTATACAGGGTGTTAGTGAATAAGTGCGACAAACTTCAGGGGGTGATTCTACACGAAAATAGTATATTGTAATACAAGTGTTACTATGACAGAGGTTTCGTAGTACGAGTTCAGTTTGTGAAACGAACCGCGAAGCGGTGAGTTTCGCAAAGAACGAGTACTACAAACCGTCATTGTAACTCGAGTGTTACATACTATTTTTTATAATGAACTTTTAAAAGTATAAAAAAAAGTAAAATGAGTGTTTTTCGAAATATTTATTTATGTTGGCAATCTTGACAGTTTTGACACTTGTCAGTTTTAATGATTTTAAATTAGAATGTTTGTCAAATTTGTATCAAATATTCCGAATTTAGCAATAACGCTGATAATGTAGTTAATAATTTACTACAACATACTTCTTGATTTACTACCTGAACTCTTTCGTTGAAAATCAGTGCAGTCCCAAGTAACATTTTCACCTGCGTAATGATCTGCAAATAATCGGTATATGATTATATAAAATACTGTTTTGGACGCACTTATGCAGATAAATGATCTGCAAAACTGCTGTATATTACTTTCATTTCATGTGTAAAAGATCGTTTGCAGAACCAGTGCAGGTTTGCCATACTCCTGTATAAAACCTATAATTGATGGATTTGAAGATGATATGCAGAAATAATTAAAATAAAATAAAAGTATACTCTACATTTTAATTTTATTTCAGGTAATTATCAAATATGATATACAATATTATTTTATTACTTCTATTTACTAAATCTACACAACATAAACTTTTGAATTATTTAAAACCACTTTACCATTTTTTTTTCATCTTTCTTACGCGGGGATTCGATCCTGGTTCACCATATATCACCTAATTGAAAGTTAGTCGTCTTACCCACTCGGCTATAAGGACACTTAATACCTACGGTCACTATCGTCATTTAAAACTTCTTTTCGCAATAAATAAATTTTTCAGTAGTCAATCATGATCCTAATTTTCCAGTTTCGTTTTTATTTTTAAACTGTTATAATAGTTTTAAGTTTTTGTTGATATTTTTTAATTTGGAATGAAACATATTCTTTTTTATGTATTTTATTTTTTATTTATAAAGTTTCATGCAAAGGAAATGTATGGTGTATTGGCACAAATACGCTTTGTTCTGATGAAACAATTGCTACTAATTTACACAATATATCATTAAATAAATACATATTAATTTTGTGAAACTCATATTTCTCTGTTTGAAATATAAACAAAATAAGTGGACAACAAGGGAGTATCAAAAACTCTTTTAAGTCTTTTAAAGTTGCTTCATATATACCTTTAAAATTCGCATATTCCATAGCTGTAATTTCCTAAAGTATATAAACCATATAACAACTCACCCATTAGTGTTCGAGGATCGTTTAGGTAAACGCGAATTATAAGTTTTGTTTAACTTTTCTAGTAACGGTTTTAAAGCAACCTGTGAAATGTTAAATTCAATTGCCCAATTTCTTAGAAATGACGCAAAAATATAGTTATGATTTTCTTTTAAATGGTATTGTTCGTCAACTTCAAGCACATCTATTTATGATAAATCCATGTCGAAATCATTGTTAGATCCTTGGCCATTTTCAACAAGTTCATCGTTATTTCTTAATGAGGTTTTTATCGAAAATTTATGTATATCTTCGTTATATTTTCCTTCATTTCACCTTTTTATCCATATTAATTAAATATGAATAATATAATAGGCGATGAAACTGTCAAACGTAAAAAAGTAGATATATAGATATATCATCTGCTTATAATATGCTATTATTTTGCAGTAGTAGATCTATATTTTATTTATATAAAGATATCATTTGCAGAGAATTCTTACTGCAAATAGTCTGCATATAATATTCATTTTCATATTTGTCTGCTTAGAGTTTGCTATTATTCTGCAATAGTAGATCTGTATTTTATTTATATAAAGGTGTCATTTGCAGAGAATTCTTACTGCAAAATGTCTGCATATAGTCTTCATTTTCATATCTTTTATTTGAAGACATTATGCAGGACACAACTGCATTTCCTTTGTCAGTAAATGTCTTATGCAGGAAATATCTGCAATTTTAAACAGTATGCAGGTGATATGAAGTACATCTTTGGGTAAAGGTAATATGATGATTATATGCAGATTACTTCTATTTCTACAGATTATCTGCAGTTGATATACAGTTATAAAAATGACTGCAGGCTCTTTGCAGTGCATTTGCAGGTCTGTGTTACTTGGGGTGCAACCAATTGTGTAAAACAAAAAGTTACCAAAAACAGTGTTACAATGAATCTATTTCGATACTGTTTTTAGTGTCGAAATAGAAACTTTGTGAACGTGAATTATAAAAAAATAATGACAGTTTGCTGTATAACTTTTGTCCGTAAATGCTTCGTTTCCGAGATACAAGATGTTAAAGTTTTTCTTAAAAACTAACTATTTATGTATTACTCTGACCCGGTAGAGATATGCAAATGAAATTTGGTGGTTGGTAAGAGGTAGTTATTGCGCATTTGTTGACATGCAATTAAAAATGTTATGTTCATCATTGGCGCGCATACGGGTAATTATCTCAATGTTTTTGAATAAAAAAATGGTACGCCACTGAGATATTTTAAACTAAAAGTCATTTTGGAAATCTTCGTTAAATTTGTGCCAAAATATCCCTCTTACCTTTTTGTCGTATGGGTCACCGTTTTTATGCAAAAAAAATAATACATCTAACGCGCATTTTTCATTACTTTAATAAATTATTGTTCTGGTTTAATGTGATTGTATTAGATAGTTTTTGATAATGTATTAAAGTAATGAAAAATGCGCGTTAAGATGTTTTATGTTTTTGCATAAAAACGGCGCCCCATACGAAAGCAAAGGTAAGATGAATATTTAGGCACAAATTAAACGAGGATTTCCAAAATGATTTTTAGTTTGAAATATCTCAGTGGCGTACCATTTTTTCCTTCAAAAACATTGATATCATTACCCATATGCGCGCCAATGATGAACATTAAATTTTTAATTGTATGTCAGCAAATGAGCAATAACTACCTCTTAAAAACCACCAAATTTCATTTGCATGTCTCTACCGGTTTCAGAGCAATACATAAATAGTTATTTTTTAAGAAAAACTTTAAAACCCCGTATCTCGGAAACGAAGCATTTACGGACAAAAGTTGTACAGAAAACTGTCATTATTTTTTCATGGGTACATTTATACACACATACAATTTAATACACAAAATCGGTAAACCATGTTTTTCTAAGATAATTAACATACAAAATTTAAATATAACTTATAATAATACTTTAATTTTTTATCCGAGAAATAATCCCGCACAGTATAATAACACTTCTGAAGTACCAATTTTTTAAGATATTTTTGAAAACTAATATCATCTAAGAGTTAAAAATCAGAAGTAAGGTGATTGTACAGTTTTACTCCACTATGTTTATATGGTCTGTATATGTATAAACACGGAAAAGACATCAATTTATTCTCAATATGAAATAGCCAAGAAGATCTTTGATAATTGATATTAAATATAGCTCGTATAACTCTTATCTGTGAGACAAATACTTATGATAGTCAGCGAGTTTCCGCCTTAACATAATATGATATGCCATGGTACTATAAGCAAGATTGTAGTAAACATTTAGTAAAGCCTTGATTGGCAACGATTTTTTTAATTTAGAAATAGCGTTATATGTAGAATCAAGTTTTTTAACGACAAATCCAATATGGTCCCATCACGTCAGGTTAGAATCTACATATATATACAAAAAACCTTAATAGATCTGACTGATGTTATAATATATTTTCCAATGTAAAAACATAATTCATCATCGTTAGCTTTGCTTTTTGTACGATTTTTGTTTTTTCTATAATAAGAATTAAGCTATTTCTGTTACACCATTCAGTAAAATTCCCTATCGTTTGCGTAATAGATAAAATTGATTCCATTATAATTCCCCACAGCCATAAACACCTACACGCAAAATACTCACACTGAAAGATCCCCACATGGAAAAGTACCCACATAGAAAACTGGGCATATTATTATACATTTTTCTTACAAACTTTAATTGTTGATAGTGTTTAGGTGCCAGATTTTAGAAAAAAAAATTATTGTACGCGAAACATAAATAAAACTTAATCAGTAAATTTGTTTAAAACAAGTTGTCGTCAAAGTTGATTGAACTAGGGTGTTATAAAAAAATCCCATATTCGGTTGTAAATAATACGTTCGATAATTATAATTTTTAATATCACGCTCAACACCAACACTGGATGGTAATTTGCAATGTTATCAAGTTCATTTTTTTATGCACTGATATAACTTCCAGTAGTATCCGACAGATTAATTAAATACGCTAGATGGCCGGATATATACTGTTTTTTTTTGGATATGTTATGTATCCTTTTTGAATTTAATTTTTTTAAACAAATAATACAATCTGAAAGTTCACTAGAAGTTATAGGTTTAAAAAAGAATGTTTTCGTTTTGATATTGGATACAGTACAGTAATTTAATTTATTTTCACCAAAGTGTTCATCCACCATGTTACAATTGATGGTATAGTTTAACTAGATCTACTTGGATAGGCGTGGTCAACGCGCTGTTACAATTTCCACGGGTGGTGTTTAAAACAATACAGGTGTGAGTCGGAAGTTAAATGCAAAATTAAATAGAAATTTTATTATGTTCGTTCATATAATGACGTTCTTTTGAGTTTCCCCTGGTAAAATCGTAAAAATAATTCCTATCCAAGTAGGTCTAGTTAAACTATAGCAAAATGTTAAGCAAATTTATTCGCAATATCCACAGGTTCTTTAATGGGTCCATTATAACTAGTCGGAGTCATTACTTGTGTGTGTCTCTTTTTGCATACTTTTTTATTAACCAACTTCCATACGGTTTTAATTTTATTGTTCGAATTTTCTATCAAGTTGAAATGATAACGAGTTTTAGTTTGGGTAAGCAGCTGGATATATTTTTTCTTAGCAATTCCGTATGTTACACGCGAATTTACCGAACACATTCAACGTGAATCTTTCAAGTTTCTAGAAGCTTTAACATCAACAGTTATCCAATTTATATACTGCTGTTTCACGGATCTATATGTTTGGAGAGGGCAACATATATTTATGTGGTCATGGAAAATATTTTCAATGCTATTTTCAGATTACAGAAAAGAGCAATTCGATATATATTTGGTCTATATTTTAAAAATCATGGAATTCTGACGCTTCCCTCTTTATTTATTTTAGAATCTGTTTGTTTAATTCGCAAACACCTACATGTTTTACCGACAAGACCTAATCATGGCTACTCCACAAGAAAATCGGATCATGATGTTTATTTACCGATCCCGTCTACGGAATTGGCAAAAAAATCTATACTATATTCCGCAAAAAGATTATATAATCATCTTCCGATACACATTAAATCTGCAACATCTTTTATCAGATTTCGTAATATGACAAAAGCATACCTCTCTACAAGACCGTATTATTCAGTTGATGAGTTTTTCAATGAATAAAACGATCAAAATCAATAACAGGGGATAAAATAGTATTATTTTCAGTTGGGTATCACTCTCAGTGACTTCATCTTTTTTTATATTTTTAATTATTATCTGCATATTATTATAACCTGCTAATTTTTAAATTCATTCAAATTTTGTAGTCATTATATTGTTTTTTTACTAATTTTCTTTGTTAGGTTTGCGACGACGTATGAAAGTTCATATAAATTGTTTGTTTGTATTTGTTTTTTGGTTTACCTATATTACTTATTTTTTATATTTTGTTATATTTATATTTAGCTTTGTCCATAAAATTGTATTATTTTCAGTGACAATAAAGCATATTTCTATTCTATTTGAAAACTATTCAGAAGCCAGTTCTAAATCACCCGTTGAATAGATTTTGAACGATTCTTCTACTGTACTCATAAGCTAGTGTATTTTAGTTGTTTATGTAAATAACTAAACTCAACTTTTAAACAAACATTCGGAAAGACAATACCCTTCCTGTTCATATTTTAAAAAAAACTTGTTTTTGCCAATTTATTAGCTGGATAATATTTTGTTATCGGAAATTTCATCCGTATCTTATTTTTTAAATTCTGTTAAATTTTATCATTGGTCTGAATATTTTTAAGTCATACGCGTTGCAACATTTTTATATTAAAATTGTTAATAACAAGTTTAAACTGCAAGCATGTCTTGTATAACCTTTAATAACCTATCTCGCCTACATTTAAGTTCTTCGCAATTTTTTCCAGACTTTACTATAACTATTTACAAAAAATAGGATTAATGTAATACTTACCAACTGTATTTCTAAAGCTGTTATTGGAGGAGAATTAATGATCATTAATATCTCAGTCTTATTAAGATTAAAAGCGGCCAAATCTTTCATGCAGTTTCTAATCGTTTCTGGAGTCTGATCATTAGAAGGGGTATTTTCTAAATACCTTATGGTCTATAAAAGATTTCAAACACTTAGTACTGCAAATAATTTTCGATTAATACTTACTTCATAAGTTATGGTGGCAAGCTGTCCTTTATGTTTCTTTTTGCTATCTTTGATTTTTTGTAAATGCCGTAATACTTCATAATTACTTAATGAAGCACAATTACTATTTACTCTAAAATAAACTTAATTTAGTGTTGTTAAATATTGTTATCAAAACATACTTACATTTCCATTTTCTTCTTCTTTTAATAGTGGCTAGTGGCCTCAGCAGCCTAGACTATTCGCTCTTTCTTTTCAATATGAAAAATTTTACAAATGCATATATTAAGATCATTAAACATAGAGAAGGCATAAAAAACAGACTTAAACAGAGGGTGTAAAGAGCACCAAGGTAATTGTTAACATCAAAATTTGTATTTATTAATTAGTGGTCTTCTACTATTAATGTTTAAGATAACTACCACGAAGTTAAGTTTAATTCATAAATAATGGATTATATTTAACGATTACAATAAAAAAAAATATTTAAAATACTAAGAACAATCTTAAATTTGTTTAAATAAAACTCAAAATTACATATAATAATTTATTTTTACACCCAATTTTTCTTTTTGTAGATTATTATGAAACGTGGAATTATATATCCTCTCTTCTTTTATTACCAGTAATAAAAAAGGGATAACTTCTTACATGACAGTTTACATGTTTACGTCATGTCACTTTTTTGTAAATCTGTCAAATATATATCTAGATATAGAAATATTGATTATTTTATTATGTATTGTAATTTTAAATAAACTAAGTTTAACAATATGGGAAACGTAGACACTAAGTTAAACTTTAGAAAAGCTGTTATCCAGCTTACATCTAAATCAGAGGTATAATGTTCTTTTCTGTTAAAACTTATAAAAACATATTTTTTTAATAGCCTATAGATTCCAACGATGATACATTCTGGGAACAGTTTTGGTCAGAAAATGTTACAAATGTACAAGATATTTTTACATTAGTTCCTGCAAGTGAAATAAGACAACTACGTGAAGATGCACCATCAAATTTGGCTACTTTATGTTATAAAGCTGTTGAGAAGTTAGTTAAAGCAGTAGATAGTAGTTGTCGAACACATTATGAGCAACAGACAGGTAATTAAAAAGCTTATATATAAATAGTGTACCAATCAATTGTTATGTGATATAATATCTGTTAAAAAGTAAACATATTTGGGAAAAATATATTAACATATGAAGGGTGAAGGGAAAAAACAAGGGATGTCCAAAAATGTAGTTTTGAGATAATTTATTTATAAGCATTGACAACCCGATTGCTTATACAAAACAAATACTGAAAAAACAGTAACCTGTTATATAATTACTATTTATGTACTGTTCCAAAAGCCATTCTGAAAATAACAACAATATTCTGAAAATAATGAGAAAAAAATTAAAAACCGTCTAGGCAACAAATAAAAATGGATAAAAACCAGGAATGTCACATTTCTCTGACTGCCTTTCAATCACTTTTTTCTGACTGATCTTCAATCATTGGTGTCGTGTGGCAAGTTGTTGAAGTACACCTGAGCAGAACCGTTACAGAATCGTTTTAACTGCATCAAGTTCATGTATTTGTCTTTTGAAATTGGCAGTAGATCTGAAATAAGGGTTGTGTTATCAAAATAGCTTCAGTAGTTTGAAAATCCAGAAACTTACCTTGATATGCTGGTAAGGGAAGTTGGAATTCACGTTCCTGTAGACAACTGCCCATTGCTTTGGACTGCTTTGGATTGGCAGTGATGGGTTTTTTCTCCCATGTACCATGGTAGGTAGTTCTAAAGCTAATCAGTCTCGGATGATCTTTGGTTGTTTCGATTTCCTTAACTTGTTGAGTTGGGAATGGACATTTCTTAACATACCTATCTTTAAAAAAAGTGTCCCATTTCTTGACTAAATCTTGTGTAACCTCCACAACTTCAAAAGGTGACGGCTTACATCTTGAAGATTTCAAAAGGTCTACCCAGTCATTCGGTAATTCCATCTTAGTTTTTAAGTTCACCAGTCCCATGTTTTTGTCGCATTCGAGGTAAGAGTGACCTCTTACTGGGAAAGTAATGCGAATCGACTCTAATAATTTGGTTTTGTGAACTATGTAATGCATGAAGCGAAACATGTTTTGCCCACCGACTGAATCGCAAAATATGTGCAAGTGCTTCGCTTGACCATCCATGAAGTTGACAATAAAATGAAACAGGAACGATAGTACTTCATTGGGACCCTTTTTGGCAATGGTCTGCGGATATGTATAAAATATTGATTGGCCCGTTGACAGAACATGTATGTTAAAACTGAACATGGACAGTTGCCGTAGATAGTAAACGTCGTTTGTGGTCACATTTGGTAGAGAAACGTTTTTTTGGTAATCCAGTGCTATAGAAACAATATCTGGCTGTTTTTTTGAAGTTCTCCGAGCAGCTTTCTTCCTGTCGTAAAATGCTTGGGCTTTGCGTTTATGAAGTTCGTTTTGTACTGTTAACCTTTTTATTTCTGCTATATCATTTTCTGGGTGCAGTGACTTTAACTTTGCATGGAATTCGTCACAAGCAGAGCATGTATCGGATCTCGGGTAACCAAAGGACAAGTTGAATTTAGTGTTAAATATATGCCTATATGTTACATAGGAGACGTGAATACTTGGATGTTTCTCCTTAAAGAGGTTGAACATTTTTTTAATGTTCAGTTCCTCTGGCAAATATTTTCTGTTAGAATCGTGCAAGCTATAGTGCGATCGTCGAGCCTTGAAGGAATCTATGTGATCATAAACAGCGTTGTAGATTGCTGGCTTTAATTTTCTGTGTTTAGAGCTATGCTTACCACGTTTGTCTTTTAGAGAAGTGCCTGTCGCTTTAAGGTTTTTCTGTAAATGCTCCACTCTACCTTTTGAAATACCGTGAATTGACTGAAACGCTTTGAAACAGACCTTTACTTCCTTTGCAACATCATCTTCTTTCTTCACCCTCACTTTGTAAGCGAAAGATGCATCATGAAAACATGCGTTTTCTTCTTCGGTGCGAGGCCGTCTTCTCTGAACTGGTATTAATGTTATTAGTCCGGCCAAATACGCACTTTGTTCATCATAGGTAGATAGGCTATTGAAATTTTTCAAAATTTGTTTTCTTTCGTTTACCGTTGTGATTTCGAAGCACTTAAGTCTTTTACAACAGCAAGACGGTCCTACTTCGTGTGACTGAACTCGCATTTTCTTCATCACATCTACCATTCTTCCGGTTTTTTTTTCTTTTTTTCGTCAAGCTTTTGCTTAATATATCACTATCAGAAGATGACATCGTTTAGCTAACTGCACTACCACACTAATTTAATTACCTGGCCGATTTTTATAAAATATAGTTACTTCCTACAATGGTACCATAAACAAACTAAAATAAAGTAACAGGTTACGACCTCACTAAGTTTATATGCGATAAGAACGGACTCTCCTGGTTATTTCCTTTTACCGCGCTGACTCTCCCTGTTTTTAACCACTCGACGATTATTTCAAATACACATAACTAATGGACCCTTCTAGTTCCTTACAAACAACCAGATCGTAATAAAAGATTCACAATTTGTCTACCAGATGGCAGTCTTAGCTCAAAATATACATAAATGGACATTCCTTGTTTTTTCCCTTCACCCTTCATATATAACATCTGATAAAATATGTCGTTACATTTATTTATTAGTTATGACAACTAACTATATAATCTATATAATCTTTTTATAGTTAACTTTTAAACAGTGGCGTTCACTAATTGTCTTTGTAAATTATAAGTGTATTTTATTCCTAAACTTCTTCCTCTTAAGTTTTCCTGTTTGCATTTCTTTTGTCTGTAAATATTTATTTATTTACTCCTTCCTACATATAAATGTAATTAACAGCAAGGGTTAACTAACAACTAAAACCAAAAAATATCATTTGGTATGTTTCAAACCAACACAATATGTTTTTAATTTTCATTATATTTGTATTGCAAATGTCTAAATCATATTTTTTAAGAATATTGTTGCAAATTATCCAATATTCTATTTAATGGAGTACAACTATTGTAGACATTGGATTTTTTTATAATAAACATACCTTAGAAACTTCTTTTGAATTTTCCCATTAAATTTAAATTGCACTCTGCAGTAGGTGACAAAATCAATGATGTATATTCCAAAATAGGCCTAACAAATGTATTGTAAAGCTTTATTATGACATTAATATTTTTAAAAAAATCGTGCTTCTAATCACATAAACTATTGCCTTGTTGACTATCTCGAGTTATACGTAGCAGCCAGCTCTACGAACAAAGAAGAGTAGAAACGCAAGCTTGCATTTATTAGATAAATACGAGGTTATAAATACTGTAAATTATAAAATAAAGTTATTCTCAATTTGTCCATTACTAATTAAAGTTCTCTGTTAAAAAATAAATTTGTTTTTAAAAATCCTGTCGGCCCATGCCTACAGTTAACTCTCGATGTAGTGTAAATTAAATTTAAAATTTGACTGCAATGTAACCCCAAGATGTTTATAACTGTCTTTCTCGTTGAGAGGAACCCCATCCATGCTATAACAAAAAACAACTGGATGCGGTTTTCTTGTAAAAGTCATGATTTTTTATTAAACCTTTCTGTAGATCTTCCTGTAGTTCCAGACAATCTTCAGGTGATGAAATTGTTTTAAAAATTTTAAAATCATCAGCAAATAACAGTCAATCTGAATGTTTTACGTAAGAAGGCAAGTCCTGAATGAAAATTGTGAAAAGAAGTGGTGAGATATTACTACCTTGGGGTACCCCAGAAATAGAAATGTAGGTTTCTGATAGATCTCTACCGACACAAACCGCTAGTGGACTTTGAGATAGGTAACTTTGTAGGAGGCTTAAAGCCTTATTTGAGAAGACATACTTCATACGTTTTTGGAGTAAAAGCTGATGATCTACTTTATCAAATGCCTTCTCTGCGTCAGTATAAATTATCCAATTATTTTTTATTATCAATGACACTAGTAGCAAAGTTATAAATAAATAAATTAGAGAGTGTTTAGTTTTAATATTTTGTTCCGACTCATTTGCCAAATTTTCAGACTGATTGTCATCTTCCACTGAAACTCTTATTACATCACTGTTTTCTTCTCCTGAAATTCTTGTTAAACTATCTTTATTTATTTCTAATCTTTAATATTTTCAAATACATCTCTGCTTGTACTTACTGAAGCCATACTTCCTAAGTTTTTGGAGTAAAAACTGATGATCCACTTTATCAAATGCTTTCTATGCGTTAGTATAAATTAGATCCCATTGTTTTTTATTATCAACGGCGCTAGCAGCAAAGTTAGACTTAATAAATAAACTAGAGACTGGTGATCTGTCATTCACGAGGTCATGCTGTTGTTCTTTTATACGATCTTTAAAAAAATTCATGATACTTTGATAATATTTCAAAAATTTTCGCTATAGGATTTAATAATCTTTTTGTATACAATCTCTAATAAAATGTAGTTTAGTATTATATCTACATGTTTCGATTTTGTTTTAACTACTCAATTATATTATTACTAAGTTTTAGTGCTGCCTGGTTATCATTGTATACTGTTATTCTATTTTGGTTAATGCCGATATCTTTTAAAAGTGATTTCAAATGTAGAACTTCTTTTGCAGCTTCAGTGATTGATACATATTCTGTTTAAGCTGTGGATAGTGCTTTTTTCGTGATTCCCAGCTTATCAGAATATTTAAAACAGTAACCCGTGTAAGATCTTCTATCTATAGAACATGACGCCCACTCTGCGTCTGCAAAACCATGAACTTCTTACTTATTTTGTAAAATTAATTCCTACATCCTTTGTTATAATACTATAAATATAAGGATCTGCTTGTGAAGAGATAAAACCTAGATTTCTTAGTTCTTCATCTAAACGCAAATACCATTGTCTTCCAGATTGTTTTATTCCATAAAGAACTTTTTGTAAATGGAAAACCTTTTATATTTGTTACATCTTTTAATATCTTTTTAGTTTTATTAAATAAGGTAAGGTCTTCATTTATGCTTTCATTAATCATAATTTCAGTTAAGTAATTTTCTAGACCATCTGGTTTTTTCATGTCACTTAAATCTCCATTCAAATAAGCTGTTGTAATATCAAGTTGATTTAATTTAAAGTCTTCTATAGCTGTGGATAATAATAGTCTTAGAGAAGTTTTACTACTGGAGTAAAAGTTTCATTGTAGTCAATTCCATATTTTCGGCTAAATCCTTATTATCCATGTACCATTTTTAATATACGTTCTTATTTCTGATTTTATGGATTCATTCCATTCTTTATTTTCTACATTTTCATATGGTTCGCATACGTACATATGCTCGTTTCTTGTCCTTTCAGGAGGTTTTCTCTGAAGTTCTTATCTTCTGTATGTGGTTTGATCATGATTTTCTTCTTGGTGGTCTGATGATGTAGGTATTTCACTTTAAACAAAAATTTTTTTAGATTCATTAGATCTACCTGAATTTTCAAAAATGATTTCAGTGTCGTTACTAGTTTCTCTTTTATTATGGTTTACGAAGAAATCATAGTTTCTTTATAAAAAAAATTATTAAAAATTTTAACATCTCTACTTATAACATCATTTTTAGCTGGTACATAGATTCTATATGCTTTGGCATTTTTGGCATATCCCAGAAATACTCCTGCTGTGCTTTTGGTGCAAATTTATTTTTTCGATTTTTGTCCAAAACAAAAAAAATTTAAAGAGGGAGAGCTAGTAAACACTCCACGTAAAGATATGTCCGTAAGGCTAGAAATTTGTATAGTGACAATTTATAGCATGCTTAGTACGATAGCCATCGCCTATCAGGGTTTTTTGGCGAACCAAAACCGAACCTTTTGGTTAGATGGCGACGAGAGGCTTCGTCGGATGTATCGATAGGGCGATTTTGAAACTGTGTGGGATGCGTCTTTAATTCTTGACCACATATACTGGCTCCATGTTTACTCAACGCTTCGATTGCTGGATGAATCCAATATCGTCTCCTTTTTCTTTTCTTTCTCCTTAAAATTTGCAACTAAATTATCACTTTGTCTTCATCAGACGACATTTCCAACAAGTGATTATTATTGCTTTGGTATGCGAAGTACAACAAAATATGTTGCCTGTTGCTAGTTGCACATTGCGAGCCGCCTAAGGTTAAACATCTTGAACTGATGTGTTGTGGTACAAAAGGGTCTCCATCTCAAAGTACTCATACAAGTTTAGAACAAGAGCTTGGGCTTGGCGACGTCAGCATCTTCTAATACGAATCATACAAAATTAAAAAAAAAAAAACTTTTCCGCTTTAGATCTAGATAAATTAATTTTTCTTAATTAGTTTATTATTATTTTGTATTTCAATACTGTTATCTGCCATATTCAAATATAAAAAAAAAGATTATTAGTCTAACTCACAAGTCTCATCAAATTTTTAGGAAATTTTAAAAATACCTTTTTAGATAAATAGCAAAAAACATTTTTCAATATTATCAAGCCATTTTTTTATAGTACTACCATTAAAACTGATACTCATAGAGTAATTTCATGTTTTTTTGTGAAATTCCGGGTTGATCATATAAAATATTTTTGATAAATCCCTCTGTGTGAAGCATTAGACACAGGCATTTTCAAGCTAGTTGACGTTCGAATTGGTAAAAATAAATTTGATAAAATGTACACTATAACTATAACTGTTCCTGGCACAAAAAAATAGATTCACGAACGTATAAACCCAAATAAATTCAAAAATCAGTAACTCAACAATAATCTGTGATACGTCACTATAATACTAAAACATTAGCTCAGATTGTTTTTTGTGTATCTGTCTCTTTTTAATGTACTGTATCTGTAAACGGTTCTCAAAGGACTTATATTTATGAATAATAACATGTGGAAAATATTTCATCTTTGTTTTCACTTGAATGAAAACGGATGCTGTTTTAAAAGTATGTGTTTTACCCAATCTGAAATTAATAATTCTTCCCAACTGTACGCAATACTTCAGTATTAGACGTTAATTGTATTTGAATGACTGAATAAAGTTTTACGATATAGGGATTAATCGAACTCAGTTTTTTTGATAACCATAATATTTATTCATTCATATATCAGTACTTTTTGCTCTGGTGTGAATAATTTAAATAATTATTATTTATATTGTTTAAGTGCTAAATTGTGCTCGACTACTTACTAGAATATTACCATATATTTTTGAAGATGTAGAATGGAAAGATTTTTTTTGGTCTTCTCTACCTAGTCATGAAGAAGAATATGAAGAGTCAGTACCATTGGCTCATTCTTTATTAAATTCAGTTTGTGTGAGTATATTCAGTGTAAATTAAATACCGTAAACGATCGTTTTATTTCAATTTTAGGATTTACTATTTTGTCCAGATTTTACAGTTGTTGCTAGTAGAAGGAACGGTCCGGTAAGTTCTAGTTTCTTATATTTTGTAATTTTTTTTTATTATAAGGGATGGGTAAAATATTTTTTTTTTTAATGCAATAAAATGAACAATAATCCGTTTTATTCATTTATATTGGCTTAATTAGATAAAATAAACATTCCTATTCATTCATATGGCTGCTTCAGTTCAATTTTTCCAAACATTTGTTGTTTCGAGATGTGTCTGACAAATGATTGTTAATTATTTAACTTAAGGGCTCGAATCGTTTGTGGATTATCTACATGAAATTGTTCTTTCCCGGTACCACACAAAAGTTCAATGGCATTGATACGGCGAACTGACATCACCAACACGGCTGATCACACGAGTGCCAAACTTACGAACTTGGTGCGCAAAAGATTGATTTTTTGATGGGCTGTATAAAACTCATAAAGTTGTCGATCATCTTGTATCAATTTAAAAAAAATCGTGCCTTAGTAACGGAATCTCAGTCATAGATACTGTTTTAATTTTCCGTTCGTGGATTCGGGATAAGTGATAAACAGCAGAGAAACTTAACAATTTATTGATAAACACAAATAAATAACAATTTCTTAAAATAATCTACACAACTTTCATACAGTCGCAATTACTGAATAATGTCTTTAAAATACCTCGTACAACAATTCGCCCTTCAATCACTGTCTATCGCCAAACTCGTACAATTATTCTTCCCCGTCTAAAGCGGTCTTTAAAATTACATCTAGAACACAACACTCTCGAATTATTCGGACGTACCAACAGAGACTTATTCGTACCACTGTCTGGGCGACAGGTCGGAACCGGCTCGTAATACTACCTCCTTCTTAAAGTTGTTCGCCCCGAACAACATTTATTCTATATCCCATACCAGAGGGTCACGTCCATTGTAGGGGCTCAACCTTTTGATGTGGACGTCTTTCGGTTTGCTTCTCGGTGACAGTTTGATCCTCTAAACTAGGTCGTTAATTTTCTTCTTTACCAAATAAGATCCCTCCCAAGGTCGTTGTAGTTTAGGGCAATATCATTTTCTTCTCTGTGGTTGGTATAACCACAATGCTTCGCATTCTTTAAAAGATATTGGCGTCAACTTTTTGTCAAATCTGACCTTCATCCTATCACGTGGACACGCCTTAGCCTTTCCTTTAGGTCTTCAACGTAGTCAGGCAGCGACATTTCCTCGGCTTCTTCATCCGTTAGTCTTACAAAAATTAAGTCGATCGGCAGTCTCAATTCTCTACCAGTAAGTAACATGAAAGGCGTGTAACCGGTGGCTTCATGTTGAGAACTTCAATACCAATTTTCCATCTGGCCTTTCCCACTTCCGAGTGATTAGATCATGTTTTAGGTCCCTTCTTCGAGGAACACATTTCACAGCGCTTGCACCACTCTTCCACATCCTGGCAACAGTTTACCCAGTAGTATCTTTCACGTACTCTGGCCAATGTCCTATTCACTCCAAAGTGTCCTCCGAAACGGCTATCATGGAGCTCTTTGAGCACATCTGGAACGCATGATCTTGGAAGAACTATCTGGTAATGGATCAGTTTTCCATTTGGGCTTTCCCACTTCCGAGTGATTAAGTCATCTCGGATACACAGTGAGTCCCACTGTAGCCAGTAACCCTTGACTGGTTGACCATATTTCACGACCTTCTGCCACTGCGGCCTTGCTCCTTCGTTGATCCATTCTCGGATTAGCTTCAGGTCTGGATCCTGACTTTGTGCATCTTTCACCTAGTTCTTCGTTAATCCGTCATCAGGGGTGGTCGTAATCTACCGAACACTTTCTTGCGTAACATTCGCACATTCGTCATCAGGTATCCACCATCTGTCTTTTGTTTCTTGGCGTTCGCAAAACTTGGAATTCTTCTCCAGTTGTGTTTTCAGAACGGGGGTACTTGAGATAATCTTGCTGTTTCGCTAGTCAGAAGCGTTAGCTCTCATTATTATTCGTGTAGCTCCCGTATCGACAGTAAATCAACTTGGACTGCCATTTAAAAACCCATCTGCGACTAGACTGCTACCGGCGCAGTTCCATAGCTTCACGTTCTTCCTTTCTGCGCTGTTCTAGACTCGTCGAAATTAGTAGTTCTTGTGTTTACCATAGACTTCGACGTCTTCTTTCACTTACCCCACACCTCACACACAATTGTTGTAATTGTTCCTTCGTCGTTCGGAATAAGTGATAAACCGCAGACAAACTTAACAATTTATTGATAAACACAAATAAATAACAATTTCTTAAAATAATCTACACAACTTTCATACAGTCACAATTACTGAATAACGTCTGGTTCTCAATTTATGTATAAGTTCGGAACTTTGTAAAGACTACTCGGTAAAGACCGAGTATGTCAACTGGGCCACTCTTACCTGAAAATTATTTGATTTAAATGTTAAGGGATTACCTAACCCTAATGACATGTTCAGCTGGGCCACGACACCTACTACAATCTCTTACTACCTATAATATATTAATCAGTTCAATTTTATTTATAAACCAAACATAATTTTTTTACAACGTAATTACGAATTTGTTATAAAAGCTTAATATTCGTTAACACCACCGTAAACAAAGGATATATAAGGGGCTGCAAGATTGTATCAACGTCATTCATTGCTAATAAGTGTAATTGTATAAATATGGAAGTGAAAACTACGTTTAGCTCAGTTTTTCTGGGGTTACCCTGAGCCCAAACCTAATGGAGTTGACCAAGGAGATTATAGACCACCTACAGCGCGTGGCCCATTTGACATTCTCCGGTATAGACTGTCTTCCGCTGTGGCACACCGATGGTTTTATATCCTACCCTTAGATGTTTATTAAAAGATCGGATATCACATTTTTTTCGTCACATTTTCCGAGTAGTGGCCGTACAAGTGTAGACATATTTAACTCGTTACAATAAGTAAAGTTATTTTACTCCTAGAATTATAATTTGCTATTGTTTGTTAGGATAAAGCTGAAGAACTGTCAGCTATAGATAGTTGTGAATATATTTGGGAAGCAGGAGTGGGATTTGCACATACACCTCCACGTAATCAGTCCTTTGATTCAAATCGGACCGAGTTGTTAAAACTCCTTCTTACTTGCTTTAGTGAAACTATGTATCATCCGCCTGCAGACATCAGTGAAAATCCGAATAAATGGATATTGTAAGTAAATATGTAGTTTTTTTTTTATTATTTGAAACAAATATTTTTTAGACAAGAAAGAACTAATTTCGAAAGAATGTAAAACATTAGAAACTCTAATTAAGTCTTAAGTATTTTAAGAATTGTAATTAAAAATTGATAAAAAACAGAAAATATTCAAAACACTAAAACTTTTCACTTACAGTACATTTTTTCTGAACTGACGAATTAAAATTTGTGAAAATTTACATTGGCATTTCTATAGCGAAATTTTAAATTGTAGAAATACATTATTGGAGCTCAGTGTTTGCACTCATACAAAAATAAAGATTATTTATTCATAAGCAGTTGATTAACATTTAATGTGTTACATTTTTTTTTTCAAGGTTTCCCGTACCATTTTTGGTATAAATTGATTTCTTTGGTTTTTAATTTAACTTCAATTCATGTCTAAAATGAAAATATTCAAAGAATGCTTTTTAGGTATTTAACATCTGCAGAAAATAGACATGCACTTCCTATGTTTACATCTTTATTAAATACAGTTTGTGCCTATGATCCAGTTGGACTAGGAGTACCATATAACCATTTATTATTTAACGACTCTCTTGAACCTTTAGTTGAAGCGTGTCTTCAAATTCTAATTGTTACCTTAGACCATGACACTAGTTCTTCAACTCCCGCAGAAAGTGAAGATGTGAGTATTTTTCCTGTATTGTTATTGTTAGAATCTAACGTTAGAATATGACGTCACGTTCCGTTAGAATTACTTCCGTTAGAAAATAAATCTGAATTAGCCCTAGTCGCGTCTAAAGAAGTTTTACTTCAAAAGCTCTTAAATCGGACAAAACATTTGGTTAGTTTTTAATGGTGCATTAATTTATTGAAGAAGTGCAGATATAGTCTCAGAGCTAGAGCGGTCATCCGTAATATGACATTTGTCTTTTACAACAAGTTCATTCAATACAGGAATTTACGTTCCCGCTCAGGCGAACACCCTAGTGAATAGAGGAGGTAGCAATAACGTGTGAAAGTTGCCAATTTTCCGCAAAATTGTCATCGATAATATGGATAAAAAATTTCCCAGTTGAATTTTTTGATACTTTAATTCAAAATCCCGGCTAGCGGACACCTGAGTGGATAAAATCATCATCGATAATATGTCCGCTATTTCTATCAGTTAGTGTTGGTGAACCCTTGAGGAGCCCAAATTCGAAATGGAGGATAGCTGGGTAGATACAAAGGAAGTATCGGACAAGGGTAAAGAGTGTCAAAATTTGCCAAAAAAAATTAATCGATAATATGTCCGCCATTCCTACCCACATAATGTTGCATCCTTGAGGAGCCTAAATCCTAAATAGCTCTGACAGCTGGGGGGATAGATTAAATCAGTTGTCAGTGGTCAAATTTAGTTTTTTTAGTTAATTGACTTTGTTTAGTTGTCTAATGAAACCGGTCAAAATTAAACCTATTCTTTATACAACTACAATTTTGAATAAACTTTATTTACGAAATTGGTAATTATAAGGTATATAAGTAATAGAAACGATAAAAATTTGCAAATTATAATTGTTATTTGTATTTTTTAGGTTTCAGTTCCGGATAATTTATTCATTAATTATTTATCTCGAATTCATAGAGACGAAGATTTTTATTTTATTTTAACGGGTATAACTAGGTTATTGAATAATCCTTTAGTTCAAACTTATCTCCCAAATTCAACGAAAAAGGTGCATTTTCACCAGGAGTTACTAGTATTTTTTTGGAAACTATGTGATTATAATAAGGTAAGATAAAAAATAACTTTCACTTTTTGAAATTTAGAAATTAGATAAACAAAAAATGGTGTCTTCCTATAGCCGGTAATGCCTTCACTTCAGATCCATTAGTAATTAGTTTTAATTCAACTTATGTCACATGTGTCAATTACTCACTTCCGTACATGTTTACATGACGTTAATGAGAGAGGTTATTTGTCAATTCAACCATTCAAATATGAAACCCTAAATCAATCTGACTGTGCCCTGTCTTATAGACCAAGAAAGCTGAAAAATGTCCGGGAAAATCTTAGATAGAAGTCAGGCCAAAGTTTTATCTAATAAAAAGGAATCTAGGAACTATAACATCTCTGAATGGTTAAAAGAGATGGCAGATTTTATCTATAAACAAATTAAAGTACAAAATTAGCAATTTTGCAGTTCACTTGGGGTTTGATTGTACAAAGTTAAATTTTTATGTATCTTGATATCTGTCATTTGCAACGTTGACAGTTGACATGTTTGAAATTGACAATTAATACGTTCCTATTAAGACCTTAACAGCAGTTGGTAAAAAATTTGACATTCGATATTAATCATTGACGTTTGACATTCAAAATAGACGTTTGACCTAAAAAATAGATTTGACACCAAAATTGACATCTGTTACATTTGATATTTCACGTAAATTCACATTTGACAGTAAAATAAACATCTTACAATTTTATCTGTGACCAAAATGAAATATAACACAAGAATTGACGTTTGACAAATAAATTAAAAAATTAAGATTTGGTATTAAAAATTAACATTTTGCATTCATAATTGACGTTTGGCATTAAAAAAATAATATTTTTCATTAAAAATAAGCATTTGACAAAAAGTTTACCTGTGACACCAAATTTAAAGTTTGACTCTTAAATTCACATTTGACAGTAAAATGGAACATCTAACAATTAAATCTGTCACCAAAATTAAAATTGACATTTAGCTATTAAGAATGACACTTAACAATACAAACTGACATTTTGATACAAAAATAAGACATCTACACACTAAAATTGTCGTTATGATGTTGACACCTGACAGAAGTATAAAAAACTTGAGACCAATGTATTATTCCCATTGGAAGATTCTTTTCGATATGATAACAATTTTTTTCCAGAATTCTAACTTTCATCGTTATTTGGTTATTGCATTTAAATTTTATATGACCTACAGAGGACAAATTTCGATCATAGTCAAGGGCATGTATGTATGTTGTTGTATATGTTGTTAGGGGTAACAGATACACCTGCGACCTAGAAGATCTATTGTGTGCCCCTTTTCTTGCTATATTTCTGATGATTCCTCAGGCTTATAGCAGCTCTTCTAGTCCTATCTTCCTTAGAAAGTTTAGGATATCATTGGGTTTTAAATTAGGTAGTTCTTCCCTTTCTATTTCGTATGACCCTAGGTATTTGACCCTAGAAGTACTTGCTATGCATTCTGAGAGTATGTGTATTGAGGTTTCATCCTCTACCTCATAGAATCTGCAGTTTGCTTCATCTACTAATCCTAGTTTCTTCATGTGTTCTCTTAATCGACAGTGACCGGTTAGTATTCCTGTTATAATTCGGAGGTTTTTCTTACTCAGGTTAAGACAGCTGTGAGATCTCTTCTGGTTATAGTTTCCCAGGAGCGTCTTCGATTGTCTTAGTCCTTCTAGATCATTCCAGTACTTGGATTTTTCGCTATCCATTTTTTTCTTTCGGTTTTCTAAGATTGTACTACTGCTGATTCCACAGGATGGTTCTGGCCCCAGGTATGGGGCTTCAGCTCTTTTTTTGCCAGCTTGTCTGCTGTTTCATTTCCTTCTATTCCTACGTGTCCTGGAACCCATAGGAGGGTAACAGTGTTATTCTGTCCTAGTTCATTTAATTTGCCTAGACATTCCCAGACCATCTTTGAACTGATTCTATCTGAGTTCAGAGCTTTGATGGCTGCTTGACTATCTGACATGATTACAATCTTCTGTATATGATAGTTCCTTTCAATGTTAATTTTTATACATCTTTCGATGGCACGAATTTCCACTTTAAAGATGCTTGAGTACCTACCCAAGCTTTCTGAGTGATTGGTTCTAGGTCCAAACAGCCCTGCTCCTGTTCCTTTATCTGTATTGTAGCCTAGTCAAGGGCATATCTAAACGTAAAATTTTCCGCTTTTTCAAATTCCGTGGTCCGAAAGATGGGTTTCTATTAAAAACAAATAACTTGACCTTCAAATAACCTTTAAGGTCACTATGACCATCGGATGACCCCTTTTGTATCCAACAACTTTTATTTGAAATATTTTTTCCTAGAACGCGTTCTATTCAGTGAATTCTTAATTATAATAATATATTTACATTTTTTTATTTACTTTCCCTTAAAACCTACCAAAAAAATTTCTTTATTAATAAGCAATTTTTTACTTTTTTGACAAAATTTATATATTTTTTTAGAAATTTTTATATTATGTTTTAAAAAGTAGTGACGTACTGGAAGTACTTGTTCCCATTTTATACCATTTAAATGATTCAAGAGCCGATCAATGTAAGTTATTTTTAATCAAAAACTATTATTTTTTTTTTTAATTTTATTGTCTTTTAGCTCGAGTAGGATTAATGCACATTGGAGTATTTATTTTATTATTATTATCTGGTGAAAGAAATTTTGGAGTACGACTGAATAAACCGTATACCGCTACAATTCCGATGGACATCCCAGTTTTTACAGGAACACATGCAGATCTTCTAATAATTGTGTTTCATAAAATAATAACTACTGGTCATCAGAGATTACAACCTCTGTTTGATTGTCTACTTACAATTCTAGTTAATGGTAAGTTATCTAATCTAATATATTTAAACGAGCAATCAAAAACGACGAAAAGACACATGTAGTGGATGAAATTTTAAAACAAAAAGGACATGAAGTACTTCGGCTACCACCATACCATTGTCATTACAATCCAATAGAACTAGCATGAGGGTTTACTAAGACATATAACATCTACTTATCTTGCCCAGGATAGAGTTAAAAAAACTTTGACAGAAGCATTGACTAAATGTACACCAGACATGTGGCAAAATTTTTGTAGACATACAGACGAACTTATTTTTGGCAGATTGGACTACTAACATGGGGAACTGATCACATGACAATATTCCTCCTCTAATTATTTCATTGGAGGAATCAGATTCTGACGATTCCGATTTTGCATTTGATAGTGACTCTGATTCTTCCAGTGAAATAATGGGATACGATTGATCATACAAATACACCGACAACATTGAAACGTTACATCTAAATCTGTATTTGTTTTTATTTGCTTTTATGTAATTTATTAAAATATTTTTTTCATTGTATCGGTTTGAAAGTTTGTTATGTCTAACAAATTTTAATTTTTCCGAAAAATTTCTGTTATAAAGAACATTATCAAAACATCTGCATATTTAAGTCAAATGCGTCACCACCTGGGGCGGACTAGGAAAATCAAATTTGTACTGGAGTATAGTTTCCTTAATTAACCCATTGGATGTGAAATTTTATTATCATACCGCCACTATTACATTAATCTCACACTACGATGCCATTTGGATGTAAAATAGCAGACTTTAAAAAAGATGGATATAGAATTTGAGTACTGTGTTTTTATGTCAAACTTAAAAATGATGAAACGACTGTTCGGCGATTTGATGGCTAAGCACCTATAGCTTAGTTGTTAAAGCATCAGCGCGTAGAGCTGAAGGTTGCGAGTTCGAGTCTCACTGGGTGCTACATTTTTTCAATTTCTCCTTAATGTCATTTAATATATTCTTGTTTGCATATTTTCTAAAATTTTCAAAATTTCAAAAATGTTTAAAAATCTAATTAGAGAAATCTCAAATAATCGTTAACTAAAGTCTAATAGTTAGTTTTCTTTCATATTACTACTAACGTCATAGTTAGTTAGATTATTTATTTATTAATATCAATTGTCATATATGTATCTTGAAAGCAAATAATTTTGAATAATTTAATTTTTAAATGCAGAGATGTATAGTTCCTTGAAAATGAAATAAAAATATTTTGAAAGCTTGGAAATAAACTCTAAAGAGTTTTATTAACGTTAAGTATTGCTGTAAACCCAATATTCATTTTTACTAACAATTATCTTTTCAGCAAATACTTCTATTCAACTATATATAATTTTAGTTCAAAAAGGATGTTTGTAAAGTTTGATTAGTTTTAATAAGTTGCCTAGGGATAAATAAGTTTTAGTTCGAATTTGATTTTGAGAGGAGGGGGATGAAAAATATGTTAAATGGTTTAAGTTATTAAAATGTTCATAAAAGTTTAGCTATGGAAATCTTTCTTTTACTCTTGTTCTAAAGTTTTCTCCATTATATGTTCTATTCCTATTTAATACATTTTTACCTGGTGTACCTACTTCTTGTTGTATTTTACAGTTTCTTCTTTAAAAATATTTTTTATTTCATTTTTAAGTTTTGTTTTAACATTAATGACACTTAATTTAATTTCTATTGTTTCAAAATCATCTTCAAATTTTTTCCTTTTTTTTTGTCTTGTTTTTCCATTTTTTCTAAAATTTTTCTGGGTGTTTTACTGCTCCCATCTGTTTTTGACTCTGCTCCGGCTTCTTGGTTGGGTTTTCTTATTTATAAATTTATACACTTTTCGTGAATCCCGCAAACGGCTACAACGTTTTTTCGAAAATTTGGTTGTTTATGACTCTTCCTGATATACATTGACGAGTAACTATACTACTTTTTTGAAATTTAGAAAGTATACAAACAAGAAAATGACATCAAGGAGAAATTAAAAAAATGTCGCAGTCGGCGGAACTCGAACCTGCAATCTTTACCTTTACACGATAAGGCTCTCTAATATTCCTTTTTTTGTAATTGGGAGCAACTGACTGCTTTACCGATACATTAATACTAAAGATACTTCAGTAGATGTTGTTTGATGTTATACCATAAAAATTCGAAAAGAGGTTGACCTTAAAGGCCATCCTTGCAACTTCCCGCTAGTCTTAACCGCAAAGCAATAGTAACGTGACGTATTTTGACGTTTTTGACTTTTTTTGAAATGTTTAAAAAGCCATTTAACGGCTTATTCGATTTTGATGTTTAAGATGGCATTCGGCGCAGTCTTTTGAGACCTAAAAACGTTACCGGGAGTGCAAAATCGGTTAGTCAAATAATCTCTAAGTTATTGAAAAAAAAAAACACTTTTTTGAAATTTTTCGACAACGATATCTCACGAACGAATCAACCGATTTTAATTTGCAAAACGGCATTCGACGTGGCTTTTCAAGCTTGAGAGCTGATTAGGTTATGAAATTGATCGATGCAATAGCCAAAAAGATATGCCCAAAAAACATCATTTTTACCAATTGTTTTTTTCGGTTTTTTTGAAATTTCTCGAAATCTACTGGCTCGAATCGGTTCAAACTTACAGGGAATCTAAGTTAGATGGAACTCTTTGGAATGCTTTTTATTTCATTCCGATCTGTCAAGCCGTTCAAAAGTTATAAGAGGTTTACATACATCCACACACACACACACACACATCCACACGTACATACAGACATACAGACACCCTCGTAAAAATAGTCAGGGGAGGTTCCTAAGACCTCAAAACGTTGAGATCCGATGAAAACTCGATTTTCGAAAAACGCGGTGAAACCAATAACTTCCCGATTTTAAAAAAAATTTTTTTAGCGGGAAGTTAAAAAAAACTATTGTTTCCTTATATTACTGATAAAATATGTATCTTAAATTAAGTGTTTATTACAAATGGTTGAAAGATCTTCAAACGAGCGCTTATAAACAATCTATAGTTGATTCAAATAGAAGTGTCATCAAGTAGTCTCTGGAAAATTCAAATTTGTAGTGGCAGTACCCACGTTTAATAAAATTTGAATCGCAATATTAGCCAGCTTGTGATCATATGCTCAATATAACTATAAACATTTTGACACATCGCGATGACATATAATTCCCTAACTAAAGTTCTATTTCCATTGAATCTAGTAATTAAGTTAAAGCTGATCTCACACGTACCCAGCCCACTTGATGACACTTCTATTTGAATCAACTATAACTTCACGTAGCCGCAACTCGTCTCCAGGACAAACATGTCAGGTTTCTTAAACTTTGCGCAGTCAAGTGTTATTAAAAATTAGTTAAAAAAACTGCAAGAAGCGTTAAAAAATTGAATAATAATGTTAAAAATTAATAAATATTGTTAAACAGAAAATAATTGTTAAGAATTTGTAAAAATAGGAAAACGTCGTTAAAACATATAAAAACTATTAAACACAAAAACACTTAATAAGTTATTAAAAAACAGTTAAAAACATGAATTTATGGAATAATCACAAAAAAATCGTTGCCAAAATCATTAATGAATAATAAAAATACAAAGAATAATAAAAATACCCTAAAAACCGTTAAAACTTGGTTGAAATCAAGTGAAACATAGTAAAAAAACAGTTAATACCTGTTAAAACGCCGAAAACCGTTAAAGATGTTTATAAACAGTCAATAACATTAAAACTTCATGAACATCGTTAAAAATTGGAAAAATCTGTAAAGATTGTTAGAAAAAATCTGTCTGTGACTTGACAACGCTGTCTCATATTTGTCAATATTTGTATCCACACAATCCTAACCTTAACCATGTTTAAGCTTTAGCTGTCAATGTGGTGAATGAGTAAATTGAATAAAAATGCTTAATCATAATATTCGAATGTCTCGTGGCAAGGATGCTTGTAAATTTGTGAGTCTTAAACGTAAACAATGGTGTGATAATTTTGTAAGTGCAAAAAAAAAGTATACATTGAAGGAATTAGTACGCGCGCTACGCAACGTTGCCAAATGTTTTGACTCCATTTTAATGTAAGTTACTTGAGCTTCTTTTGTGACTTTTAATTATTAATTTCTCAGTAAATTGCACGGTGACTGATATATTTTATTGCAAAAAAAGGAACCTGGATATTTCAAAAATCTAATTTTCAGTTTTTCTGTATTCCATCTAATCGGTGACTGATAGTATAATTCGAAAAATATCGTTAAGGACTTACTTTCTCATAAGACTCTGTACAAATACTAACATTTTAAAACTTTTTTTTTCAAAAATTTGCACGGTAAGGTATGATTAAAACTTCACTATTCGATAAATAACGTCTTTAACTATTAGAAAAAAATTAAATTTATTCATAATCTAATATTTTTTATTTAACATTGGCGGCGAAAGGACCTCCTTAAAAAGTAGATATTTTTTTAAATTTGCATAAAAGAGTATAAAAAATTAAAAAAAATTATAATAAAAAGTAAAATTGGTTAGACAAGATAATAAGGTTAAAAATAGTAAAATTAACGGTAAAAAAACCAGGAAAAAAAACGTTAAAAATTGGTAAAATAACAGTGGTAAAAACAGAGGCTGAAAATCGTTTTTATTAGTAAAAAATTCTTAAAAATTATTACAAACAGTTAAAAAGCTTAAAAATTGTTCAAACCATTAAAAACTGATATTGCGATATTTTTCTTGATTTATTGATTTTGCGGTTGTTTTATTATTTTTTTACTTTTAATCATTTATTTTTGGATGCCATCCTATTTTTCGTTTGTTTCCAGTTTTTTTCTAATTTCTGTGAATTTTCTTTATTCTTTTCATTTTTAAATTTTCTCTTTTTTAGTTTTTAATTTTTTTTAGTTTTGTCGATTTTTCTAATTTTTTCATTTTCCTCCTTTTTTTTTGTTTTTTCACATTTATTCAAATCGATTTTTTTTCGTTTTTTTCCATTCTCTGATTTGTTAGATGTGTATTAATATTATTATTTTTTTTTACGTTTTTTATTTGTGTGAGATTTACTCTATTTTTTAATTTGTTTGGGTTAAACAGACTGTCGCGTCACCCCTTACCTGAGCCCAGTAGGGTGCTAATAAAAGAGCAATAAAAGAGACCTTTTCGCCTACCCTCACCGCATGTGGTTGTATGAATTCACGATTTTAACAATCTATTGTTTATATTTAACAAATATATGTGTTTAATTTTTTATAAATAAAAATAAATAAATATCAGAAACGTAAAGATATTTTTTTTCTGATTTCAACCATATATAATACTTACGCAAAATTTTGTAGTTTACAGATATGACACCAAAATATTCTAAATTACACTGAGAAACAAACAACACCCAATATAACATAAAATACCTTTAGCGCCTGTATCTAACAGGACTTGTCAATTAATATTAATACTATTAATAGTGATAAATATACCCATCACCAACATGCAAAAAGAAATCAAAATAGAAAAGAACCTTAAATACCCCAAAAATGCATATCTAAATATTAATAGTAATAAATATACCCCTCACCAACATGCAAAAAAAAATACCTCTAGCAAATGTATGTAATAGTAGTACTTGTTAATGTAAAAAAGTGTTTAGTTCATTGATCAGTGGGTGAAAATGTTGTATTGTTAAAGTTTATCTATTTTCAACACCTCATTATGAGATTATCCCTTGCTGTTTTGGATTTAAATTTAATAATCATTGGGTATTTTTGTACCACATTATGAGATTACCTCTTTGTTTCTCAGTGTAATTTAGAATATTTTGGTGACATAACTGTAAACTATAAAATTTTGTGTAAGTATTATATATGGTTGAAATCAGAAAAAAAATATCTTTACGTTTCTGATATTTATTTTTTTTTATTTTATAAAAAATTAAACACATATATTTGTTAAATATAAACAAAAGATTGTAACATCGTGTATTCATACAACCACATGCGGTGAGGGTAGGCGAAAAGGTCTCTTTTATTGCTCTTTTATTAGCACCCTACTGGGCTCAGGTAAGGGGTGACGCGACAGTCTGTTTAACCTTTGTTTGTTACAGTTTTGATTTTTCAGTTTTTTAACTGACAACACTTTTCCTATTTTATCATTTTTTAGTTTTACGATTCTTTTTCATTTTTCTCCACAATGCTTGCAAGAAGATGCAAGCTGGAAGCTTGAATCAATCGTGCAATTTTACAGAATCGCTGAAACACAAGAAATGTCAAAGAAAAGAACAGTATCAATCACAGAAGTTTTGTAGGACTTGAATATAAATGACATTTATTTTTTTAATCTCAGCTTCTTTGTTTATCCTAATAAATGCGTTATTTATTAGTTACTAGGTGTACCCGCGACGTCGTTCGCGTGGCGTGTTAATTATTATATAAAAATTCCTCCACTCACCCCGTTAAAGGGGTGGGAGGAGAAATTTTTATACACCAGATGTTAAGTTAAAAGAATACAAATACATCTGTGAAAACCGCATTCAAATCGGATCAGTAGTTTTCATGTGATGCGCGCACAAATATATAGTTAGACAGACAGACGTACAAAAAATAACCACATTTTTGGATTCTATATCGATGTACCCGCGACGTCGTTCGTGTGATGTAGAGATTGTTGTATAAAAATTTCTCCCCCCCCCCATACCGTAAAAGAGGTGGGGCAGAAATTTTTAAACACCAGATGTTAAGTTAAAAGAAGACAAATACATATGTGAAAACCGCATTGGAATCGGATCAGTAGTTTTCATGTGATGCGCGCACAAACATATAGATAGACAGAAATCTCTTCCCTCACACCGTAAAAGTGGTTTTCCCAACATTTCCCTTCACTGCTCAGCTCCTATTGATTGTAGCGTGATGTAAAGTATCCTATAACCAGCTCAGGAGTATGAAAAATAATTGTACCAAGTTTCGTTAAAATCCATCGAGTAGCTTTTGTTTCTATAACGGTTATACAGACAGACAGACAGACAAAAATTTTGCTGATTTCATTTTTGGCATCAGTATCGATCCCTAATCTCCCCCTGATAGTTATTTTGGAAATATATTTCATGTACAGAATTGACCTCTCTACAGATTTATTATAAGTATAGATTATTAAAATAATGGAAATAGAGAATCTGTTTTTACGCTTTGTACTGATATTAAACATAATAACGATTTGAAATTGTCGTTTTCAAATTATGCGCTTACATACATTTTGATGGTTTACTTTATTTATATGGATTTTATTATTTTATTATAGTTTCACCATATTTGAAGACGTTATCGATGGTTGCCAGCACAAAGCTCCTTCATTTATTGGAAGCATTTAGTACACCCTGGTTTTTGTTTTCATCAGCATCGAACCACCATTTAGTATTTTTCCTATTGGAGATTTTTAATAACATTATTCAATATCAATTTGACGGTAATTCAAATCTCGTTTACACCATCATTAGAAAACGTCAAGTATTTCACAGTTTAGCTAACTTACCGAGCGATTATAGTGCAATTTCTCGAACAATAAACAAACGTTCAAAAAAAAGATTATCAACTTCAGCTAGCAATGAGGATATAAGTGAACAAGCAATGGAAGGTTCTCGTCCGGCTCTTCCTGCAGAACCTGGAACTCTCAAAGCTACTCTGCCAGACACTCCTCAAATTGGACAAATTACAGAAAGAGAATCAGCCCATCCGGCTATACAACAACCAGAATCGTTAACCTTAACTAATGGATTGTCGACATTGGCTTTAAATACACCTTCTAAGACTTCGGTTACAATAGGAAATAATAATACTGAGGTTGGTATATTTTATGGTTTTTTTATAGATTAGAGGTCACAAATATGTGTTGATAGCGCATAAAACTGTGCGTCACAAGATATCTTGCAAATACTAAAAGCATTTCAAGTAATATTTATTAATATTTTTGAATTCTATATTTAATTTAATTTAATAACGGATACACCATTTTACCAAAATACATTCTATAAAACTATATAACAAAATTATAAATTTTAAACAGATACATCACATAAATCACTTAAAATAATAATAAGGAAAAAAAAACTTAACATTCCCAGGAGACAAATCCTTACAAACGTCTCAGCGCCCTCTTAAAACTAAGCAGAGTGACATCAAAACGCAAATCCATGCCATTAAAGTCACTCTGCATTCTCACCAATGGAGCATGCAAGCCATAATTATTTCGCTGGTACTCCAAGTAGAATAAATTAGTTGATCTTGTTCGATGAACGGTGGAAAAGTTAAGACGATTTAGAAGATAACTACAATTAATACCACCGTTCATCAGTTTGTATAGGAAACACATATCAGCATGAAGCCGTCTTTTTTGCAACGAACATAAGTTAAGTCTAGCAAGGGCTTCATTGTAATCTGTGTGACCATCCAACAAAGGAATTCTCAACTTAAAGGCACAGGAACGCAGAAATCTCCTCTGGACAGCCTCAAGCTCTGTAATATGTGTCGTATACTGAGGAGACCAGACCTGGCTTGCATACTCCAATATGGAGCGTACAAAACAACAATATAAAATTTTATAAACTTCACATGAAAGGTCCCTGCCAAACCTTGTCACAAAACCCAAGCTCCTATTAGCGCGTTTCACCAGCGATCTGATATGGCTGTTTAATAAAAGCTTACTGTCCAAAATTACCCCCAAATCAACCACCTCACTAACTCTCTTAAGAATCACACCATCAATGTCATAATCATAAACCACTGGATGTCTAAGTTTAGCAAAAGTAATGCAGCTACACTTCCCAATATTTAAGTCCAGACCGTTCATTTTAGACCAACAAGATAAATTATTGACGTCAGACTGCAATAAATCGCAATCTGCCGGAGTGTGAATTTCTTTAAATAATTTTAGGTCATCGGCAAACATTAGGAAGTTAGACTGACTCACAAAGTCACTTATGTCATTTACAAATAGTAAAAACAGCAGCGGTCCACAGTGAGAGCCCTGAGGAACCCCCGAAGAGACAGCAATCTCAGTCGAAATAAAGTTATTAATTTTAACACGCTGAACACGACCACTAAGAAAACTACCTAGCCACATAACAATCTTATCTCCCAAACCAAGAGCTCTCAATTTAGCCAGTAATAATGTGTGATCAACTCTGTCAAATGCCTTGGAGAAATCAGTGTAAACACTGTCAACTTGTAGTCTTTTTCCAAAGGCACCCAACAGATGATCTTGGTAGGTCAATAGATTGGTCACTGTGGAACCCTCCGAGCAAAAACCATGCTGTCCCTCCAAGATAATTCCCCGGCACCCCCATGACAAGGATGATGTAACTAACGAATCAAAGAGCTTGGGTATTGCTGATTGTATACAAATACCCCTGTAATTTCTTACATCACTGCGGTCTCCGGACTTAAAGATTGGAGTTATAAATGAACTCTTCCAGAAATTTGGAAAAATTCCTTGCTTTAAGGAGGCATTGAATAATAGGCACAATGGCTTGCTCAACGTAAAAACGCACTTTTTTAAGAGCAAAGATGGTACTCCATCTGGGCCACAGGAAAGCTTAGATTTGCAACCAAGTATACCATTAAATATAGATTGAAGATCAATATTAATTTCTTGCAAATTAATGTTATTATCAAGAGATGAGTAATAATCGGGGATTTGCAGCTGGGCATCTGCATACACAGATGAAAAAAACTCGGCAAAAAGATTAACAGTCTCAGCACCACCACTACCAGTAGTGTTGTCCAGAAACATGACTGCTGGGTAGCCCCTAGACTGTCTTGAATTATTAACATGTCTCCAAAACTATAGATACTATCTACACTGATTTTTCTAAGGCGTTCGACCGAGTTAATTTTAACATCCTGATTGCCAAACTTACTGCGTTGGGATTTAGTGACCAACTCTTAGCATGGTTGTATAGTTTTCTAGTGGGTAGGACTCAGGCTGTTCGGATTGGGGGATTGACTTCTAATGCCTTTGAAGTAAGTTCTGGAGTTCCGCAAGGATCTCACTGCGCACCCCTTCTGTTCCTGCTTTTTGTTAATGACATCACTGAGTGCATGCAGAACTCAAAGTGTTTAATGTTTGCCGACGATTTGAAATTATATAAAGTGATTTCTTCGGAGTTAGATAATGTCGGCCTTCAAGCAGATTTAAACGCTCTGTGGCAGTGGACACAAGTTAACAACTTGTTTTTAAATGTTGAGAAATGTTTTTTTATAAGTTTCTACCGTTCCTATCTCAGATTTCCATCTTCTTACTTAGTGAACAACGTGGACCTGAAGTATACTAAAACAGCTAAGGACTTGGGTGTTCTCTTTGATGAGAAACTGGCATTTACGGAGCACATTACGAGTGTCAGTCTGAGGGCGATGAGAATGCTTGGTTTTGTTACGAGAAATTCCAAAAGTTTCTCAATAACTACATCTAGGGTGTTGTATTCGTCCCACGTCAGGTCGATTCTTGAGTATGCATCGGTTGTCTGGTCACCTTACTATCAGGTTCACAAAGATAGGATAGAAAGAGATCAAGATAAGTTTTTGCGATTTGCTGCATTCCAGTGTGACATTAACATGGAAGCCTATCATCGAACTGATGTTAGGAATGCACTGAATCTTAACACTCTGGAGCAACGAAGAGTAATGTCTGATGTATGCTTCGTATTTAAACTTATTAATGGCATTACTGACTGTCATGAGCTCTTGGGAAAAATTAAGTTGAATGTTCCTGTAAAACAGTTGAGACACAGTGACCTGTTCTTTGTACCATTTCACTCTACAAATTATGGCCTGCATTCTCCCATAGATAGAACTTTAAGGTTTATAAACAACAATGTTGATTTGCCCGACATTTTTGCATTAAGTCTGTCTGGTTTTAAGAACTCATTGAGAAAGTGTGATATATTTTTATAGTGTGATTCAATTTATATATATATATATATATATTATAGTGCAATTCCTTTGTTTTTTAACTATTTTATTTTTTGATTATTTGTATTTGTATTTACTTAGCTTTACTGTTATGTACAATTTTGTAAAATGGGGTTACCCGTAAATTTTGTAATAAATAAATAAATAAATAAAACAAAACCGGGTCAGTATTAATGTCATTTTGTATCTTTAAAATATAATTACTATAACACTCCTCTTTTAACTGATTACAACTAGCTCTTAAATTAGAAAACACAATATAATCACTATGTAGTTTGGTTTGCATATACTTTTTATGGGCTATTTTCTTATCAAAAACCAGTGCCTGAAGTTCCCTGGTAAACCAAGCTGGAAAGTTGGAACTTTTAAATCTCTTAATTGGTGCACAAACATTAATAAAATCGAACAGAACAGAATAGAACTGCTCTGTAGCAATATTGACATCAGATCGATCCAGCATGGTATCCCAGTCAACACCAGCCAGCAAGTCGTTAAGGAGAGTATAATCACAGTTCTTGAAGTCAAGATAGTACACATCATGCTTTAAGTTTTCCTGCATATAATTTACAGGAATAGTAACAATGTATGCTGCATGGTGGGCCGTAACATTAAGAAGCAAATCCACAGCAGTTCCAACTTTCACATCTAATTGGTTAGAAAACACAAGATCCAAAAATACACCGTTAGAGTTGGGAATGCTGTTAATCTGCAACATGTTAAGGTATGCCACGATGTTACATAACACATTTGCACAGCTAGCAGGAGGACAATGCACATCTATTTCCTGATTCATTTCACTCCAGGTTGCCTCTGGTAGATTATAATCACCCACCAAAATCAATTGCGCATTACTATCCATCTCAGCAAGGTGAACTGCAGACTCGGCATGGGGGATATAAGCTTCTGGGGATGAGTTGGGAGGCAAGTAAACTACACCAAGAATATATTTGGCAGGACCACAAACAACCTTTACAAATAACTGTTCCACATCAACATGGAGTATCGGCAAGCGTACAGATTTAAATTTTTTATGCACTGCAAGAAGAACACAACCACCGAGGGATTTAACACTATTATGTATGTTACGATCAGTGCGATAAACATTGTAGTTACTTAACTGCAATTCAGAATCTTTAATACTGTCGCACAGCCATGTTTCCACTAAAAATAGTATATCATAAACTGAACTTGCTGCACTTTTGGAAAACTCCAATAGCTTTGTTTTCATACCGCCAACATTTTGAAAATAACAATTTAGTTGGCTTGGTCCAGATTTTCCACGTTTTTTGACAAACGGGTAGGAGCCTGATCAGTGTTGTGTTGTATCCGAACTATATGAGGAGTACCATTCTTGTAACGTATAACAATATTGTTTTCGCCATTTTCCCTTCGCTGTTTTAATTCCAAGGTAACATTCTCATAACTCTATTAATCAATAAGAATTAAATTTGGCAGGTTCGGCGCCAATTTGTAACTTAATAAATTCCCCCTGAAGGGATTATAATCCTTAGGTAGCTCAATTGAGTGCGTGGCTTTTTTTCTGAGTTTTACCAGTCTTTTCCTAACATAAAATAATAGGGCGCCAAAGTACAAACAAAGCAAATAATATTCAAACACCAGTTTTAAATGATTTATTTAAAAAAGTCATTAAATATTAAAATTAAATATTAGTCGAAAATTAATTTAATCTTTTATCTTTTTTTTTGATTTCTTCGGAAAGGATTTTCTTGGATGAATTTCTTTCTGGGATGAACTGACTATTCCTCGGTTTTATCAAAATAAATTTCTTCCAGGGATAGCCCAGCAGTTCGGCTTTCTTTCCTCAAAATGACGGACGGCTCGACCCTTGTCCAAATAAAATTAATATCTCCTACCTAGGACTCCTCACAGATGTGGCAATAACCCTAATAATGAAATTAATAATCAGAATTCCATCCCTAAATGAATTACAATAAAGTAGAATCACTTCCTGGTTTCTCCATTTTATTAAGAATAAATTAATTTTAAATACACGTGTCATAATAGAAATCGCAAATTTATGCATGATGTCAATACTGTTATATGCATCACGAATAAACCCCTAAATATATGTCAAGTTGTGCTAAAGCTACGGTTTCTAAGAACAATGCGCGGCGTACGGCCGACAGTAAGTTGAGCAGAGCTCACGTGCGCTTTAATTTAACATCAGGTATCTTATGCATGCGGGTTGTAAGAGTCTGTCTAGTTGAACGGATGAGTTTAACAAAGCAGTGTGAGTTTGAGTTGTGCGCTGAAATCAATTTCTTTGGGTTTGGACGCAGACGTCAACATAAGCTGAAGCAAATCATATCGAAGTGATGGCTTGTGAAGAGTGATCAATTACACTAAAACACAAAAATTAAGTTGTTAAAGACATATTACTACATATTTTTGATGCGCAGCTTTTCTTCTGGTGTGATTGGATGACTATATCTGTTACAAGGTTTTTTAACAATATTTTCTTTTATGAAGTTTAGAACAATCTCAAACAATTCCCTAGAAAGTCTAAAATATTCTCGAAATTTTATTTCATTCCCAAAAAGTCGTCTTTCCACTGTAACTGCATACGCTTGCAAGTAATGGAACATTTTCAAGTAATTCTGGTAAACGGTCAGTTAAAAATTGTAGGTATGATACTGAAGTAAGACGATCAGGCATGACTTGGGGACCAAGTACTTCGTTATTCAGTAATCCGGCCCGAATGTTGACAGACCACCGTCTCTGGAACGTTCGTTTTCGATATGGATGGGGATTTTCTTCACGCCACTGATGTAAATTGTGTGTGTTGGTTATACCCTCCTGCGTGAATGAAGCTTCGTCACTCCAGAGGCAGTTTTCGAGAAAAGTAGGATCTCAGTCTAAGCGGTCTAACAACCATATACAGAAATTTAAACGGAATTGCTTATCACCGTCTTGCAAAGCTTGAACCTTCTGTGGTCGGAAAGGATAAAGTCCATTTCGCTTAAAAGTTCTATGAATAGCCATGCGAGGTAAATCAGTTGCCATTGATAAGCCACGAGTGCTTACACTGGGTTGTTCTTCAACTGCATCAAGTATTTGCTCCTCTTCGGCAACTCTTAGTCTTTCAGGACGCCCTGTAGCTTTTTTCCGCGGATTTAGCTCGCCACTTTCAATAAGTCTTCTTTCAACACGTCTGAATACTTTTGGATACGGATGTCGACGTTGCGGGAAACATCTCTGCATATAAGGCACTAACAGCATCTGTGTTGTCATGATACCGACCTAACATTTTAATCATGTCTACATATTCTCTGTTACTGTAAAACCATTTCATTTTTAATTGACTGAACTAACCTTACCCATACACTCAAATAAAAACCAATTCATACTTAACTTTACCATTTTTCACAACAGTGACATCCGCCAACTAGACTACATACGTATTCCTAATATGACTGATATGCTGCGTGGCTTTTTTTATACTGAATTTTATTGCAAAATAATAACCCCTTTTTGGAATTCTTTTCTTACATTTTTTTTTTAGAAAATCGAATGTACAGTCAGCAAAAAAGGTTATGAACGATATTAACAATACGAATTAAAAATTGATCGATGTTAGTCAACCTATTTTTTCGCTTGAAAGAAGATACATGTTTCCTAAATGTTCAACACCCTGTATTTTGAAGGGCAGACACTACGCCAAAAAAGTAATTTTTGTCTTATTTTTACTTGCGTAATCTAATCAATAATAAATGGATCGAATGTGATGGTTTGGGAAGCTTCTTGTAATACTAGGTTTGTGCCTCGGTTTGAGCCATATAATTCTGGTTTATTGACTGTTCATATATCTTTAAAGTCGATTTTCTCGAAAACGACTTACATTACAAAAAAATTTGTGGTGATACTTTTTTCGTAGAATTAAATGCAGAATTTGAAAATTGTCTTAGTTTTTCGATAACTCAGTGGCGTAGCATTTTGTTTTATTAATAGGTTTCGTCACCTAACTAAATCTCCGCCACTTGTAAAAATTGTCCATAAATTTTGGCATCATAAGATAGACCCCACTAAGTGATTGCCATGTACCAAGTTTAAAAGAAAAGTGTGCTATACTTTTTAAGTAATAAGAAAAAATGATTTATTTTTTCGAAATTTCAACGCCCTGTATCTCAAAATAAAGGACTTTTCGAAAAAAAGTTACTGATGATTTTCGTCTTATTTTGACTTGATTAATCGACCCTTAAGAGGAAAGTCGTTACAGGGACACCCTGTATATTACCGCAATTTCTTTGATATTTTCATGGATTGTATTGTTTATAAATGTTGATATTTTTAGAGTTCTGCG